>CP092090.1:12885444-12937944 GCA_029203775.1 Neoneuromus ignobilis
ATTGATGTCGACTGTAAGCCCTTGATAAACGGGGTCATTAGCATCCCAGCTATCTGACCACAAAGGTCAAGAGCTATTGCGGAAGAGAAAATGATATATCATGAACATTGGCGCCATCGTAGCGTTTATAAACATACCTATATGCACAAATAGATTCTTAAAACACAAACAATTATTATACGATCATTAGTTAATAGGTAAATTAAAAAGAAAAGTATCTAATTAATAGCGCTGTAAGTTTCTTAAAATGGATAAGAGATTTTTTCAAGTTTAATGACTTTTATATTGTGTGACATTTTTTTTTGTTGTTTTCGGTTCTGCAAAGGCTTAATGTTAATTATGGGAACTTGAATACTAATGAAGAATGTTTGTGAC
Source organism: Neoneuromus ignobilis (assembly GCA_029203775.1). Taxonomy (NCBI): domain Eukaryota; kingdom Metazoa; phylum Arthropoda; class Insecta; order Megaloptera; family Corydalidae; genus Neoneuromus; species Neoneuromus ignobilis. The sequence goes on from CP092090.1 coordinate 12,885,820, forward strand.
GTGTTTAGTTGGTTTTGTATGTAATAAGGGAAATGACAGGAAAAGCTTAGAATACCAAATAATAAATGAGTTATAATAATCGAATATTAAAGCACATATCAGTATATATATATATATATATATATATATATATATATATATATATATACGAGGGTCGTTTGATAAGTATGGTAAATTTATTTATTTTTTAATTTAATTAATTAATTTATTTTTTTTTACTTTTTTACCATACTTATCAAACGACCCTCATATATATTAAATCACTGAGAAGACATAGGCAAAGTATTTAATAAGAAGAAAAGACAATAGATTAACAAAAATCACTATAGATAGATACAAAGAAATTAAATAAAATCAGAAAAGATACCTCATCAAAAATATAGACATGAAAAAAGATGTGAAGTATAGAACTGAAGACGAAGCATAGAAGAAATTGGTAGTGAACAGAAAAAAATGAGAGTGTCTTACAAGATGTTTAAGAAGACTCAGTAACATTCGATAAAACTTTCACACAATAATAGATTGATATAAATTTCGATAATGATAATATATATATATAGAGAGAGAGAGTGAGAGAGAGAGAGATGTTAAATAAAAAATATTTTTTAGATATAATATTAATCAGTGAGAGATACTCAGAGCAATATAATTAGTATAATTTTATTTTATTTGCCAGTAACCTTCTCAATGGTATTAAATCAAATATAAGACTCTGCAAATGATAATATTATAAACAGACAAATATTATTAGAGTTTAATATCCAATAATCGTAAAAGTTGTAAATATAGTTCTCAGAAATGAAGAGTAATGATATGGAACTGAATGCACAGAAAATATTTTATTCAGTTAATAAATAATAATAATAAATTTTACTAATTCATTTTGAAAAATTTGGAAAGAATGGAAATAAAATCATCAATTTTTTATAAATGCCTAAGAATAACACTCAATATTATTATGTGTATTTTTTGTTAAATTTATATAAACATGCTATTATTAGAACTTATACAAGTTTGAATTTACATCCTGTTTGTTTTATAGATATTTTACTAAATTTTGAGGTTTTAATAACATCTAGAGAACTCAGGACATTAATAAATAATAAAGAAAAATTAATTTTTTAAATTTTAAATTTACATTTAAGCTTTATAATCTTAATTTTAAAACAAGAGTTTACTAGATGAAAAAGAAATAAATAACGTGCAACACTGGATTGTTTTTTTAGATCATACAGCAGATATGTGGTTTAGGATGAAATTAAATTTCAAGCAATTATAGAAAATATATGAGAATATATATTACAGATGCGTGAAAATCTATAATAAATTACAATATTAAAATTTATATCCATTTGTTTCTTCTATGCGTGTATCTACGTAAAATAAATAACTAGTGGAAAACTTGTAACCAATAATAATCTTATTTCAAACGAATATTATCAGCGATTGATTTATCTTAAGCAAATTATATATATATATATATATATAGGGGAGGGGGGAGATAATTTAATCAATATCAAAAAAAGGAGAAATGAAAAATCACAATTTTTTGATTTCAAATAAACAGCTATTATTTTTATTACAGAGTAATACAATATTATTTCAAAATAAATCAAGGTTTTGAATTACTTATTATTTTACAAAATATTATTTATTATATTAAGAATTAAAATACAACTTATTAATAAAGTAAAAATTGATCTAAAGTACAGTCTTAGTTGTAATAACAATTTAAGTATTTAATATAATATTAATTATTTATTTACTTTTAATATGTCAAGGAAAAATATAATTGAATTTCTAAAAACAGTATTAATGTAAAAATAAAAATAAACCAAAATATTAATTAAATTCACATTTAATATATGAAATAAGTTTTTGTTAATAAAAATATATAATCCACAAGTTACAATAGGTGATACAAATATACTTTAACCTATTGGTTAATAAATCAATGTCAAAAAAATAATTTCAACACTTAAATCGTAATTGAGAACTTGATAATTTAAGATATCAATCTAAAAATTAAATTATGTTTATATTATAGATCAGAATATTTTTATATAAAACTGTAGGTCAAGATGAACAAGGAACGTCTTTGACTTGAGGTAACCTTCATCATAAAAAGATACGTTAACAATAATAGCCTTGACCTGTAAAGGATTCTATTGTATTTCTATGTAATAATAAAATTTATAAAAACTTTAATACCAAGAAAAAAAATTAAAATCTCTTTTAATAAGATTATAAAAAATATTATAAATAATTACAGATTAGTAAATATATATGATTATTTTTTTAAAAAAATAAAATAAAAATTTCCATGAGATAATTTTCTTCAAATGCATTTAAAATATTTCACTTAATTTAATGAAATGATATTAATAAAGATAATTTTATAGATTATAAAATATATTTATTACGAAAATTATATTATTTTATAAATAATTATATACATATTCAACTATAATAAATACAGTGGATAAAATTATATTCATTATATATCTATTATCTCTAACTTTATTATAGATAAGAAGAGATAGAATATAAGCAAAATTATTACTCAGTAATAATTTTCAAATTTAATGAAATTATGCAGCAAAAAATTACAACTAAGGAAACACGTGTAATTATTTAACGAAGAAGTCAATGATGAGCAATCAATCCTGTAATCACTCAATTCATCAGGCAATAGACTTAATTATATACATAGGTTAAAGTGTGTATGCAAGTATATATATATATATAAGATGTTGGTATAAATTTGCGTGAGAACTTGACAAGATTCGTATTTAATTTAACATAATAGTATCAATAAACAATATCCATTCCAATGACCTATGAAATGTGTTTTAATTTTTTTTATATAATTTACAAAATACATTACAGAATGATTTTATTTTTATTAATAATTTACTACAACTATTAAAGTGCAAAGACACTGAATGAGAAAAAATAATATGGGGATCTATTGAAATATTACCGGTATATACTTTTTACTGCTATGCTACATGTTATTAGACTCCGTTATTAATATTAATGTACATTTTTATTGAGACAAAAACGATAACAGACAAGATTTTTAATATCTGATGAAAAGACAAACTTATCACAATCAAAACTCACATAAAATAAATTTTAACTGGAATTACACACAGTTTTTTTACGTGCATACATACACACACACACACTTATATATATATATATATATATATATATATATATATATATATACACATTTCATTATCGTATTATTATATTTGAAAAATATAAAACGAGTTAATGAACTTCTGAAACCTGAATTCATGATAATCAGTTTAGGATTGAATTTAGCTAAAATTAGTTTTATTATGGGAATTCGGAGATACTTTTGTATTAATGTTTGACTGAATACATTAAGTACTAGTTTCATATTCACTCAGGTTCAGTAATTAATTACCAGTATATTCTTGACGTTCTTTATTATATTCTAAATTACAGCATCTAAAATTAAATATGATTTTTTTAAACACGAGGAGTCGGTTTTTTGACATAAATAAAAGTTACTTGATAAAAATAAAAATTAATTACTATTTGTTTTGACATAAAAAACGTAATTGATTTTATGTATATTATATATAAGGATATTAAATCCTTATTTATATAAACAACTCATAAAATTAAATTAATAAGCTTGGGATATTATATATATATATATATATATATATATATATATATATATATATATGTGTGTGTGTGTGTGTGTGTGTGTGTGTTATGTAAACATGTATGCTATAACTTTTTTAAATATATAAAATCAATTTATGTATGCATAAATGGAAAATAAGAAATAATTTAAAAAATATATATAATCTGTCTTAGAATATAAATTATAAATTAAAATATATATTTTTATTTTTAATGATATAATATTATTAATGTAATTGTACATAACCATTTACATCAAATAACAAAATTTATTTCTTATTTAATTAATATTTAAATAAATCTGATTATAATATAAAAATTAAAAAATATTCGTTAGAAAATAATTTAAAAATATTTATATAATAAAAATATCAGCAGATTCGAAAAAAATGATCCAATTGTTAAAGAATGGATATAAAAGAGTTTAAAAAATAAAATACTTGAAAATTAAAATATATATATATATATATATATATGTATATATATATATATATATATATATATATATAAGAAATCTAAAAGTATAATAAATCTTAAAAATCACAAATAGATAGAATAAATATGAAAAATTCGTCTGCAGGGAATGAAAAAAGGTATTTAATCGTTGAAAGCGAATTTTTTTTAAAAAGACCTTCATAGTAGTGTCGAAAAAGAGGCCTATGATAATTATATAAATATTAAATTCAAAATATATATTAAATTTAAAAACATATTAATAAAAAATTATTTTACCAGAAAATTCAGTTATTTTTTATTATAATTATATTCAGTTATATTTTTTACATAAAAAGTATATCCAGAAAATAGATTATAAACAGATTATTTAATTTACTCAAATATTAAAGAAACAATAAAAGAATATATATATATATATATATATATATATATATATATATATAAAGAGAAACGAAAATATTGAGAGAACAATAATATAAATAAATGTGTATTAAAATAAAAATATAAAATTATTTATAAGAAATAAAAAAAAAGATTAACATCAGAGAAAGGTTTAAATAAAAGAAAATATATCTGAATAAAATCCAATACTCATTCATCCAGAATGAGATTTAATCAGAAACGAACAATAATAAATAATTACGATAATCAATACTTATTCATCCAGAAACATACAATTATAAATAGTAAATGAAATAATAAACTGTCATTAACAATAATTCAAAATAAAATATCATTAATCCAATAATTGTATTTATAAAATTCAGAGATGTTTTATCATTTCATACATTCGTATATTTATTTTAATTTATAAATTAAAAATACGAATGAAAACGTTGATGATCTGTCAAATTTTATTTTATGCATAAATTATTTGTTGTTAGCTTTATTATTTCAATTCATTTAAATATAAATTATAGGTCGGATACATTTATGTATCTTTCATGTACGGATATATATATATATATATATATATATATATATATATTGATTTGAAAACATGTTTATCCACTTCACAGTATTACATGTTAATATTCATGGATTCATTGTTGATATTGCTATTATAATTTTATTCTTCTGGGAATTGGTTAGGTTCATTTTTAATGACAATATAATTACTTGAAATGCATTATAAAATTCGTCATTTAATTCATATGTGTCTTTTATAATTGACTTTTTAATTTAATTAATTATACAAATATTCATTTCGTCGTCTGTTAGAATCATAAGTTTTAATCGTTTATTTTATTCGTTATATTACAAGTCTTTTTTCAATAAATACTTTTACTTTCATATTACTGTCAAAAATTATGTAGTAATTTTTGATGATAAAATGCATTTATACTATTTAATAACTATGAAAATTTTATTAATACTTTCGAGAAATGATTATTTTTAATTATAATTATATAGTATAATCAAATTCACAAAAGTAATTTATATATTTTATAAATATAAGAATTTGTAAATATTTGTTTGTAATAACATTTGATAAAAAGGAATTAAGCTCTCAAAAAATATCGTACTATTGTATCAACGAGTGGGTACGAAAAAATACAAATAGATACATTTTATAAAATTAGAAATGTTAAGAAATTAAAAATTATTCTATGAATTTATACGAGATATATTAATATTTGCATACAGCGTTCTGGAATTTAAAACCATGTTTGGATATATTTTTAAATCAAGTTTGTAACGGAAAACTCTAAATAGCAATTTGAAAACATTCAGTAATTAAAATTTTATATCTTTTCGTACGCATTCAAAAACCTGCTCCGTATACCGTTACAGTCTGTCAAATGTCAAAGCATATATCTAAACGTTCTTTTTTATCTTCACTAACGATTTTATAAAATCAGTAGTATTAAAAAAAAACAACCAAAAGTTTTAATGATTTGTGATCATAAATATGTCAATGAATAAAACGTAGTAATATATTTCGAAACATATATATATATATATATATATATATATATATATATATATATATATATATAAATTAACATCGTTCAATAGTAATTTACAGAGGCCTTTGTATAAAAATTTAAACATCTGTTTTACATGTTTATGTTCTTACACGGTTTTTTCTCGCCAAAATACAAATGAGTTTACATAATTATTTTATGATTATTCGCATATCACAGCTTATAATTTATTATAGATTTTTTTTGCAACGTGATTCTAAAAGTATATTTTATTGTCAATTATATATATATATATATATATATATATAATGAGAAATAGATAAAAACATATTAACGATTACTAATTTCGCAATGATAATCAATTATTTTCAAATAATATTTCAAATTATTTTCGAATAATATTATGAATTTTTAAACATACGTTAATTTAATATTAATTGATGTAAATTTTAATATAATTTAAATGTACAATTTAATAATATAACATACTTTTATTTATTTTAAAATATGATAATTCATTTTTATTACTAATTTCCAAAAAATCATAAATATAAACTATTATGTATCATTATTATTACTATCAACCTCTTTCTGTTTATTGCTGGATGAAGGCTTTTTTAAAATTATTTAATTATTAAAGGCTTTTTTAAAACTATCTACTTTCATCGATTTAATGACTTTATTTTTCATTTTATACATATATTTTTTTTATATTTCTATTCAGTCTATCCAAAGATCTCATTTGGTATCTTTTTGAATTTTTTTCGAAGTTTGCAATCAATGATGTCTATTGTTAATCAATCATGTCCTTAGTTTTCTTTTTCTATTTAAAATCAATAATTAATCAACGTTTGTTAAATTTTTAAAATTGCCTGGAATAAAAAATATAAAATATGGATTAATTAAATCTCCATGATCAAAAACAGTATTTGAATTAACGAACTACAGGCACATGAATTCATATAACTTATGATCTACTATGGTATTTTCGAAATTATGAGATTTTTGTATTTAAGCATTTAAAATGTAATGTTAAATTATAACCTCTTAGTAATCCATCAAAATAAAACACCTTCGTAAATTTATGCTATATTAACTTAACATTTTATATTCAAATTAGGATTTATTTCATCCACTTCAAACTGGTTGAAAAATTGTCGTTCTTCAACATACAATCAACCAAATTCTAACTAATGAAAAATTTAGTTGTCAACAAAAATTAGTAAATCGATTATTAAAAATAGTAATGTGTTAATAGTTAATATTTCAAATGAGATTTTTCTTACATTTTCTGTTATAATTAATATTCATTTATAATTTTAGACGTATTAGTTAATTAAAGTTTTTATAGTATATTACAAACTGTATTTTCGTTCTATACAAATTATTAAATAAATTCTTACATCTTGTAGGAATTCGTTTACGATTCAATTTTTTTTCTTAAAACTATTTATAGATATAAAGTTAACGACATTAATTATTTATTTACATATATATATATATATATATATATATATATATATATATATATATATGTATGTATGTATGTATAAAAATATATTAAATAATTTAATTTGCAATTTTAATTTCAGTTAAAGAACAAGTTTACATTACATTAAATCAAAACTTATAACTGAAATCGTGTACCTGTTTACTTTTATCGTTGATTAATGTTTTCGAATAAATAATAAGGTAATTTATATTGTTATTGTACGAACAACCGTTAAAACTTATTTAAAATAAAGATTGAATTTCGAAAATCATGTTACATTTTAATGAATACGTAGCAAAAAAAGACTGAATAACAAATAAAGACGACTTACATTTGCGAGACTAGCCTTCAAGGTCGTCAGAAGGCTTTTGTCTTTATAATACTAGGTTGTAAAAAGCGAGATCTTCAAAGTATCTAATACAATCTCAAGTTGTCTACATTAAACAGCACAATTGTCGATTATCGGCGTACGGATTGAATATTAGAGTAAGATATTTATTATACGGCGGATGTGTATCAAAGGAAGATGAGGTAAGCGTATTTATTAGTAGTAAATAATGATAGAATCCTAGAAGATGAATCTTTAAGACAAGGTGGCTGACAAACGATACAAGAATGCCATGCTATGATGCGCAACTGGTTTCAGAACAAGTAATCTAAAGAAAAAAATTGCAACAATGTCTTTACTCTAAAAATAAACGATTAGAAAAACGACTGGATTACAAAATGGATCAGTTATATTAATCGTGATTGAAGTGTACACAAATATATTTGTTATTAAAAATATGTACATATTTATTTTGCTGAAAGTCTTTCAAGCGAATTTCATATTAAATTACAATAATTTACATCATTGGTATTTTATTTTTGTGTCAGAACGTAAAAAAATTAATATTACACCGTAATTTATTTCTAAAAAGTATAAAGTTCATTTGAAACATAAAATATGTTATTTAATTTAAGATAAACTTTTAATATTTGAAAAATAGTTTTTTTTCATGAAACATAGATGTAAAAAAATCTGCAAATCTGACAACCGATATCAAAATTAAAAATAAATAACTGTGATATTGGCATTGACTACAAAAATATACTTAATTTTTTTACAAAATTGTTTGAGCATTTTCTACATTGAATGACACTTGTGATGTTTAAATTTTTTTCATACAAAGTAAATTAAATTTCATATATTTGATTTAAATAAAAAAGTATAAGTATATCAATTATGTTATTAAAAAAGTATGTTATAAAAAATACGAAGAATTATATATTAAAACAAATATAAGTTTAATATTTATTTTATCCATATGATATTTTATATACTTAGATAAACATGTTTCGAATTTGAATTCTATTTTTAAAAATGAAAAGTTATAATTAAAATCTTTGAAAATTTAAATTATTTATTTTAAGAATAACGTCAAAATAGTATAAAAATATCAAAAAAATAGAAACATTTCACTGCCTATAAATAATTTTTAGATTTTTGAAGTGAAACTTCTCTTGTCGCGTTTTTCGGAGGCGGAAAGCTGCACTGCATCAGATTATTACCGCGTTATTTAAAAATGTTTCCTTGGTCTATATCAAAACATAAACACCTGCTTTCACTGGATACTGGTAAAATATCTTAACAGATAACAGACCACATCGACTCATTATCTCATTTACTGTAAAATTTATATATATATATATATATATATATATATATATATATATATATAATCTAATTTATTTATATAATCTATATAATTTATTTATATAATCTAAATTATATATATATATATATATAATTTGGATTAAAAATTTTATTTGAATTTAAATTTGTATTGAATGCTTTCAGTAGAGAGAGAAAAATGTAGTTTATGCGCATCATGCAAGCGCACTCTTTTAACATTTGATCATATAGCTACTAAGCTATTTAATGCAAGCAGTACATTGTATTTTTACTATTTGAATGATTTTATTATTCTGTTTAGTAATTTTTATATACAATTATTTATTGTTGTTAATTGTGTTTAAATAAGAGTGTTATTCAATGTGATAAAATTGATATTTTTGGTAAGTATATTTGTTTTTATAACCTCATTATAATATTAACCTCAATAATCATAAAAATAAGTCAATTAAATCCACTCGGTATTAAAAAATTTAGCAAACAACACGAAATTGAGGGAATTGGAACGTATACCAATATATACAGTATATCGTATTTTATAACATTACGTACATACATTTAATCTATTTATCAAATAAAAGAAATACTATTAAAAACACGTGGTATTTAAAAATTATCGAAACCTATACAATTTTGAGGTTACTTGTTGTTTTATTTTTTGTAGCAATTTCTTATAATAACTTTAATAATTATAATTATGATTCAATTATTGTACACTTTTATCAAAAAATTTTATATTAAATTTATTATGAATTCTTTCTTCTTAGGTGTGTCATTGTAAAGATTTATTGAATTTTACATGGTGCTGGAATATTATCAATTATCAATAAAATAACATCCAAAAAGAGGTCATTTATTTCAGATAGATATTATTTTTCAGTGATATATTATTTGTGAGTATTTGCTTTAATTATTATATTTTATATTTAATTTATTTATTTTTATGTTATCTGTGAGTATTTCCTTTCTTTTATTTTAAAAAAGTACATAATATATAATAGTAATTAAGGCTTTAAGATGCCAAAGCCTAATGAGCAATTATTTAGAGAGTATCAGTTACGAAAGAAGGCTTTGAAGGCAGCTAAAAATAAAACACCACCAAAAAAAACATTTCCTGGTGAAAAATATCTCTGGTTGGCCGAAAAATATCCTCGATTGGTCGAAAAATATCCCTGGTTGACCGAAAAATATCCCTCGTTGGCCGAAAAATATCCCTCGTTGGACGAAAAATATCCCACGTTGGCCGAAAACTATTCCACGTTGGCCGAAAAATATCCCACGTTGGCCGAAAATTATCCCACGTTGGCCGAAAATTATCCCTTGTTGGCCGAAAATTATCCCACGTTGGCAGAAAATTATCCCACGTTGGCCGAAAATTATCCCTTGTTGGCCGAAAATTATCCCACGTTTGAAAAATTTTGAAATTTTTGAAAATTTTTGAAATTTTCGAAATATTTAAAAAATTTTGAAATTTTCGAAAAATTTTGAAAATTTTTGAAATTTTGAAAAAATTTTGAAAAATATTGAAAATTTTAAAAATTTTTGAAATTTTGAAAAAATTTTGAAATTTTTGAAAAATTTTGAAATTATTGAAATTTTTGAAAAATTTTGAAAAATTTCACGTTGGCCGAAAATTATCCCACGTTGGCCGAAAATTATCCCACGTTGGCCGAAAATTATCCCTTGTTGGCCGAAAATTATCCCACGTTTGAAAACATTTGAAATTTTTAAAAAATATTGAAATTTTTAAAAAATATTGAAATTTTTGAAAAATTTTGAAATTTTTGAAAAATTTCGAAATATTTAAAAAATTTTGAAATTTTTGAAAAATATTGAAATTTTTGAAAATTTTTGAAATTTTTGAAAAATTTTGAAATTTTTGAAAAATTTTGAAATTTTTGAAAAATTTTGAAATTTTTGAAAAATTTCGAAATATTTAAAAAATTTTGAAAATTATCCCACGTTGGCAGAAAAATATCCCACGTTGGCCGAAAAATTATCCCACGTTGGAAAAAATTATCCCACGTTTGAAAACATTTGAAATTTTTGAAAAAAAATTTTGAAATTTTTGAAAAATTTTTGAAAATTTTGAAAAATTTTGAAAAATTTCACGTGAAAAATTTTTGAAAATTGAAAATCCCACGTTGAAAATTATCCCACGTTGGCAAAAAATTTGAAAACGTTTTAAAAATTATCCCACGTTGGCCGAAAATTTTTCCCACGTTGGAAAAAAATTGAAATTTTTTGGCCGAAAATTATGAAAATTTTGAAAAATTTTGAAATTTTTAAAAATTTGAAAAATTTTTTGAAAAAATTTTAAAAAATTTTTGAAAAAATTTTGAAATTTTGAAAAATTTTGAAAAAAAAATTTTGAAATTTTTGAAAAATTTCCCACGAAATATTTGAAAATTATTCACGTTTGAAAAAATTTGTGAAATTTTTTGAAAAATGAAACCGAAAAATTTTGAAGATGACTAAAATTTTGAAATTTAATTTTGAAATTTCCAGATGGTTTCTTTTTGAAAATTTTAGAGAATTTTGAGTTTCTGCTTTTTGACTCCTGAAATTTTTGTGAAAGTTTTCCGAAAAATTTGAGCGAAAATTATCCCACGTTGGAACAAATTTTAAAAAATATTGAAATTTTCTGCCGGTCGCACGGTTTTTATGAAATTTTTAGAAAAATATTGAAATTTTTGAATTGGCTGTTTTAAATTCGAAAATTTTGAAATTTTCGAAAAATTTTGATTGAAATTTTGAAAAAAATTTTCAAAAATTTTGAACTGTTTCAGAAAAATTTTTGAAAATTTTTGAAAATTCCCGCAGCCGAAATGTGCGTTTGCCAAAGCGAAAATTTTGCCGAAAATTTCCCCCTTGACCCTGAAAGTCAGGAGAACGATTTTAAAAAATTTGAAATTTTGGGGTATTGGTGTTTTGGCGGTTCGTTGAAAAGCTGCTGTGTTGAAAAATTTTGCGGCGGCGTTGTTTTTGAAAAAATTTTGAAAATATTGAAAATTTTAAAAATTTTTGAAATTTTTAAAAATTTGCGGCGGCGTTGTTTGCGAAAAATTTTGAAAATTTTGAAATTTGTTTGAAAATTTTTAAAAAATTTGCGGAAAAATTTTGGCGTTGAAATTTTTGCGTCGGCGTTTGAAAAAAAATTTTGTTTTGAAATTTTTGAAAATTTTTGTTTGAAATTTTTAAAAAATATTGAAAAATTTTGAAAGCGGCGGCTTTGTTAGCGGCGGCGTTTGTTTTAAAAAATTGAAATTTTTGAAAAATTTTGAAATTTTTGAAAAATTTCGAAAATTTAAAAATTTTGAAAAATTTTTGAAAAATTTGGGCGGCCTGCGTTTGAAATTTTGGGCAGCCTGCGTTTCGCTTTGCCTGCGAAAATTTTAAAAAATTTTGAAAAAATTTGCGTTTGAAATTTTGGGCGAAATTTTTGAAATTTTGAAAATTTGAAAAATTGCTTTGGGCGGCCTGCGTTTCGCTTCGGGCGGCCACGTTTGCGTTTTGAAAATTTTAAAAAAAAATTATTGCGCTGTTGTCGTGCCGTGTTTTAAAAAAAAATTTTGAAATTTCAGTTGTTTTTGGCAGGCGAATATTTAAAAATTGCATTGCAAAATTTCTTTGAAAAATTCGAATGCCTTTTGTTTTGCTGGAGGAATTATCCCACGTTGAAAAAACCGGTGCGCGTGCTGTTGAAAAATTTTGGGCTGGTTGCCTGTGGTTTTAAAAAATTTTGAAATTTTTAAAAATTTGAAAAATTTCGAAAATTTGCGCTTCTTGTTTTGGTCGCAGCTGTCGTGAATGGCGATGCGTTGGAGCCGTTGTTGTTGGCCGAAGGGCGTTTTGGTTCGCTATTCTTGAAAAAATTTTTGGGTGACGGGGATTTGAAATTTTTTTTGAAATTGCTCGATCCGAAAAAATGTCGCCGGTGGTCCTCTTGTTGAAAAATTCTGCGGAAATTTTTGAAAAATTTTGAAAAATTGAAAAAATTTTGAAATTTTCCCACGTTGGCCGAAAATTATCCCGTTTTGAAAATTATTTTGCCGAAAATTTTTGAACGTTTTTTGAAATTTTTTTTGAAAATTTTAAAAAAATTTCAAAATTTTGAAATATATTTTGAAAAATATTTGTCGCCGTTTTTGAAAAATTTTGAAAATGCCCGAAAATTTTGTTGCAGTTGAAAATTTTGAAATTTTTAAAAATATTGAAATTTTTAAAAAATATTGAAAATTTTGAAAATTTTGAATGTGAAAAATTTGAAAATTTTGAAAAATTTGAAAATTTTTTTTGAAATTTTTTTGAAAAAATTTTGAAGTTTTGAAATAAAAAATTTTGAAAAACGTTGAAAATTATCCCACGTTGGCCGAAAATTATTGTTGTTGAGCTCGAAAATTTCCGGCGTTTGAAAGCGCATTTTGAAACATTTGAAATTTTTAAAAAGTCTGAAATTTTCGCAAAATTTTTTGAAAAATTTTTTTCTGCTGAAGTCGGCTGAAATTTTGAAAAAAATTTTGACTCCACCGTGAAAAATCGCTTTGGGTGAAGTCAGCGTTGCGGCTGACTGTTTCAGTCGCCTGTTGTGTGCGGTGGTGAAAATTCCACGTTTGAAAAAAATTTGAAATTGCGTAACCGCCACAAATTTAAAAAATTTTGAAATTTTTGAAAAATATTGAAATTTTTGAAAATAAAAATTTTGAAATTTTTGAAAAATTTTGAAATTTTTGAAAATTTTTGAAATTTTCGAAATATTTAAAAAATTTTGAAATTTTCGAAAAATTTTGAAAATTTTTGAAAATATTTGGCAGAAAAAAATTTTATCCCACGTTGGCCGAAAACGTTTTTAAAAAATATTGAAATTTTTAAAAAATATTGAAATTTTTGAAAAATTTCGAAATATTTAAAAAATTTTGAAATTTTTTAAAATATTGAAATTTTTGAAAATAAAAATTTTGAAATTTTTGAAAAATTTTGAAATTTTTGAAAATTTTTGAAATTTTCGAAATATTTAAAAAATTTTGAAATTTTCGAAAAATTTTGAAAATTTTGAAAAAAAATTTTTGAAATTTTGAAAAAATTTTGAAAAATATTGAAATTTTTAAAAATTTTGAAAATTTTGAAAAATTTTGAAAAATTTTGAAAAATTTTTGAAAATTTTTGAAATTTTGAAAAATTTTGAAATATTTAAAAATTTTGAAAATTTTCGAAAAATTTTGAAAAAATTTTGAAAAAAATTTTTTAAAAAATTTTGAAAATTTTTGAAATATTGAAATTTTTGAAAAATATTGAAAATTTTAAAAATTTTTGAAATTTTGAAAAAATTTTGAAATTTTTGAAAAATTTTGAAATTATTGAAATTTTTGAAAAATTTTGAAAAATTTCACGTTGGCCGAAAATTATCCCACGTTGGCAGAAAAATATCCCACGTTGGCCGAAAATTATCCCACGTTGGCCGAAAATTATCCCACGTTTGAAAACATTTGAAATTTTTAAAAAATATTGAAATTTTCGAAAAATTTTGAAAATTTTTGAAATTTTGAAAAAATTTTTTAAAAATTTTTGAAATTTTGAAAATTTTGAAATTTTGAAAAATTTTGAAATTTTGAAAATTTTGAAATTTTTGAAAAATTTTGAAATATTGAAAAATTTTTTTGAAAAATTTTTTTTGAAAAATTTTGAAAATTTTGAAAAATTTTGAAATTTTTGAAATTTTGAAAAATATTGATTTTGAAAAATTTTTGAAAAAAAAATTTTGAAAAATTTTGAA
Source organism: Neoneuromus ignobilis (assembly GCA_029203775.1). Taxonomy (NCBI): domain Eukaryota; kingdom Metazoa; phylum Arthropoda; class Insecta; order Megaloptera; family Corydalidae; genus Neoneuromus; species Neoneuromus ignobilis. Next base: position 12,900,831 of record CP092090.1, read on the forward strand.
AAAAAAATTTTTGAAAAATTTTTTAAAAATTTTGAAAATTTTGAAAAATTTCACGTTTTGAAAATTATCACACGTTGGCCGAAAATTATCCCACGTTTGAAAACATTTGAAAAAAAATTTGAAATTTTTGAAAAATTTTGAAATTTTGAAATTTTGAAATTTTAAAAATTTTGAAATTTTTGAAAAATTTTGAAAAATTTTGAAAAAAATTTTTGAAAAATTTTGAAAATTTTGAAAAAAATTTTGAAATTATTTTGAAAAAAACGTTTTGAAAATATTTTGAAAAAATTTTTGAAAAATTTTTGAAAATTTTTGAAAAATTGAAATTTTTATTGAAATTTTGAAAAAAAAATTTTGAAAAATTTTGAAAATTTTTGAAATTTTGAAAAATTTTGAAATTTTTGAAAAATTTTGAAATTTTGAAAAAAAATTTTGAAATTTTTTGAAAATTTTTGAAATTTTTTGAAAAATTTGAAATTTTGAAAATTTTAAAAATTTTTGAAATTTTGAAAAAAATATTGAAATTTTTGAAAAAATTTTTGAAATTTTGAAAATTTTGAAAAATTTCACAAAATTTTGAAATTTTGAAAAAAAAAATTTGAAATTTTGAAAAATTTTGAAATTTTTGAAAATTTTGAAAATTTTAAAAATTTTGAAATTTTGAAATTTTTTTTGAAATTTTGAAAATTTTGAAAAATTGGCCGAAAATTATCCACGTTGGCCGAAAAATTATCCCAAATTTGGTTGGAAAAATATCCCACGTTGGCCGAAAATTATCCCACGTTGGCCGAAAATTATCCACGTTTGAAAACAATTGAAATTTGAAAAAATATTTGAAATTTTTAAAAATTTTGAAAAAAAATTTTTTGAAAAATTTCGAAATATTTAAAAATTTTGAAATTTTGAAAAAATTGAAATTTTGAAATTTTGAAAAATTTTGAAAATTTTTGAAAAAATTTTGAAATTTTGAAAAATTTTGAAATTTTGAAAAATATTTTGAAAAATTTTGAAAATTTTGAAATTTTTTTTTGAAATTTTGAAAAATTTGAAAAATTTTGAAAATTTTGAAATTTTGAAAAAAAAAATTTTTGAAAAATTTTGAAAAATTTTGAAAAAATTTTGAAAATTGAAAATTTTTGAAAATTTTTTTGAAAAATTTTTTTGAAATTTTGAAAAATTTTGAAATTTTGAAATTTTTGAAAAAATTTTTTTTTGAAATTTTTTTTGAAAATTTTTGAAATTTTTGAAAATTTTGAAAATTTTTGGCCGAAAAATTTTGAAAAAAAATTTTGAAAAATTTTTAAAAATTTTGAAATTTTTGAAAAATTTTGAAATTTTGAAAAAAATTTTTGAAAATTTTTTTGAAAATTTTTGAAATTTTTGAAAAAATTTTGAAAAATTTGAAAAATTTTGAAAAAATTTTGAAAAATTTTGAAAATTTGAAAATTTTGAAAAATTTTGAAAATTTAAAAATTTTGAAATTTTTGAAAAAAAAATTTTGAAAAAAAATTGAAAAACGTTATTTTGAAAATTATCCCACGTTGGCCGAAAATTATCCCACGTTTGAAAAATATCCCACGTTGAAAATTATCCCACGTTGGCCGAAAAATCCACGTTGGCCGAAAATTATCCCTTGTTGAAAATTATCCCACGTTTGAAAAATTTGAAATTTTTTTTTGAAATTTTTGAAAAAAAATTTTTTTGAAAAATTTTGAAATTTTGAAAAATATTGAAATTTTGAAATTTTGAAATTTTTAAAAAATATTGAAATTTTTAAAAATTTTGAAAAAATTTTAAAAATTTTGAAATTTTGAAAAAAATGAAAATTTTGAAATTTTTGAAAATTTTGAAAAAAAAATTTTTGAAAAATTTTTGAAAAATTTGAAATTTTTGAAAATTTTGAAATTTTGAAAAATTTTGAAATTTTTTTGAAAAAATTTTGAAATTATTGAAATTTTTGAAAATTTTGAAAAATTTCACGTTGGCCGAAAATTATGAAATTTTGTGGCCGAAAAATTTTGAAAAAAATATCCCACGTTGGCCGAAAAAATTATCCCACGTTTTGAAAATTATGAACGTTTGAAAACATTTGAAATTTTTAAAAAATGAAATTTTTGAAAAATTTTGAAAAAATATTTGAAATTTTTTTTGAAAATTTTGAAAAATATTTTGAAAATATTGAAATTTTTGAAAAAATTTTGAAAAAATTTTGAAAAATTTTTTTGAAAAATTTTGAAAATTTTTTGAAAAATTTTGAAATTTTTGAAAATTTTGAAATTTTAAAAAAAAAATTTTGAAAATTTTTTGAAAAAAATTTTGAAATTTTGAAAAATTTTGAAATTTTGAAAATTTTTTTGAAAAATTTTGAAATTTTTGAAAATTTTTTGAAAATTTTTTTGAAAAATTTTGAAAAATTTCACGTTGGCCGAAAATTATCCCACGTTGGCAGAAAAATATCCCACGTTGGCCGAAAATTATCCCACGTTGGCAGAAAAATATCCCACGTTGGCCGAAAATTATCCCACGTTGGCCGAAAATTATCCCACGTTTGAAAACATTTGAAATTTTTAAAAAATATTGAAATTTTTAAAAAATATTGAAATTTTTGAAAATTTTTGAAAAATTTTAAAATTTTTGGAAATTTTTAAAATTTTTGAAAAATTTCGAAATATTTCAAAAATTTTGAAATTTTTGAAAAAATTTGAAATTTTTGAAAAATTTTGAAAAATTTTGAAATTTTTGAAAAATTTTGAAATTTTTGAAAATTTTTGAAATTTTTGAAAAATTTCGAAATTTTTGAAAAATTTTGAAATTCTTGAAAACATTTGAAAATTTTTGAAATTTTTAAAAAAAATTTTTTTGAAAATTTTGAAAAATTTCACGTTGGCCGAAAATTATCCCACGTTGGAAAATTATCCCACGAAAATTGGCCTTGTTGGCCGAAATTATCCCACGTTTGAAAATTATCCAAATTTTAAAAATTTGAAATTTTTAAAAATATTGAAATTTTTGAAAATTTTTTGAAATTTTTTGAAAATTTTTTGAAATTTTTGAAAAAATATTGAAATTTTTGAAAAATTTTGAAAAATTTTTGAAAAATTTTGAAATTTTTGAAAATTTTGAAAAATTGAAAATTTTGAAAATTTTGAAAATTTTTGAAAAATTTTGAAAAATTGAAATTTTTTTTGAAAAAATTTTGAAAAAAACATTTGAAAAAAATTTTTGAAAAATATTGAAATTTTTGAAAAAATTTGAAATTTGGCCGAAAAATATTGAAATTTTTGAAATTTTTGAAATTTGAAAAATTTTGAAAAAAATTTTGAAATTTTTGAAAAATTTTTGAAATTTTGAAAAAATTTTGAAATTTTTGAAAAATATTGAAATTTTAAAAATTTTGAAATTTTGAAAATTTTTTGAAAATTTTTTGAAAATTTTTCGAAAATTATTTGGCCGAAAATTATCCCACGTTTGAAAAATTTGAAATTTTGAAAAATTTGAAATTTTGAAAAATTTGAAATTTTGAAAAAATTTTGAAATTTTGAAAAAAAAAATTTTTTTTTAAAAATTTTGAAAAATTTTGAAAATTTTGAAAATTTTTGGAAATTTTTGAAATGTTTGAAAAATTTTGAAATTTTTGAAAAATTTTAAAATTTTTGAAATTTTTAAAAAATTTTGAAAAATTTTGAAAAATATTGAAAATTTTGAAAAAAAATTTTGAAAAATTTTGAAAAAAATTTTGAAATTTTTGAAAAATTTTGAAATTTTGAAAAATTTTGAAAAAAAATTTTGAAATTTTTGAAAAATTTCACGTTGAAAATTATCCCGAAAATTATCCCACGTTGGCCGAAAATTATCCCACGTTTGAAATTATCCCACGTTGGCCGAAAATTATCCCACGTTGGCCGAAAATTATCCCACGTTTGAAAATTATCCCACGTTTTGAAAAATTGAAAATTATTTGAAAACGTTGGCCGAAAATTTCCCACGTTAGCCGAAAATATTCCCTTTTGGAAAAAATTTTTGAAAAATTTGAAATTTTGAAAAAATATTGAAATTTTAAAAATTTTTGAAATTTTGAAAAATTTTGAAATTTTGAAAATTTTGAAAAATAAAAAAATTTTGAAATTAAAAATTTTGAAAAATATTGAAAATTATCCCACGAAATTTTCGAAAAATTATCCCAAAAATTTTGAAAATTATTGAAATTTTTAAAAAAAATTTTGAAAATTTTTGAAAAATTTTGAAAATTTGAAAAATTTTGAAATTTGAAATTTTTGAAAATTTTTGAAATTTTTGAAAAATTTTGAAAATTTTGAAAATTTTGAAATTTTGAAAATTTTGAAAATTTTAAAAATTTTGAAAAATTTTGAAAAAATTTTTTTTAAAAATTTTGAAATTTTTGAAATTTTGAAAATTTTTTGAAATTATTCACGTTGGCCGAAAATTTTTCCCACGTTTGAAAACATTTGAAATTTTTAAAAAAAATATTGAAATTTGAAAAAAAATATTTGAAATTTTTAAAAATTTTGAAATTTTTTAAAATTTGAATTAAAATTTTTGAAAAAATTTTTTGAAAAATTTTGAAAAAATTTTGAAAAAAAATTTTGAAATTTTTGAAAAATTTTGAAAAATTTTTGAAAAAAAATTTTGAAAAATTTTGAAAATTTTGAAAAATTTTTGAAATTTTTTGAAAAATTTTGAAATTTTGAAAAATTTTGAAATTAAATTTTGAAAAATTTTTGAAAAATTTTGAAAATTATCCCACGTTGGCAAAATTTTGAAATTTTTGGCCGAAAAATATTTGAAAAATTATTTGCAAAAAATATCCCAAATTTTTGAAAATTATGAACGTTTGAAAATTTTTGAACGTTTTGAAAATTATCCCTTGTTGAAAATTTTGAACGTTTGAAAATTTTGAAAAAAATATTGAAATTTTTGAAAAATATTGAAATTTTTGAAATTTTTTGAAAATTTTTGAAATTTTTGAAAACATTTGAAATTTTTAAAAAATATTGAAATTTTTAAAAAATATTGAAATTTTTGAAAAATTTTGAAATTTTTGAAAAATTTTGAAAAATTTGAAAACATTTGAAATTTTTGAAAACATTTGAAATTTTTAAAAAATATTGAAATTTTTAAAAAATATTGAAATTTTTGAAAAATTTTGAAATTTTTGAAAAATTTTGAAATTTTTGAAAAATTTCGAAATATTTAAAAAATTTTGAAATTTTTGAAAAATATTGAAATTTTTGAAAATTTTTGAAATTTTTGAAAAATTTTGAAATTATTGAAATTTTTGAAAAATTTTGAAAAATTTCACGTTGGCCGAAAATTATCCCACGTTGGCAGAAAAATATCCCACGTTGGCCGAAAATTATCCCACGTTGGCCGAAAATTATCCCACGTTTGAAAACATTTGAAATTTTTAAAAAATATTGAAATTTTTAAAAAATATTGAAATTTTTGAAAAATTTTGAAATTTTTGAAAAATTTTGAAATTTTTGAAAAATTTCGAAATATTTAAAAATTTTGAAATTTTTGAAAAATTTTGAAATTTTTGAAAATTTTTGAAATTTTTGAAAAACTTTGAAATATTTAAAAATTTTGAAATTTTTGAAAATTTGAAATTTTTTTAAAAATTTTTGAAAATTTTTGAAAATTTTTGAAATTTTTGAAAAATTTTGAAAATTTTTGAAATTTTTGAAAATTTTTGAAATTTTTGAAAAAACATTTTGAAATTTTAAAAAATTATCCCACGTTGGCCGAAAATTATCCCACGTTTTGAAAAATATCCCACGTTCCCACGTTTGAAAATTATCCCACGTTGGCCGAAAATTATCCCACGTTGGCCGAAAATTATTTGAAAATTATAAAAAATTTGAAAACATTTGAAATTTTTTTAAAAAAAATTGAAATTTTTGAAAATTTTTGAAATTTTTGAAAAATTTTGAAATTTTTAAAAAAATTTTGAAATTTTTGAAAAATTTTGAAATTTTTGAAAAATTTTGAAATTTTTGAAAATTTTTGAAAAAATTTGAAAAATCCCACGTTGGCCGAAAATTATCCCACGTTTCGAAAATTATCCCACGTTTGAAAAATTTTGAAATTTTTGAAAATTTTGAAAAAATATTGAAATTTTGAAAAATTTTGAAATTTTCGAAAAATTTTGAAAATTTTTGAAATTTTGAAAATTTTAAAAATTTTTGAAATTTTGAAAAAATTTTGAAATTTTTGAAAAATTTTGAAATTTATGAAATTTTTGAAAAATTTTGAAAAATTTCACACGTTGGCCGAAAATTATCCCACGTTGGCCGAAAATTATCCCACGTTTGAAAACATTTGAAATTTTTAAAAAATATTGAAATTTTTGAAAAATTTCGAAATATTTAAAAAATTTTGAAATTTTTAAAAAATATTGAAATTTTTGAAAAATTTTGAAATTTTTAAAAAATATTGAAATTTTTGAAAAATTTTGAAATTTTTGAAAAATTTTGAAATTTTTAAAAAAATTTTGAAATTTTTAAAAAATATTGAAATTTTTGAAAAATTTTAAAATTTTTGAAAAATTTTGAAATTTTTGAAAAATTTCGAAATATTTAAAAAATTTTGAAATTTTTGAAAAATATTGAAATTTATGAAATTTTTGAAAAATTTTGAAAAATTTCACACGTTGGTCGAAAATTATCCCACGTTGGCCGAAAATTATCCCACGTTGGCCGAAAATTATCCCACGTTTGAAAATTATCCCACGTTTTAAAAAAAAATTTTGAAAAAAAATATTATTTTGAAAAATTTTGAAAAATTTTGAAATTTTGAAAATTTTGAAATTTTGAAAAATTTTAAAAATTTTTAAAAATTTTGAAATTTTGAAAAATTTTGAAATTTTGAAAAATTTTGAAATTTTTAAAAATTTTTTTTAAAAAAAATTTTGAAATTTTTGAAAAATTTTGAAAATTTTTGAAAATTTTGAAAATTTTGAAAATTTTGAAAAATTTCGAAATTTTTGAAAAATTTTGAAATTTTTGAAAAATTTCGAAATTTTTGAAAAATTTTGAAATTTTTGAAAAATTTTGAAATTTTTGAAAAATATTGAAATTTTTTGAAAATTTTGAAAATTTTATCCCACGTTGGCCGAAAAATATTGAACGTTTGAAAACATTTGAAATTTTTAAAAATATTGAAATTTTTGAAAAATTTTGAAATTTTGAAAAAAAATTTTGAAAAATTTTGAAAATTTTGAAATTGAAAAATTTTGAAAATTTTGAAAATTTTGGAAATTTTTGAAAATTTTGAAATTTTGAAAATTTTGAAAAAAAAAATTTTGAAAATTTTTTTTGAAATTTTGAAAATTTTAAAAAAAATTTTGAAAAAATTTTTGAAAAAAAATTTTGAAATTTTTTGAAAAATTTTGAAAATTTTTTTTGAAAAATCCCACGTTTGAAAATTATCCCACGTTTGAAAACTAAAATTTTGAAAAAATATTGAAATTTTTGAAAAAAAATTTGAAAAATTTTGAAAATTTAAAAATTTTTAAAAATTTTGAAATTTTTGAAATTTATTGAAATTTTTGAAAAATTTTTGAAAAATTATCCCACGTTGGCAGAAAAATATCCCACGTTGGCCGAAAATTATCCCACGTTGGCCGAAAATTATCCCACGTTGGCCGAAAATTATCCCTTGTTTGAAAAAATTTTGAAATTTTTGAAAAAAAATATTGAAATTTTTAAAAAATTTTGAAAATTTTGAAATTTTTGAAAAAAAATTTTTGAAAAAATTTTTTTGAAATTTTGAAAAAATTTTGAAAAATTTTGAAAAAAATTTTGAAAATTTTGAAATTTTTGAAAAATTTTGAAATTTTTGAAAACATTTAAAATTTTTAAAAAATTTTGAAATTTTTGAAAAATATTGAAATTTTTGAAAATTTTTGAAATTTTTGAAAAATTTTGAAATTTTTGAATAATTTTGAAATTATTGAAATTTTTGAAAAATTTTGAAAAATTTCACGTTGGCCGAAAATTATCCCACGTTTGAAAACATTTGAAATTTTTAAAAAATATTGAAATTTTTGAAAAATTTTGAAATTTTTGAAAAATTTCGAAATATTTAAAAAATTTTGAAATTTTTGAAAAATTTTGAAATTTTTGAAAAATTTTGAAATTTTTGAAAAATTTTGAAATTATTGAAATTTTTGAAAAATTTCACGTTGGCCGAAAATTATCCCACGTTGGCAGAAAAATATCCCACGTTGGCCGAAAATTATCCCACGTTGGCCGAAAATTATCCCACGTTGGCCGAAAATTATCCCTTGTTGGCTGAAAATTATCCCACGTTTGAAAACAATTGAAATTTTAAAAAAATATTGAAATTTTTAAAAAATATTGAAATTTTTGAAAAATTTTGAAATTTTTGAAAAATTTTGAAATTTTTGAAAAATTTTGAAATTTTTGAAATTTTTGAAAAATTTCACACGTTTTTGAAAATATCCCACGTTTGAAAACATTTGAAATTTTTAAAAAATATTGAAATTTTTGAAAAATTTCGAAATATTTAAAAAATTTTGAAATTTTTGAAAAATATTGAAATTTTTGAAAATAAAAATTTTGAAATTTTTGAAAAATTTTGAAATTTTTGAAAAATTTTGAAATTTTTGAAAATTTTTGAAATTTTCGAAATATTTAAAAAATTTTGAAATTTTCGAAAAATTTTGAAAATTTTTGAAATTTTGAAAAAATTTTGAAAAATTTTGAAAATTTTAAAAATTTTGAAAAAATTTTGAAAAATTTTGAAATTTTTGAAAAATTTTGAAAATTTTGAAAAAAATTTTGAAAAATTTCACGTTGGCCGAAAATTATGGCAGAAAAATATCCCACGTTGGCAGAAAAATATCCCACGTTGGCCGAAAATTATCCCACGTTTGAAAACATTTGAAATTTTTAAAAAATATTGAAATTTTTAAAAAATATTGATATTTTTGAAAATTTTTGAAAAATTTTAAAATTTTTGAAAAAAAAATGAAAATTATCCCACGTTTGAAAAATTTGAAAAAAAATTTGAAATTTTTGATTGAAAATTTTGAAAAATTTTGAAAAAAATTTGAAAAATTTAAAAATTTTGAAATTTTTGAAAATTTTGAAATTTTTGAAAAATTTTGAAATTTTGAAAAATTTTGAAAATTTTTGAAAATTTTGAAAAATTTTTTGAAAATTTTTGGCCGAAAATTATCCCACGTTGGCAGAAAAAAATTTTTGGCCGAAAATTTTTGAAATTTTTGAAAAATATTGAAATTTTTGAAAATTTTTGAAATTTTTGAAAAATTTTGAAATTTTTGAAAAATTTCGAAATATTTAAAAAATTTTGAAATTTTTGAAAATTTTTGAAATTTTTGAAAAATTTTGAAATTTTGTGAATAATTTTGAAATTATTGAAATTTTTGAAAAATTTTGAAAAATTTCACGTTGGCCGAAAATTATCCCACGTTGGCAGAAAAATATCCCACGTTTGAAAAATATAAAAACGTGAAATTTTTGAAAAAATTTTGAAAAATTTTGAAATTTTGAAAAAATATCCCAAATTTTTGAAAAATATTTTGAAAAATTTTGAAAATTTTGAAAACGTTGAAATTTTGAAAATTTTGAAATTTTGCCGAAAAAAAATTGAAAAATTTTGTTGGAAAAATTTTGAAAATTATCCCACGTTGGCCGAAAATTATCCCACGTTGGCCGAAAATTTTAAAAAATTATCCCACGTTGGAAAAATTTTGAAAAAAAAATTATTATCCCACGTTGGAAAAAAATATCCCAAATTGGAAATTTTTGAAAAATTCCCTGGAAAAATTTCAAAAAAATATCCCACGTTGGCGAAATATTTAAAAATTTTGAAATTTTTGAAAAATATGAAATTTTCGTTGGCCGAAAAATATCCCACGTTGGCCGAAAAATATCCCACGTAGGCCAAAAAATATCCCTGGTGTGCTGAAAAATATCCTCGGTTGGCCGAAAAATATCCTCGATTGGCCGAAAAATATCCTCGGTTTCTTCATTATTTCAAACGTATCGAGTTCCAGCATCGCGGTAGTCCGCATGTCCATATACTATTGTGGTTGGCAAATGCTCCCTGTGATCCACTTGATAATGACAAATTTGATGCTATCACATTAATTGATCACTTGATTTCTGTTTCATCTCAAGAAGCTTCTGGTAATATTAAATTACAAACACATAAACACACTTTTACATGCTATAAAATAATAAACCTCAGCAGTGCAGATTTGAAGCACCTTTTATGCCTTGCCCATCTACAACTATATTATCACCCATGCAAAAAGACGATTCTAATTTCCAAAATTATGCTCAGCGTTATAAAAATATTAGGGTTAATCTTGAAAACAATGATTACTCTGATATTGATTCTTTTTACAAAAATAACAATATTACCTCAGATGAAGATTATTTTTAAAACATTGATCTAATTGTATTTTATATATTATACAATAGTAATATAATAGTAATTAAAAAAAATGTTTTTTACAGGCTTTAAGATGGTAATGTCTATTGCGCAAAAAATTTTCTTATCAAAAACTAATTGTATCGTTTATACCTACTCAGTCATCACCAGAGGAAGCAATGGGAATCGAAGAAATTCCAAACGAAGAAATAAATTTTCATAATTTTATAAAAGTTTTAATTTGAAAATAAATATTAATCTTACTTAACACATTGTATGCGGGCAACATCTCGACAACGTCTTTGCATACTATTACTCGAGACGTGTTGTCCGCTTACGATGTGTTAATATGAAATAATTGTAAAAATTTATTTAAAACATTGATCATTTTCTACTTAAATTTTTATCCCGTGTATTTACCGCTTCTCTCCCTACTGCATTTCTTCATTTTGTTACTTGCTTTATCCTGAAGAATTTGTTCATCTACGAATTTTAGGAATACGTTTATCCGTGTACCTTTTTATTACTTTATTGAAAAGAAGTTTCACTTCTGGCATGTGTACATAAGTACGCATACCCTTTTTTTTAACTGGTTAAATTCGACTATTCTAAATTATAGCTGATTTATGAACCTTCTTAAATGCTTAATAGTCTAATATGATTTTTGCTATAAATATTTGTAGTATTTATGAACAAATAAGAATTATTTTTATTACAAAAATGGTTATCAATTTGATAATAATTATAGTTAAATTTTTAATATATTCTTTAATGATAATTTCTATTTATATTATTTTAAATAATTTTCTGAAAAAGTTCTTTTCATTAATTAAATTAGTTTATAATCGTACTTTATTTATAAATAATACAAAATGTATCAAAATTATTTTCATATTAACTACACACACACATCTATCTATCTGTCTATCCGTCTATCCGTCTATCCGTCTATCCGTCTATCCGTCTCTCCGTCTATCCGTCTATCCGTCTCTCCGTCGATCTATATATAATATGTGTGTATGTGTATGTAATAAATGTCAAAAAATATTTCCACAAAAAATGAATAAAATGAATATATGAAAATTTGTTATAAACATGTTACAAATTTTTTGCATAGAATATATATATATATATATATATATATATGTATTTTTTTATAATCATCACCAGCATCTTTTTATCCACTGCTGGATGAGAACCTCATTCAAACATTTACATTTCTAATGATGCAATGCTTTCTCTTTCATTCTATACCGACAATTTTTTTTCTTTTTATCCTATATATTTATGAATCTCTTTTTTACTTATCGCTGGGTTCATAATATTTATGTTTATATATATATATATATATATATATATATATATATATATATATATATCATCTTTTTATGAATAATTAAAAAACTGAAGCAATATTCTTTCTTAATATCAATATATTTATTAAATCAAAAAAAAAGATACAAAAAACTATATTCTGACTCTTCAAATGTTGAATAAAAATTTTAATTATTATAATTGTTTTCTGAGAAAATTTACACGTTACTAATTAAGAATTTATTTAATTAAATATACATTTTATGCACATATTGTTAAGATAATAAATTTAATTTATGAATGACATATATTATTATCTTACAAAAACATAACAGAGTTGTTAAAGTCAGTTAATTCTTTTTTCTTAAAAACATCGCTATTTTATTTATTCGAATCTTACAGATTATTCAACTTTAAAATATTTTAATCAAATAACAGTTACTACTTAATTTGATGCTAAAAATAGTCACAATTCAGAATTGGAGCAAAAAAGTCTATATTTAACTGATTTATTCAAGACCAGTGATACGTTTTCTAATTAACATGATTAACTTCCAAAATAAAAAAAATATTCGTCAATAGAATGAAGAGATGTATTTTGCAAAAAAATGTAGATATTTGTAATATTATTTTCATATTAATTAAAATTTAAACTAAAATGATTATTTGTAATCACATATTTTTTTGATTTTATATATTTACATGTTTGATAAGTTAATTATATAATTTAACTTAACTGTAAATATTAGAACTTTTATAAAATGAAAATAAAAGAAATCATCCTTAAAGTCGTTTTATTATTCTTCAAAATAAAACTACTACAAGTATTTTTCGACGATGATGTGCTTTGAACTGACACTTAAAACTACATTATTAACGAAAAACTAGCCTAAGTTAAGCCTCAAAACCAGTCACGGTACAAGAAAAGAAAATATAGCGGTCTCATAGATAAAAAATAACACACATGTATATATCATATAAACGAAAACAGAAAATTATAACTTTTCTTATTTCTTTATATTCTTAAAAATACATCTTTAACAGTTATTCTACAAGTATATTTGATAAAAAAGAATAAAAAATAACAATAATTATATTTTATTTGTTTCATTACACATAAAACATTCAACTTATACAGAATTTAAATTGTTAGATGTGAAACAGAATCATTTTTCTTGGAATTACGTATACAGATTGAAGTCAATTAGTGATTTTACATTTAAGTGAACAGTTTAAAATATTTAATTAAAATTGATTACACTTATCTGTTGTTTTATTATTACTAACTTGAAAATTGTGTTAAATAAAATTTAATTAAATTAGAAAACAGGAGATAAATAAATTATTTTTCGAACGTCTGTAAATTATTAAACATAGACATTAACAATTTTTTTTATATATGTATTGTAGATTAATTTGATATTTTCATGTAGGGATATATATATATTAGTTGATAATCTAAATTCGCTGCTGTATTTCATTATTTAATTATTTATTAAGGATTTTATGTACATAATTAATTATGAAAATAAATTATATTACTTCAATTTAAAATTATTTTCAATTTAATACAATATATATATATATATATATATATATATATATATATAATTGTAGTTTTGTTGTTTTATTAATTTTAATTAGATATGTGTTGCACGTTTCTCCAATGGTTCAATAAAAAATAAACAAGTTGTTTATGTGAAATAATTTTTACGCGTGCGTTTATTTATGGGACTTTATTTGCATAGGCACAGTTTTTTTAGAATAATAAATTGAATGTATTCTTAACTTAACCGAAACCTGATTTAATTCCACGAGATGTGCTATCTTTTTCTATAATTTCGTCGAATAGATCTAATTAGAGAAATATGTTATCTACCACTAGATTGATGTAAAATCATTGTAATGATTTTATAAAATTACATGCGCTTGGTTCGCTGACCAAAAAAATCCACAGATAGTTTGTAAACAAATCATTGCAGACTGCGGTTAGGTGAAGCGTTCTTGGAATATAATTAGTCGTTTTATTATAATATATACGTAAGTATCAATTTGCACTAAACAACATTGATTGAGGTAGGATTATCGAATAAATTCTGTTTATAAACAATTATTATTTAAACATTTTTTAAATTTTAAAAAATAATTATGATGTATTATACAACATATTACATTTTCAAGATTAATATTTTGACATTTTGATCAATATGTTATTTTTTTTGTTTAAAAACCATATTTTTATAAATGTTTCCATATGATTGATCTTGTTATAATATTTTAATAAATACAATTTTTAATAATTATGATTTTTAAATATAGTTTTCTGTCAAACAAAACAATGGTTATATTAAAATAATTTATTTAAAAATCAAACATCTAATATTTGAAATATGGTATAAATAAGTATAATTTATTTATTAAATAGGATAAAGAAATACTTTACTAGAAATTTAATGAAGAAGAAAGCAATAATTTGTTAAAATTAAAATTTAGAAAAGAGATTTAATTGATAGAAGATAATAATACATATTCGTACTTAACATTTGTAGAAATTATTACAGTATACGTTGTTACAGTTGAATTTCAATTTTTTAAAAATTCTATATATTTTTTTATAGTATTTAATTTTTTCAGAAAAATCAGCGAGTTTGTCTTAAGAAAATCGTTATCTATCATCTAATAACTAAATATTGTTTTTATGAAATAAAATTAAAATAAGAATTTTGCAGCGAAATTAATTTTTCTATCAATTTAATAAAAATTGTTTATCCTTTATAAAAAATAATGTTCAGTATTAAAATTATTCTTTTATAGAACATATTAATTATATTTAAATGACTGATTTTTAATAAAAAAAATATTTATTTACCAGTTTCATTATCTGATCCAAAATTGAATATACAGTTATGTGTAGAATTTAGTAAAGAAATTATAATTCGTAAAAACTATTTTTTTAACCTCAAATGTCATATTATCAACAATTATACAAATCTTTCAAAGAAGAACGTGTTTTTTTATAATAAATTAGATATTATTGATCAAGAATATATTTTAATTGAATTTTCAATTTTTCGAGTTAAAATCAATACATTTTTCATTTTAAATAGTTTTTTTTAAAAAAAAATATGGCAAGATTTGTTAATTTTAAAAAAATATTTTTCAGAATAAATCAATCTTTTTATGAGATTGAAGTAATATAAAGTCATTTGGTGATGATATATTTATTTTCTGAAGATTCAAACAAGTAAAAAATTATCAATTTTTTAAAGATATTATTTATTGCTTATAAAAATCTGATTTTGTGAAACCTAAATAAAACTAACACAATAATTTATTATATTTACTCCAAATAATAGATTTATAATGAAAAAATCGATTATTTAGAACTTTCATTTTTTTGCTCAAAAATTACCACGACCTATAGTATGGAAAATTTGACAAAAAATCATAATTTTTCAAAATCGAATTTTATACACAAAAATGTTACAATACCATCAATTACGTAGAAACTTTAACGAAAAACATGTTTGTTTATTGAAAAATTAAATTTATTAATCAAAAATTGTTTATGTTTGAATTTTTAATATTCACCTTGTGCTGTTAAATTCAAATATATTTAACAATCATTCGTCGTGTTTTATTTATTAAAAACGATATTATTTAGTAATAAAGAAAAATTTTATTGGCATAAAATAATGAAAATTAAATATATATTTTTTTTGTTTGGATATTCTAATGACATTTTTAATTTAATATCAAATAATTTATTGTTTATAAAAATCGTATTTCATAAAAATGAATTTAATATTTCATAAAATTTACTTTAAATAAGTGATTTATTGTCCAAAGAAAAACAATGATCTTTATTTCACAGCTTAAAATTAAAACGAAAAATTATAAAAAGTTTGATAAATAAAATCACGATTTTTAAAAATTGTATTGAATTCGTTCAAATGTTATAATAAAATCAGTTATATGGAAACATTGATGAAAAATATAGCTGTTGATCAAAACACGTTATAATTGATTTTTTAAACTTCGAAAACAATATTATATATATATATATATATATATATATTCATATATAGAATTATCCCTTCATTGTAGTATCCCTAGAGAAAAAACAATAATTTTCCATTAAGGGGAAAGTGAAAATCCCTTTACTTCTCTAATGTCTTTATTTTTTCATTTTTTCATCCCCTAAAATATATCACACTCAGACGGTGACAAATCAATTTAATGTCTATGAGTGATCTCTACATAAACTCACACACATATGTGTCTACAAACATGAATATATGTTTTTGTATATATATATATATATATATATATATATATATATATATATATATAACATATAAAAAAATGTACTAAAAGAGGGAGAATTTCTCTTTGCCTTTGTCAATCAGAAGCCTCTCCAATCACTCCAGCAATTACCGTAATTTTTCTTTTATAAAAACCTTTTGATTTTCACAACTTCCCTCGTACTTGACAATCTATTTCGCTAGTTCGTATTTTAATATACTTATTGATTTTATGTTATATATTTGCACAATTTCAAGAGGTTTTTTTTTCTAGGTAAAAAATAATACTTGAATAGAAATATAAAACATTAAAGTAGATAATATATGAATATTTCACTCTATACAAATAATAAAAAAATATTTATTTTTTAATTATTATGTAAAGCTTAATTTAAATTTATATTTTATTTAAAAATAAACATTATTTATTAAACAATTTCTGAATATTTGTAAATAAATTTTAAAAAAATCAATTTTTTATTACAAATTTTTAAGTAAAAATGATTTCAATCGTAGATATAAAATTTCTTAACCTCTCAATTAAAAAAAATATACAAACATTTCTTAATATATTTTATTCTTCATATTTCGAAATATTTTATTATATATAAAATAAATAATACTAAAAAATAATTATAAATATTTAGTTCCAAATTAAATATCATTATTATTTCAGAAATTATTTAATACATTTTAAGAATAATAACTCTTTTAATAAAAAATGTAAAGAATAAATATGGGGTTTGTATATTTTTTCCATTTGCTGTGAAAATGTTACTTTACATTTATTAATTAGTGTCTTTCAATTATTACACTCTCAATTGAGGTATTATTTTTTCATGTCGAAAAAAATGTTGAATTATTAAAATTTAATTATTTTTAAAAGTAATTATTGTTGTTTTTTATTTATTAAAAAATATTTTAAACGATGAAATTATATATCGTAAAATTTTTTTATAAGTACACTTGGTATTTTAAAATACATTTTTCTTAATTTATAGAAAAAAGCATTTAATGGTTTTTATCTACAAATAATATTTGAATTAATATAGAATTGTTTATATGATTTAGAATCCTATCTTTCGAGATGTCATCTTTCATTAAGAAAATAATTGTTTCGAACACTTAATGAACGTTGATATTGACGACGTTCTAATATAACCTAACTAAAAAAAATCCCTTTTGCTCGAACAAAAGGAATGCTTTTCATATGAAGTAATATTCTTACCACTGTATCTTCAATGTCACTGCGTAACCACGTATAAAATATTCTAAACCTGATCATTATTATAAAATATTAAATACGCATTGATATTAATTCCCTATACGGATGTAAATAAATTCGCATTCATATTAGCTTGGCAATTGACTGGCCACTAGCTGTGACGGCCACGATGGGAATCTGTTCACGTCACTGCACAATATCAACATTACGTGGACCCGCTAATAATCTGCGGGTTATGACGACTAAAACGCAGGTATCATGATGATTCAGACATCGATTCTTGGGAAATGACGCGGCAGTAAACAATGGTGATGGTTAGTCAAGGTCGTGGAAGGACTGTCGTTGCCCTTTTATTATGTTCATGCTGCCAATACGAAACTCGATCGTCCTCATCCATAAGTTTCTAGAAAAGAAGAATAGAGAACGTCCTTCTCAAATATTTTTTCGACGTCGAACAGTAAGACAGCAGTGGCGTACATACAAAAGTTTACTTTTTTAGTTTATAATAATTCGTTATTCATATATTTAATTCCCATCCATTATTACAACAGTCAAAAAACTTCTGTTCATTTTTAATAAAAATAAATAAAAGATCCAAACTTTATACTAAACAATATCACTTCACCTAAATATATAAACCGATATATTTTAAATAAATTACTATAAAGTCTATTTAAATAGACAATATTGCGAAGAATATGAGTTCATATGACATGTGATGTTAATAAAAAGTGTATTATTATTAATGATAATTCTCTGCAACTCCGTGAGATATTTAATTTAACTGTTATCTGCTAAGTTGAACATTTCATTTCACACAATAACAGGCACCCTCAACAGCTTGATGAAATTGGGGAATTAACAAACCCTAAAGGTGAAGAGAAATGTCACGCGACATTACATTTTAATAAATCAAATTTGTGACATTTATGAATAATTAAAATGTAATTTATATCTTTAAATTAAATAATTAAGCTTATTGTAGAAACGTGTCTGACATTTATTTATATATATATATATATATATATATATATATATATATATATATATATATTACAGAAATTATAAAAAAATAATCATTTACTACAAATTTATTAAATGATGAAGAAATAATCTACACTAAATTAAATATGACAATTAATATTAACAATATGATAGGAATTTTACATTTAGACATAAGAAGACGATTTACATTACAAAAAAAAAACTTTAATTGTTTATTGATTATTATCTTTGGATTCGAATTCATTAAAAAATATTACTACAAATAAAAAATGTGACTATTTTTCGAATGAACAAATAAATTTTAATTAAATCTGGATTGAATATATATGAAAGAGATTTTATTATAAATAAAGTCTTAATGAGATTCGATTTGATTGATAATATAAAATCACTGATTAAGGAGATACATTGGAATTGAGTTTCCAATCAAAAATAAAAATAATAAAGCAAAATGTGTTATAAAAATCGATAATTTAAAATTACATTAATGTTACTGGATAAAAAATTCTTTTCAATACTTTTTAACATAAAAGCCTATTATTTAATTGTATATTTTATACATATACATATTTTATTTTCGAAAAAACATTTGTGAAATACATTTATTGATATTAATTTACCATTAAAAATAATGTTGTAAAACATTGATAATATTTACATAAAAATATTGATAATAATTATTTTATAACCTTATAAATATTTTAAATATTATCTTTAAAAATAATAAAAAAATTATGTGTTATATCAAAAGTAAAATATTATTTAATCATCATTTTTTTAAAAAAATAATTTAAGTCACTAGAAGGTAATTTAAATAAAACCGTATAAATAATACAAAAAATATTTTGTAATTCTGTACGTTTTTATTCATAACCATTAACCGTTATATTTTTTCATTTTGTGGTTGAGTTTATCCTAAGCAGTTATTTTATTATAAGAGGCACGAGTGTAATATAACAAGACAAAATATTTAAGTTCTAAATGATTTAATAAATCAATAAGTGAAAAGCACAGACACAAATTATAATTAACACGAATTTGTTTATTAAAAATTGAAAAGAAAATTAGTATTACTTTTTTTAGAAAAAATGAAAAAGAGTTTATCAATTTTCGTTGACTACAGAAATGTCTGTATGTTTATGTAAGATTATTTGAATGCCATCAAATGTTTGCTGAGGGTGAAAAAGCATATGCTAACGAACACTATTCCCCTTTTTTATTAAAATGAACGAAGATGTAGACGAAGTGACTTGAATAGAATTAATAAAAAAACGACTAAGGAGAAATATTAGGTTGGCAAGTATCTCCCTTCCGTTTTTTTTTTTTTTTTGTACATAGCTGCGAAATTCAAAAGACCAGAAGGCAGAAGGAAGATATTTGCCAACCTAATATTTTATAAAATAGTTACATTTGGCATCAAAAAATACAATTATTTTAGTAAGTACTTATATACTACACATGTTTATTTATAAAAATATAATTTTTTAAACAAACGAAAAGCTTAAAAATTTAATATAATTAATATAATTCAGTATTATTAATTAAAAATATTCTAACGTTCTCATTAAAAATATTTTAATTTTCAAACAACAATCCAATTAAAAAAATGTAGATGATATAATTTGATTAAAACAATTTTGATTTTATCAATAAAAATCAAATTCATCTGAACTACTATCTAATCACTATGTTAATTAATTTTATCTCATTAAGGAGTCAAATTTCAAAATAAGCCTATAAAATAACACCGAAACGAATTTATGAATTTTTAAAAAATAATATAAATAAGATGTTTCTTTCATTAAAAATTAATAAAATTTCAGTTTTCAATTAATACGTCAACAGACTTCAAAACGATCTTTAATTAAAACAAATTATTTGCGAATTAATAATAATGAATATAATTTAAGATTTTATCAATCAAAAGTTTTTAAATTCCGCTATGTTTCTGAGACTTTTTTTTTATTAACTCATTAATAAATATTTGAAAATCTGATACTAACGAGATGTTTATAAAAAGTTTTGCTATTTACAAGACGAATTATTTATATATTCCAAACACAAAGAATATATCTTCGAAAACAAGATTCAAACCAGTTTCATTTGATTGAAGTTTGAATGTTTTCATGTCTAAGATGAGAATTTTTTATGCGCATTGTTAAAATTTCGAAGAATAGCATCCTAAAGGCGCTTATAAATCAGTGTTTCTTATATTTTTATGTAGTATTATTTCGATACATCGGTTTGTTTATCGTCGTAACTTCGTTATATACAACTCATTATCTACAAAATATCGTTATCTGAGAAAATATTTTCATTTGACAGATGGTACATATGTTGCAAATGTTATAAATCGTCGATATGCTTTTTCTTAGAATCCGAACAAAATGCACACCTACTGTTTAGAATCGTCTGAAAAAAACATATCATTAAGATGAATGGAGTTTAACAGATATTAAATCTTGAATCAGAATTTCCGGTCGTTTATGTTAGACATGATCTAATTTCAATGTTTTTTTTTGTATGCAACATTTTTGTTACTAGATAAAAAAAGACTTCACTTATAAGAAAACTTACAGTTGTTATACATTTAGCGTAAATAAATTAAAAAATCTATTTTAATAATACAAAAAATATTAGAAAAAATATTTACATTATGAGTCAGCTAATAAATTATTAATGCTTCAGTAATCTTATTAGAAAACTCTTCATAAACAAATATTAGAAAAAAGCATATTTTTAAAACTAATGAGTGCATTGACACATATTTTTAGCAAATTTTCAAACAGAAGCTGTATTTTTTCTTGTTTAGATAAATTGCTGAAATATAAAACGTATTGAATACCTAATTGACCCTGAAATATTTCTGTGGTTTACACTTGGGTACTCAACTCTTACTGACTGATCGATATAAAAAAATATATATTTAACAGATCAATGACATATATTTTTATTAAGAAGGTGCGGAATACGAAGTAATTTTAGTTCATTTATTTATTTTCTATTTCTTATATAAAAGGTACGCAATATTTTCATAAAAAGTATGTATTAAATCTTATTTAACTGACCATAAAAAGTTTCAATTTCCGATTAAAATAACAATATATTTTTTCTTAAATATTTTTTTCAAATGATATAACAAATATATTTTTTAATGTACAACGGAGAAATGTTATTTAGAATGAAATTTATTAATATTAACTGAAGTTGTCTGAAATAATATTTATAGAAAATTATTTTAATTGTTATATGCGTAGATCTTATTTTTTTTAAAAAAAAATAAAGTAAAATTAAAGAAATTACAAAAAAACAGCACAATTACTGACACTGACTTATTATTTTCAAAATTATAATTTAAAATTCAACTCCTTGAAAAATATAACTCAAATTTCTTTAAACTAGATTTTAATTTAAATTCTAAAATCTTAATAAAATGTAACAGTATAAATAAGTTATGTCTAATAATTTTAATATGACTATATAAAATTAAAAAAATGTATTTAAAAGTTATTACGAGTAATCGCTTCTAAGCTCGTTAATTATGTACTGTAGTTAATCGTTTTAATGAAAACTGACAACTGTCACACAATCGGATTTAAACTTGTAGCATATTGGTTAGAAACAAACTATTCACTTCGTTATAAATATATCAAATGCATAACATTGTCCATAAATTAAACTTTACTTTTCACACTACTTGATGTATAATAATAGAAGCGATTTGAAATTAAATCAAAAGATCAAGGATTATTTCGGATTTAAGAATATTTTATGTATTTGAATTTTATAAATTAAATCGTAAGATATTTATTAAAAATGTTACAAGAAATATATTAAAATATGTGTTTTTAATGCATTTTTTACGGATTGAAAGGAAACAAAAGTTACGAATGTTACAGCAAATTTGAAAGGTTTAAAATGGAAATAGTCTAGTTATATAAAGCGTACTGGAGACCACCGATGAACAAAAGAAATTATTGATTGAAAATCAAAATATATAAGAAAGCCCGAGAAGAGACTCATGGATAGATAAGGCAGAAATATAATATAAAAAAATTTGTAGGAATGAACCTAAAAATAATTTTGAGAGAGGTTTTCATCTAGCAGCTGAAAAAGAGGCTGATGATGGTGATTATATACATATACATATATATACAAATATATATATATATATATATATATAATTTAATTTTAAAAAATTATCTAAGTTAATTTTCATTACAAGTTCAAGATAAATATTAGAAATATTCAAAGATAAATATCAAAAAATAAATGAAATGAATGAAATAATCCGAAGTTTGCAAAAGAAAGCAAGTTAATCACTTGAAATAAATATAAAATACAAACAAGGAACTTGCTGAAAAGTACAACAACATTTTGTATGAATTTCGTCAATTCGTGTTTACTTCAAGATAATCATAGTTTTTTTGTAAGACCAAAACTGGACAAAAGAATACAATCTTATATGGAGGATATAACTGTATCAAATAGAAAATTACATTAATAACCTCTATATATTAATAAGATCGTAGCTACAATCACATATTAAATAATTATACAATGTCCTTTGTGAAATTATTTAAGCCACGCTTGTCATCTCATTATTAAATAAATTTAGATTAAAGAATTAAATTGTGTGACACACCTGCGACGGACTGCATTATTAGAAAATCTGCGTCATTTGCTCGACTAATTCGCTTGTAATTAACGTAAAAACAAACAAGAGGAGTAGGTACGTCTTTGTGTAGAGAGGAAGAGCGTTCTTGACATATAACCTTGGATGCACGTGACATTTGCACACACGCCATGTAACGAACACACTCAGACTATTGTTGGCAAACACTATTACCCGCTGAAAAAGGAGTTAACATGTTTGTACTCTACTTGTCGTTAACGTTATAATGAAATCATCGTCATGTCAATCGTCTCAAAATAATTGCGATCAAATGCACCATACACTGTTTGACATATCATCATCGTATTGACGCTCCTCGCTGTCACTGCTGTTTATAGATATTCACAAATGACATAATATTACAAACAGAATTTAATAAAGTAATCAATTATGAAAATATGACATAATTGGCCATAATTGACCAATTAATTTGACATTTAAAATCAATCAATAACTATAAACAAACATTACAGGTATTTGTTATGTACACTGGTAAGATATTTTTGGACACACATCAAACTAAATATTCATTAATACTTTTTCTATACATTGTCGAAAATACACGGTAGTATTATATTGAGGTTATTTAATTTATTACCAAATTTAAATATGCACCTAGTTTTGAGGATTTCTATTTGCAGTTTGTAAAATCGATCGTTCATTTAAATATAGATGTTCACTTTTACTCACACATACACGTACACAAATTTGCATAGTGGTTTTTATATACGTATTAAGTACGATACGAAATCAATTTATAAACTTTATCATTTCACTTTTCAATTTTTGATTTAATTAATAATACTTTATAGGAAAAAGGAAAAATATATTTTCGCTATTTTTACTGACAAACGATTTATTTTATGTAAAATAAAATCAATCCAGATATAATTACAATTACTTTTCAAAAAATATACGCATTAAATATTAAAACACCTTATCATATTATTAATAAATTAGGAAAATAATAAAACGTCATCTGAAGAAAACAATCCAATAATTATTTTTTATCAAAAAGAAAATCAAGAAAAAGAAAACTATTTTTTATTTCAAGTTTATTTTTCTTTTATTTATTAAAAATAAATATTTCATAATGAAAATGATAATTATTTCAATTTTTCGAAATATTTAATTTTTTTATCGAAATTTTGTACTTCTAAATATTATCAATAATCTTCATTACTATACGTTTTTTAATTATACCCAATGTAATAATTTTATATCATTCGTTGTTTATAAACTATTAATTAAAATAACATTAAATAAAATCATGATTTACTTTATTAGAACATTCAGAAGCAATTTCTAAGAATTACACCAAAACAAGTTATGATATTTATAAATATTTATTAGAAATTACTAATAATTTTAATACATTTTGTATTATTTGTAAATAAAGTACGATTATAAACTAATTTAATTAATGAAAAGAACTTTTCCAGAAAATTATTTAAAATAATATAAATAGAAATCATCATTAAGAAAGAATATTGCTTCAGTTTTTTAATTATCCATAAAAAGAGGATATATATATATATATATATATATATATATATATATATATATAAACATAAATATTATGAACCCAGCGATAGGTAAAAAAGAGATTCATAAATATATAGGATAAAAAGAAAAAAAATTGTCGGTATGGAATGAAAGAGAAAGCATTGCATCATTAGAAATGTAAATGTTTGAATGAGGTTCTCATCCAGCAGTGGATAAAAAGATGCTGGTGATGATTATAAAAAAAATACATATATACATAAATACATATATATATTTTACACAAATGAATTTTCACCCCTACACCACAATATTTTTAAGTGTTCAATAATCACTTATTGTTCACTTGTTTTTATAATTATATAATTTATAATTACATAATTACATCGGCTGATGCATTTCGATGGCGACGCCATCATTGTCAAAGCCTTTCTTCATTTAACATATATATATATATTCTATGCAAGAAATCTGTAACATGTTTATAACAAATTTTCATATAGTCATTTTATTCATTTTTCGTGGAAATATTTTTTGACATTTATTACATACACATACACACATATTATATATAGATGGATAGACGGATAGATAGATAGATAGATAGATGTGTGTGTGTGTGTGTGTGTGTGTGTAGTTAATATGAAAATAATTTTTTTTATCATTTTATAGTTAAAGAAAATTTATGTTTTTTTTATTAAGTAATATAAAATTTTGAACAATATATATATATATATATATATATATATATATATATATATATATATATATAAATATATATTATTCAAAAAAAAAATCTGAACACCTACTGTTGTTAAATTATATATACATTTCAATTCCCACACCTACACCAACATTTTGCAAATTAAACTTGACACGTAAAATATGCTGATACTATCTCAACATTTATTATATTTATTCTGCAAATCTTCCAACATATGTATGTGCATAAATGAATAGTATGCAGAAGAGTACGATAAGCGTGAGATATTGTTTATGGATGCATGGAAAGACCTCTGGCTGGTCTGCAAACACGCCCGCAGCGTACACTGTGACATGTAGATGTCATCGACATCTCCTACATGCATTAGCATTGTTTAAACACTCGCGGTTGTTCAAAAGTGTAAGTCACTAGTAGGAAGAACCCATCGTTGTGTCGCACTGCGTGAATGTGCAACATCAATTAACCAGTATTAGACTTGCATACTGACAGACATTATTTACTTTCGAAACAAAGTGCAAGTAATGGAGGAAAGTAAACATTCCTGTACACACGTCGATATGAAATGAATTGCTAAACGTTAGATGTATTCGCGTAAACAATTCATCAAAGGCAAAATTTGTTTATTTTGCAACGATGCGAGAAAAACTCAAACGTACATTTCATTTTCTTGTAGGTAAATACAATATCAAACAATGTATTATAGTACATACATTCGATGATATTAATATTGCAATTTAATGAAAAATGTATGTACAAGCTTTAACCTTTTAAATTTATTAAAAAATATAGGTACATACATACAATTTCTTACATCTTTTATTTCTGAATCAAAACATAATAACAATTATTGTATTTTTTCACAAATGTCAAATTAAATCTCATTATATATATATATATATATATATATATATATATATATATATATATATATATACATTATGACCTAATTCAAAAATTCATAATGAAAAAATATTTTTCACTGTAATAACTTTTTCCAGTAAAACTATTATACGAGTCTAATATTAATCTAATATTTTATATAATATGAAACATTCTGAGGGTTTTCTATGAAACGGTAGCAAAAGTAGAGTCATAAATCGTACACAGAACTAATTACACAAAATATACGTTACGTTTAGTTCTCGACATCCTTTTTTGTGTAATGATTAATATAAGCTCTCCATTCGTTAAATTAAAAAAATAATAATAATAACTGTTCATTATTTAATCACCACTTTTGACACTACATTTTTCTTTTATTATCTACAAATAAATTACTTTTACATAAAACGTACTAAAAAATAATTAAAATTAAAAAATATAATCGTTAATAATTATCTGAAGTATTTTTTATGATTTTTTTTAAAAATGTGAATGTTTGAATAAATGAAATATTTTTTATAGAAAAATCATTATCTCAGTATAACAAATTTTATAACAGTGTTGAATTATTGCTTATTATTTACTCTATAAATAAAATATATTAAAATAAATTTATCGCATAATAAATTCCTTTCTTAAACTTTAACCAACCTATTCTTTTTATAATAATGTTTATTCTATATATAAATACCTTCACAATAAATATTTTCAACAGATTGTAATTATAATATAACCATTCGTCAATTTATCTCATTCCAATCAAATGGATTTATAATAAAAACAAGTCGGATTTTTCTACACGAAAATTGAATTTAATTAAACGTACATTTCGTGCTATTTGTCTTTGTGCTACACATTGCTCAACTGATGCACAACATTGTATTTATTATAAAAACAATTATTCGAGGCCTGCCGAGAGCAATTTATAGCACAAAATGGCACTGCAACTCGGGAGTTATGTGGCGCCCAATGGCTGCGTGTAAGCTAACAAGAGCATACCAATTATAAATGATGCTCTTCGTGTTTAAACTGAGTTCAGTGAAGATGAAAACATCACGTAATATATAAGCATAACAAACATATGTGTGCGAATTAACTAGCAGAATTTATATGTGTACATACGTACAAACATACATACATATACATATACATATATATATATATATATATATATATATATATATATATATATATATATATATATATATGGCTATTTTTGTATAAAAAAATTTTTTTTTCATTTAATGAAAAACTGAAAATTATAAAAATTAAATTTTAGGAATATAAAATTGTGCTTTTAATAGAAAATAATTTAAATAGATTTTAATGTCATTATAAATTTAATAAACTGTTCATATTATATGAAAAATATGTTATTTATAATTTTGTCCACAAATATAAACATATATATATATATATATATATATATATATATATATATATATATATATATATGGAATAGCAAAAAAAAAATCAAGCACATTATAAATACAAAAATATTTTTAATAAAAACAAATAATTAACCTAAATACAATTTAATATACCAATATATTTCTTTGTACAAATATTATTATTTATTAATATTGCAAATAATTTCAAATTGAATATAAATTATAAATTTTAAAAAAATCATTTAGAGTGGAATTGAACAATTTTTTAAAAATATGAATTTGTATATTTAAAATAGAAAAATTCAGATATTTAAATTTATTATAAAAATAAGAAATTCTTTACATCATTAATAATATATAAAACTTATTTATTTTTTGATACAAATGCATATATATATATATATATATATTATCATATCAGCTTATATCAACCCACTACTGGGCAAAATCCTCATTTAATGTTACCATTTTCGGGTACTTGGTTATAATCGCTACACTGATCAGGCAGGTTTATTATATATAATTTTGTAATTATAAAATGTAATTTCAAGTAAAAAAAATATTCAACCGCATATATAGAAATGAAAATATAATTCTGTTATTAAAATCAACAATGATAAAAATCATTTTTTCCAGTTTTTTAAAAAAAAAAACAGTTTTAAAAAAGTTTTTTTAGAAAAATAGCTTCAAGATATAAACAAATTTTATTGCAGAGAAAAATATTTGTGTTGGTTAAAATTAAACTGAATATTAATTATCTAAAACTAAACCTAATTAAATATAATGTGTATTTTTATTTACAAAAACAAATCATTAATTTTCAAAAATTGTATTTGAAAAATGTACAATTATATGCAATAAATATATTTACATAGATTTGTTTTACATACAAAAGAGATTTATTGCAAAATGAAATTAAATAATTTCTAAATATCTTATTTTTATTCAAAAATTGTATATTTTTTTAATTTTATCAGAATTTTTTACACTAAAAATAATTTTTCAAATGTTAACAAAAAGAAATATTATTTAATAATACTTCTAATATGCTACTAATTTTTCGAATAAATTAAAACTAGAAATAATAATTTTCCATTAATTTATTCCTATATATTTTTTTGGAAAAAATCATAAGCTTTAAATTACGTTTCTTATTTTCATTTAGTTGTTTTAAAAGTGAAAAAAAAAATTAAATATAAAAAATAGATTAATACATAAAAATAAGATTAACACTGAAAACTCTATAATGCAAAAATATTTTCAAAAAAAGTAATATCTATTACAAAATGAAATGCAGTGTTTGTATAAAAATATATTATAATTATTTAAATGATTATTTAAAAATACATGAGATATTAAAATCTAGATTGTTGTCTAAAAATTCATATTCCTGCTTGACGTACATCTATAAATAAAATAATTTATTTATACCGGTATGTATATCAGTGCTAAGATCATTCTGTGCCAATTTATTGCCGGATAAAGTTTCTTTATTTAGAATCTATCATTAATTATATAAGTAGAAATGCCACATAAATCCTTATTGCGCATTAGTTAAAAACATTAGCAGGAATAAAAAAGGTGATGTGTTTAAACTCCTAACATATTGCTAAACAGTCAGATAATTTACCATAAGACCAATGTCGTTTATATTCTTTATTTTTCTATGATGCGCATATATATATATATATATATATAATATAGTCGTGCATAAGAGTACACTTTACAAGCAATGAACCATGTGTATCATTTTTTTGCAGCTGTAATTATGGAAGGTCGTTCAAGTCCAAAACGGAGGTCAAGGCCGTTGATCTATGATCGGGACATGAGTACAGATCCTCAGCAACTGTTCACACATATCTCTATCACAGAGTTTCAACCACTAACAACATCCTGTCGAATTGCAACCAAGCAAATTTCAACTCTAAATAAACTATTTGTAACAATCAAAAAAAGTCATCGGTTCGATATATTCTTAAGGTATCATAAATAAAGATAGCAAGTTCACGAAAAGAAAACATGTTTTTTTAATGAAATAATGTACTAAAACGTCCGGTCAGACATGCGTCGTTAATCGAAATTGGGATATAAATTTAATAACGCTGTCAAAAAATTCTAAAGAATTATGACTCCGCAATTTGGATGATGTTTCAACAAATGGATATACATTTACACGGTCGTTGATTTTCTATCAAAAGATATGTACAAAGAAAAAAATGCACCGACGACCTTGCCTTTCGTTCCAAGGATACAGGAACTGTGTCCATTTGGCCATGACAAGATGTATTTAATATGAAGCGATATAAATGTTTAAATGAATTAATCGAATGACATATCTTAAATTTTCGTATTAATTAGACGCTGCCGACCGAGTGAAAAATAACAACGATAAATGTAATTATCTCAGGCATGTATCAACGAACTATTTTACATTTATCATACTTCATACTCCGTTTGTTATTGATAAATGCGTTTGTAAGTAAAAACGTTTCGAATATTAATTGTTATTCTGTTCGATACATTAAGGTGTTGAATGTTTATTTTTATCTTATCGTTTCATAAACATTAACAGCACTCGAGTTTTATAAATATTGACGACACTGATATAAAATATGGACAACTTAATGACTATTAGCTTTACAACTTGTTTATTTAAATAAATAAATCGTAAATCTTGTACCGCATGCGGAAATGTATTGTCATAAACAATACGACTTTACATGATGTATAAACAAATCACCTTTTGTTGTACTTCACTGAAAACATAAACGTTTTTCTTACACTAACATCTAAATATAAAAGATTAGTGATCATGTTCATTTTTAACATGTTTGCACCTCATCATGACGCGTTTATAATTTTATTGTGACAATAATAGGAAGTGCATACATATAATAGTTGACATAATTGACTGTTATTTAACGATATTACAACACGGATAAGATGTGCTTGCAAGTGAAAAATTGTATTTTACATTAATTTATTTCGCAGTTATGAACAATTTTCGTATTATTTTATATCTACGTATAACAATCTTGGAAAGTCACGTCATCACGAATTTACGTCGTTAATTTTTTAATGTCAATTAAATTAATAAAATGTCAATCTGAGCGAAAATCTAACATACAACCTTCTATTATGAGGTTCTCATAACTGACCACTAAATTAAATTAAATAATAAAATTGACAATTACTTCTCTTATATTGTATAGGGTGGAAATAAGATGACGTATTGCTCTTGTAAAAAAGTTTCGAAACGAAAAGAAAATTATCAATAAACAGAATTTTGGATATATATTTGAGAAAGATATCTATAAATGAAATTAGAAGATTTTGAAATGTGAATATAAGAAAAATAAACAAATATTCCTGAATAAATAAAATAAATAATACAGAAAATATAAAATTAAATAAAGAAGCAGAAAGAGCTTTTATAAAATCAATCAGAGTAAGGAAAGTAAACTTTTTTGGTTACATATTTTTAATAAATGTATTAGAAGTAAAAATCAATAAGCAAAAAGGGAGAAGAAAAGCTAGTACAGCTAATATATCTAAAGAAAGACGAAGCTGTCTATTGCGATAAAGCAATTGCTTTTAGAAATGAATGAATATATATACATAAGATGGCTCAAAGGAGATTGAAGGGTTTAGACATACATTTATGTTCTTACTATTATTTACTTTTATTTACTATCCTTCAATTTCATTTAGATCATATATATATATATTATAAAAAAATTAAAATAAAATAACAATTTATTATAAACAATAAACTTAATTCACAAATTTCACAAAAAGGAAAATACAACTATTAAAGAAAAACATGATTTAGTCAACAATATAAATATATATAAACTTGTTCTTATGTTTGATATTTATAGAAATAATCATTATATTTTGTTATACATAAATAATATTTATCCCAATATCTTGTAATTAAGTATAATTAAATAGAAGTATAATATTAAATCATATAAATTATTTATGTTTTTTAATTAAGGCTTAGTTTATATATATATATAATGCAAATATATGCAATTAACAACACCCCAGTAACATCCAATCAATAATATAAGTCATAAATAAACATGAAGCAGCATTGATTCTATCTCAAGAGTACTAAAATTCTATATAATATTTTCTAGTGTTAAAATATGTACACATATACGTGTCATCTATTTATATTTGTGAATTGCATCGCATCTCATTCTTTCACTGCACCATGGGGTGTTGTTCGAATTAATATATTGATTGAAAATGATAGCATAATTATACAAAAAAAGTCATTTGAATTGAATAAGAGTAATATAAATAATATTTTATCATGGCAAATATTAATTTTAGTGTCGAGTTCTAATTACCTATCTAAATCTTCAAACAACGCATATTTTTTTTGTAAAAATAAAGACTATTATTCATATATATATATATATATATATATATATATATATATATATATATATATATATATATATATATATATGATGTATGTATGGAAGTAAATATGTAAGTACATAACTGTAAAGAGGAATCATGTTTCATTATTTGAATTTAAACACAGGAAACTAATTGTCCATTAATACGTAGTTTTTTTTTTTAATTTCGGACGCGCAAAACGTATTTTGACAAGGTGTTACTAGACTCATTTGTGTAATTATTTAACTTACATTAAATGTTTGTATTTTATTGGACTATTATGTTATTATACACAATAATTATTTCCTGAGGCGGTCACGTACTCTATTAATTTCAAAACATCAATTAATACAAATAAAAAATAAAACCAAAAAGAAATCGAACTTAGACAAATTTCGTAACGGGAATCTAACCTAACACTATTGTCTGTTGAACTATAGTTTGAAAAAATTGTATAATTACAAAATGATAGACGGTCTGTCACTTTTTATTTTGTTATATTTTAAAATATTTTTTTATAAAAATGAAATGGTCGTTTATTAATTTTTTATGTCATATATTAACTGAAATGTCTAATACAAAAATAATGAATAATATATAGATATTATTAACAATAAAATTTAATAAAAAATAATTACGTAAGGTAAAAAAATTGTTGTTAAGAAGTATTAAAAATATAGCATAGAACTTTAATTAATTTAAAACTGTTTATGCAAAAATCTTTTATGTAGCTTTAACTAAAAAAATTCCAATATCGAATTCTTTTTTTAAAGAATGCAATTTTTTCTGGGTAATTAATATGAACTAATTTATAAGGTGTAAATATTTTATCAATGAATATTTTTAATTACATAAAAATAAAAATTAATATTTGTTAATAAATACAAAATTTGTAAAATTAGACTAAAATGTACGTAAATTCTAATTAAGTACATTTATTTCAATTTTACATCATTAAGATATTAAACAAACTACTCAAGATAATAATTCACTAAACAATCAATTCAATAAGTTATAATTAGTTAGAGTAATCAAAGAACTAAAATTCATATATATCAATATATATATATATATATATATATATATATATATATATATATATATATATATAAATATATATAAAAAAAATTTGAATAGTGAAAAATTAACAGCTAAATAAATAAATCCAAGTATTAAAATAAATTGTAATATAATTATTAATATAGTCTTAAAATACTGATTTTGCTATTTAGTAATTTTTATAAAATATAGAATATAAACGAATCTATTTAACAGTTTTCAATTTAAAAATATTAAAAACAAAGTTCAAATAAAAATCGTGATAAAATATCAATATTTTAAAATAAAGTTACTTCTTATAACACAGTAAAATTTGTTGTGACCAAAAAAATTGAAAACTTATATGAAACTATATTATATGAAACTATATATATATATATATATATATATATATATATATATATATATATATGTATGTATGTATGTATGTATGTGGTAAAACTTTCTTGATTCAATTCACCAACTGTCACGAACAGTTACAGGAAATTTAAATTATTGAATTTTAGATTGTTCCATAAATTAAAAATTTCAAAAGAATAACATACATAAAAACAAGTATCAATAAATTTATTATTTTCATTTATAACTTGGAGTAAATAAGTAATTTTTCATAACAGAATTCGAAAAATCGAATAATTTTTACATGAACATTTTTTTAAAAAAATTTGATTAATAGAAGTTAGACTTTAGGAAGATTTTCTCTTTTTATCTTATATATACTAGTATATATATATATATATATATATATATATATATATATATATATAATTTTTGGATTAAGATTAATTAAAAACGTATTATAAAATATAAACATTTTGTAAAAATGAAAATTATGTTAATTTAAATAATTTATACTATTACAAACAATATTATAACATAAAACGAATAAATAAATATAATAAAAAATTCATATTTAATATATTTACAATAAACTTTATCACCTAGCAATAATATACTGAAAATTGGTTGAAATTCAGTATATATCTGAAGTGATTCTACATGAAAATAAATCAACAACTGAAACTAATTTTAGAGAAATATAAAATCATTGAACTGTCAATGAAAAATATTAAAAATAATATTCCTCAATTGTAAACATTTTTTACTTTTCGACAATCGTTTATTTATTCACAAATAACTAATTTAAGACAGAAAAATATTTTAAGAAATATAGGTTTTAAAAATCTTAAACATAACTAAATATATATGTATTTTCATGAATCTTGGCACATGAGCATATTTAGTAAATCGTTTTAATTATCTAGATATATTTTAAATCGATAATTCTCAAGAAAATGTAAATTATTTCTCATAATTATTCAATGAGATTCCATTAAAAATATCAACCAGTGAAACTGCAGAATGTCCGTGAATTTATCCTCCTACTGGTTTTAAATGCAATGTTGAAAAAATCTTGTTTTACAATTTTTTTGATAAATTATTACATGGTTTCTATTTATATTTACTTGTTAAAACGCCTTCCTATACTTTATAATTTATATGAAATAATTTTAATAAATTTATGAGCTTTTTTAATGCAATTAAATACATAAAAATGTATATATTTTAAAAAAAATCCACGTTCGAATTTAATAAACAATTAACTCTTCTGCAATATATAAGACATATAAATACATTTTATGTATGCGACAATAAACCTTGGGCTTAAGCAGGTTTTGTTATCTTACGTTAACACTAACAAATGAAATGTACTTCTGCTAACAGATCAGAAAGTGTAAACTTTGTCTTAAGCTTTACAATGAATTTTAATTAAAGTGACGCTTTAACTCCTACCTATTAAATTAATAAATCAGAGAGTTCTATTTGAAACAAACGTAATTCGGTGTACATGATAAATATTTTATTCTAACACAAACAATAAATCAATCTAATAGTAAATTATGAACAATATTTTAGATTTTTTTTAAAAAATATATGTATAAAATAATATCGATGATTTCATCTAAGATTAATTTACTTCGTGGATAAAAAAGAGAGGTGTAGTTTGTTGTCAGAATTTTAAATAATACTATATTTAAATAACGATTAGCGGAAGATGAACACATCAACCAATATGCTTTTTTACAGTAATAAATAATTACAGATAATTTATAATTGTGTCAAAGAAAGTTTGAAGAACATATATATTCATCTTCCTATACTTATATATTTATATATACGTACATAAATACATTGGCGTGTATTTTAATTTACTTACATATCTTCAAAAAGAAAAAATGAAATAAACAATTATTTTTATATTAATGAAAATATCGTAATTTATAAAACCTTTGATCTGACTAATATTTCAAAATTATATACACTATTATACATATATTTTTTATAAAAATTTTAAAAATAATGTTGACGGTACTTAATAATTTATATTAATTAATGGGCATTGAAATTAAAACAAATACTATTCTTACAATTTTATATAAAAATAATTATATTGTAAAATACGTTACTAGGAAATGATATGAAAATGACGAAGTCATTTATAAATATCATTTTTTTCTATTATATTTAACATTTTACCTTGTGTTGTTTTTGCACTAACTTTATTTATCTACGTAAAATATTTACTCGGTTCAAAAATAATAAATGATATTTTTCTCTTTATTAACATTAATAATGAATGTTCTTCAATATTTTGTATGAGAATAAATATACATGAACGTTAGTTTAAATGAATATAATACAATATGTTTTTTATTTTATTACCAAATAAATAAATTAAAATTTCCTATATAAAACTTTAATATACATAAATTCCTCGTATGTGTGTAGACTGGAATGTTTTATTCGATATTTTGTTTCAGAAAATATTTATCGTACAAGTTATTTTCATTAGTTGCATGTTTTGTAAATTTGCAAAGTTATTTTATACAATGTGCTATATTTTTTTATTTATTATTTTGAAAAGTCTGTACTTGTATTGTTTGAAAAGCAGTCGAGATTTAAATTTATTTAATTGAAAATAATGGTTTTATTATAAAAAATTACGTATTTGGAAAATTTATGAACAATTTTAAAATATAAAATAAAACAAGGCATTTATTAGAAAAATCTGGAAATGTTTTACAATTCAAAAATTATATAAAAAATGATTTTACAATAAGCTCTTATAAGTAAATTTAAAGATTAAATAAATATAAAACCTACAAATATTTTATATATACATTAATATAACTTATATTGAATACTGATTATTTTTAAATAATTTTATAATAATCACGTTATTAGGTAATATTTTCATTAATCAATATATTTTTTATTATATCCTGATTCGGTATGTTATTTTTATTCACCATTTGTAAATTTCTCATTTTTATATACTAGGGTCGGATGATAAGTATGGCAAATTTATTTATTATTTAATTTAATTAAATTTTCTAATTTAGTTTTTCTTTCTTTTTTACCATACTTATCAAACGACCCTCATATTTAGCTACAATGTCTTTTGAAAATAATTAACTTAATTACGTATTTCTATTAATTCAATTTACCTTTTATGTTTATTAATTTTTTTTTAATAGAACTTATGTACATATATATTATTTTTAAAAAACTTATATTTTTAAATATAAAATTGAATTATAAAAATGCATTGACTTCAAAAGAAAACTATCGTTACTTTTATAAAAAGATTAGTTACAAAAAAGAGATATATATTTGTTCCAGATATATATTTGGTAAGAAATTTATATGGAAACTTTTCTATATAACTCTTTTCAAATATAGTCTGATTTATAAGTCTGTGAGTGCAATGAGAATCATTAAAATAAACACAAACAGAATTAATATTATCATCGACGAGACCAAATAGGGAGTGCACTCAATTTCCATAGTGTTCAATAACGATATGAAGCGATATATTTTACAAAAGTCAGTACATGTATTGTACACACACACACACACACATACACGTTCTCATCCACACGTACATACATATGTACATACTGCTACTTCAGTGAAATGTTGTGCAGCTTTTGCACAGCGGATACATTAGCAATTATCTTTAGTTTGTACTTTATATACAACTTTAAAATCTATTTCGAGGTCGTTGTCACATATGCGTAGAGAGACACACTCTCACTGTGGTCATTGACACTCTCGTTGCTACAGTTGAACAAAAAATTATCTAAGAAAAATTCACATTCTTTTACAAAA
>CP092090.1:12942944-13220444 GCA_029203775.1 Neoneuromus ignobilis
TTGATTTCATAAAAAAATCTAAATAAGACAAGTTTAAACTTTATTCGATTGCAAAAAAAACGAAAATATTGACAACCTTAAACATTCTAAATAATAATGAGAAATTGATTCTCAAGAAATATTTTTTGAGAATAACCAAATAAGTATATTTTTAAATTTTTTATTTATTGTATTCTTTTTCGAAAAAGGCCATTTTTTTATTTGTTATTTTTTAATTTTATCAAAATCAAAAATATATTAAAAACTTAAAAAAATTCAATAATTGTAAAATATTCTTCTTCAAATAAAAAATTATCTACAATATAATAAGTTAGATATTTTTTGCAAGTATTAAAAAAAACGATGATGTCATATGGGATAATTGGGTTGTAATAGTTTCTACAAATCAAGCAAAAATATAATAATACAGTATGACGTCATTGATGATAAAAAGGTTAATTATAGTTGAACAAACCTATATTTAATTGAAAACTAAAAAAAAGTAATGAATATTAAATTTATTTTACAAGTACTCTTAAAAATATTTGAATTTATAGTCACTTTAAATATATATACTTTCTATTACTACCTGTATAGCTTATCTAAAACTAACGGTAATTTCAGTTTTAATAAAATGTATGGAATGAGCAAAAAAAATGATTATATTATTTTTAAAATAAATTCTTTCGTTCGTTTTCCATAAAACAACTAGAAACTTTATAAAAAAATGTTTACAAATGCATATAAATAAATAAAAAATTCAAATTTGGTATGAATAATTAATGAGAAACTACACTTATCGAAAATACGATACAATATATTAAAAAAAATCAAATCGAATAAATAATGAGAAAATACTCTTATCCAAACGACTAATCAAAGTCATATTAATTAATTTTAGTTTTATTATCTTCGCATGAATTTCAACACTTTTTTAACTTATCTTAATGTCAGACAGTAGTTGAGAAATTTCAGAAATGTGATATGACCACCGAATATGAACCTTCCAACTTAATGGTATATTTCATTAATTTCTGTTTAGTTTTATTTGACGATATGGTATATAATATTTATCCATCAGACAAAAACGTGGTGCAAGAAAATGTTGTGTAATTTATCTGTCAAATTATTTTAATCGGATAAATTTATTCACGTAACTAATATCATTGTCAAGGTTTATGGATTCGTGAAAAAATTAACAACGGTTGCAATAAAAGTATTTTAATGAGATGAAATTAAGATTGACATACAATAGTGTATTTACTGAATTGAGAATAAAAATGTACATTTGTTATATTTTTCTGACTGTTTCTTTCTTTTTAAAAATACTAAAGTTACTTATTACGTTATATATATATAATGAAAACAGAACAGTTTTTTAATAATCAGAAATATAATCAATTTTTTCAAAAATAAAATTCTTCAATTTTAAATCATTTACTTGTATTTAAAAAAAATAAAAAAGTACATAAATCTGATAATGACAAAAAATTAGTAACATTTATAGTTAAAAACAGTGTTTTAATTTTTATTATTTCTTATCTGAAAAAGATGACAATTTCAACATTCAGAAATTAAATTAATTTCAGGCACGAGCGTTTTTATAGACAATTGTTTATTCACCGACCAGTTTTTTTTAACAATTTAATTTCCAGTGCTTGTGTATTCTTTCCGTAAAAAGAAGAAAATGTTATTCTTTAATTAAATTTTACCCCTGATAAATAGCTCCCAAATGATCAAAACACGAGTTCTCATTTTCGTTTTAAACTTGTCATGCAAAGTAGTATTTGGTAAGGTTAGATGGATTTGTAAAAGAATTTTATATATAAAAGTAAATAAACATATATAAAAAATTAATGCTATCTTTTATACAACCATTTTAGATATACTGAATTTTTTTTAAAAAAAATATTTTATAATCTTTAATTTTTAAAATATATTTAAGTACCATAAGTCGAATTGGATTAACAGTATTTAGATACATTTTTGACAAAATACATAAAAATGTGTAAAAATTTTATAGAGGTAAATATTTTTAACCGCAATTAAAAAATAAGCAGAAAAAAGAAATTTCCTTTGATAAAACATTGTATACAAGTAATATTTCCTGTTGTTTAAATATATAAAAACTATGAAAAGAGCTTTGATTTATTATAAATTCCATGTTTTTAAAAAATATATATTAACATATAAACTACTTCACAATTATATTTTACGTTATAAATAAATTCATATATATATATATATATATATATATATATATATATATATAATTGTGTGTGTATGTGTATTTCTTTAAGTGTGTGTAAAATTTAATGATCATGTTATTTGAAATCTTCACCGCCAATAAATCAGCAACATTAATACTAGTTGAATGAATGTTAATTACTAAAACAGAACTTTTTATTTCATATTAATAGCTTTATATATTTCTATACGGTATCCCATATATAAAAATGTACAACGAGAATTAATCATGTGGAATTATTATAGTTTTTATCGATATACAGAACCTCGTCTAGTCGATCATTATTTTACTTTTAATTGTTAATAATTAGATTACAGCAAGTGGCAATGTTGTGAAGGCCGTAGTTCGAGATGTTTTTAATGAAGTAATTTAGGCCGAAGGTCATGGACATCAAATACCTTAGAGTTAAATCAATTGCGTATGTATTCAATTCTAGTATTTGAATCAAATATTATATATATATATATATATATATGTGTGTGTGTGTGTGTGTATACACATTAATAACATGACTATAAAAACAAACGGAGTCTTTAATTTGGTGTTATTGTAAAAAATGTACAAATTAATCTATATCTTCTTCGAAATAATGTTTTTCTACTTTAAAATAATAATAAATGTGACTTTTTTACTGAGAAAAGTTTCTAAAATTTTATTTTCCATTATTTTTTTCTTTTCAATTTGTCAATATTTTAAAAGTACCTGTCTGAATCAACGTTTTAAGATAGTATAAAATAAAATGATACTAATTAGAACAATAAAATAAATATTCAAACTCAATTAGTTATTTCATTACAAACTATAAAATGAACAAAAATTATAAAAATTTAAAAGTAACAATTATTAAAATTTGTAAAAACTACAAATCATATTCCATAAAATTTAAATTTATTAAAAAAATATTGCTTATATT
This sequence comes from Neoneuromus ignobilis, assembly GCA_029203775.1. Classification (NCBI taxonomy): domain Eukaryota; kingdom Metazoa; phylum Arthropoda; class Insecta; order Megaloptera; family Corydalidae; genus Neoneuromus; species Neoneuromus ignobilis. The sequence goes on from CP092090.1 coordinate 12,946,085, forward strand.
TATAAATTAAATTTCACAAATCTTCATATTATTTAGAAACATTAAAATGTTTTTTAAAAACTGAATTTAAATTAATAGTATAAAAATAATAAATAAAAAAGGAGATTATAAAAATATATTTCCTTTGAGAATAATTTATATTTTTCAATATTCTAAATTTTTAGTTCCTGTTTTTTTTAAAAATTTAATTGGAATGTTATATAAATATATACACATAAAATCTATAATCATTCAATTAAGTATATGTGTATTTAAATTAAATTTATTACTTAAATTTCCTATAAATATTATTTCAAAACCTTAAACTTTTAATTCGAACATAAATCACATACGAAAATAAATATTGATAATTATCAAAACGAAATAACGAATAAATTCGTAAATAAATTGGCGAAAACAGTATTCAAAACATAAAAATAAATTTATTTCAGTAAGTGTGAAAAAATTAAAATACAATCGACTAAGATAAGATCACATATAATTGACAACTCGTTAAATCCTTATTTATAGATATTTTTATTAAACTGACATATTTATCTGTTTTGCTGATATTAACGATACCCTGTTAGTTTTTTTTAATACCAATTACTACAATAAAAATGTTTTTATTTGCGTATAATATTAAATATCAAACGAATAGTTTTCGATACGTTAACGAATCTTATATTTATTTATATAGTTTTCGTAGATTGTGGAATATTCAACTGATATATATATATATATATATATATATATATGCACGTATGTATGTATGTATGTATGTATGTATAATTAAAATATTTAAAAATAAAATGCATTCAAACTTGTGTAATAATTAGCATATCAATCAGATACAGCCTGCATTGTTTTACAATGAATGTCTGTAGGTTATGTCATGTGACGCCACCCTTTAAAAATTCTCATTTTATATGACATTGAAAAATAAAATAAGAATACATTATCTTACATGTTCTCATAAATATTCGGTATTTAAAATATTTCCCATTGTCTTGATTCAGTTTCGTGCAGATTTTATTACAATATCTATTATCAAATTGACGGTATTAAAACACAATTGCATTCATTAAAAAGACAACATCTACATTTCTCTTTTATATATATATATATATATATATATATATATATATATATATATATATATATATATATATATATATATATATATATATATATATATATATATATATATATATGAGATGAGTAACAAGTGCATTTAAAATGAGTAATATGCAACTGTTTAAGTACCGTACTGTTAGAATTGCATTTTACGTACAATTACTTAAAACGGTTTAACAAAAAAAATATCGGAATTCAGGTAAGTCATTCTTAAAAATAAATCTATGAATCAATCTCATTTACGTGTAATGACCAATACTAGAAAATAAAAAAAAATAATTTACACGTATCACTAAACCGCACATTTTCAGAAACTGTTTACAATAAAAAGGGTCGTAGAGGTCTGAACCGTGACATCATTTCTTCGTAACTATCTCATCGGCTATTTTATACTCATCAGAAGATTCCTACGTCCTTGAGAAAGAATCGCTATTTATAACGATTAAGCTATTTATATCAATGATTCAAGGTATGAACGCAAATATGCGTATATATGTAAAATGAAACGTATTTAAAGATATGAAGAACAAGTACTTGGTCTTTGGAATCTTCTTCATAGCAGATTAAACTTGTATGAAAATCGTGTCATTTGCTTTTATCAATGTCAATCTCGGAGAAGAGTCAATTATATTTAACGATATGAATATTTTAAAAAAATATTTGAAATTATCGATAAACCTTGGATATGATTTCATTTTGAAAAAAAATCAAAAATGTTGAAACAAGAAAATACTTTTTATATTAATGAAGTTTATTTGAAAAGAAGTCATTATGTTTGTATGTATGTTTATATATAAAGTAAACAAGAAATTAAAAACAACATTAATGTATCCTTACTTTTCGCAATAAAAATTAAAATTATATTCCTATCATTTTTCAAGTTCGTTCAATTTACATTTGAAGTAAAAAATTACTACTTTAAAAAAAAAATCTTTTGATTTTTCATTTTTTAAAACATAGAATTAATTTTAAAAAAATAATATTAATAAATATCTTACATTAAATTTACAACTTATATTAAAAATAGGTTTTTAATACAAAAATACCTTTAATAAAAAAAAATATTTTTTTTAAATTATTAAATATTTTTACAAAAAAATATACTGAGTTTGTAATATTGAATTTTTTTAAAAAAATGTGTATAAAATTTTTACAGAGATATTTTTAATTGTTTTAAATAAAGAATATATCAATTTTAAATAATTATTAAAAAGTATAATTGATTTTTCAAAAAAGATTAAACAGCTGATCTTAATAAATAATAAAAATAATTGTACTGTTATTTTAAAAAAAATCTAATATTCTAATATAATTTGAACATCAAAATCTCACGGTCGTTTTTTCAAGAAATAACATAAAAAAATGATACTAAGAAAAAATACTAATTATAACATAAACAAAAATAATAGATAACTGATTTTACATAACGCACAGGTAAAATTCGTACGAATATATTATCAGATTAATTTTTTATATTAATTACCTATGCTAGAGGCCGACAAGGGTCTTTTCATGGAATATTAAAAACTGGAAAGTATAAGTTCTTTAGAAGAAATACTAAGTCAAAAAAATTCACATACACAAATTTATATATATATATATATATATATATATATATATATATATAAAATTTTGATAACCTGAACTAAATGTCATCAAGTCAAAAATTTGAATAAATATTAAACAAAATTCCACGATTTATATTTTTATTTTTTTTTTAATTTATTTTATAATTATCTTATTTTTGACAAGCAACAGGTTTAAAACGCATTGTAGAACAAATAAAAAAAAACGTGTGACAAATTTTGACATTCCTTATAGCATATTAATATATATATATATATATATATATATATATATATACATGTGTGTGTGTATAAATACGTATATGATTGTGAATCTTACATTTTTTATGAAGTAGGTCAAAAGTCACGACGTATCGTGAATATGCATTTTATTGGTACGTTAAACATAAAATACTTTTATTACAATAATTATACAAATTTAAACCGTTATAATTTAATCTTGTTGTTTAAACTATTACTGTAATAAAAATTCATAATGAAACTTTATAAGGTATAACTGTCTTACTTTCTTTTTTTTCTTAAATTTACTGTATACAAAGTAATTATAAGCAAAGAAGATAAACCTGATAGAATTATTTCAATACAAATAATTACAAAAAAATTTAAAATCGACATTTGAAATGGATTTTTAAATTGGAAATATGACAGATAAATAAAATACAATAATAAATAATACAATAAAAATATTTTAAGAACGATAATAAATAAAATATTAAAACAGCTATAGAAATTTATAAAGTACAAATTTAGGTTAAGATACTAAAGACTAAAAACTGATAATCATATTAATGTTTATTCATAAAATAGGAACTATAAATAATAAGAAAAATATATTTATTGTCGTTATATGAGTTCTCATATTTACTACATTTCTAATATTATTTTTTTTAAATATTTTCAAAATAGAAATTAATTAAATTAAAAGATTTGATAAATATACACCTACCCTTTTCAAATTCATTTTTTTAATCAAAAACTTTTTTAGGTACTTAGTAACAATCTTTTTAAATAATTAACAGCTCTAATTTATATATATATATATATATATATATATATATATATATATATATATATATATATTAATTTAGAAATAACACGACTTTTAAAATAATCATAAATTCTCATATTTTTAAAAATGACGAAAAATAAATATACCAAAAATTAAAATATATAAATACATTCCAATCATCATTATTATTTGTGAATAGATATATATATATATATATATATATATATAAATATATATATATATTATTTTTTCAATAATTATCGTACTAATAAGCAAATTTAAATGCATATTAAATAGTTATAAGAATAAGTCAAAATTTATAAATAACTTAAATTGTAATTATTCTTTAATTATGTAATAAATTGCAAAAATATTATCGAATATATTAAAATGTTTACATAATTACATCTATTTTTAAATAAACTTAACTGTTGACATATTTTTTTCTTCAAAATATATTTTTATTTATTTTTAATCTATGTTAATTGATTGGTTTATAAATAGCTTTTTAGAAATAGTAATAACTGTATCATAAATACATGTTATATATTATTTTATATATATATATATATATATATATATATATATATATATATAAAATTATTGAAATATCTATTTCACATTGTATTTAAATGATTTTTAAAAAAATAAATAACGGAATATTAATTTCAAATTTTAAATAATATATAGAATTCTTAATGACGTTTACAAAATAAACTTTCTGCATTTGACGTAAATTTAAGATAAGTTCAAACACATTAAGTGGAAGATTAAGTAGAAACTACTTATTTAAATCACAAATTCGTATTTTATTTGGATGTCAAAGAAAATTTATCGAAAAGATTAATTTTATTTATGCAAATACTAAATTAAATTATCTGACAAAAAAATAAATAAATAATGTTTGAAACATTTAATCCAAAAATATATACATATATTACACAGTTGTTAAATATATGTACAAAAGCACATATCTACATTATTTATTGTTATTTTGTATCTGTAGTTTATTTCTATTTTTTTCTTAATAATAATTTATAAACTAATAGTATTTGAAACTATATAATTTATAGACTTAATAAATTACTACTTTGAAAATTATAAAAAACACAGAATTTATTAATAAATAAAATCATTTTTTTACAGATTCCGATGACCAGTTATGCATCAATTCAACTAATTAAACACTTTTATATAAAATTGAAAATTTGAAATTATTTTTAAATTTAAAATGAATATAATCAAACACAATTTAAAATAATAATTACTTAAATTAAACACTTAGTTAATTGACTTCAATTATAATAGGAAGTTTAAAAATACTAAATAAATACAATACGAATTGTCATTAAAATGTTATAAATACTTCTTATTTAATGTCATAATTATACAAACAGCTTATCATAGTAGCATCAAAGAAAAAGAATGAGTGGAACCCGGATACATGACGCATAAGTAGAAATACAACAAAGGTAAACTATTTGTGGAAATTAACTTCACATTTGTCGGGAAAATTGAAAAAAAAAACAGAGCAGAATGACAACCATTACGTGAATTAAAGAGAATTCTGTCGCTGCGAAGAATGTTGATTTGTTTTGATCTGAAAGAATTTTAATTTTTACACAATTTTGTGTCATAAAAGTAATTATCCGCAACAAATTATTTTTAAATTATCCACACGGACAAGTAATAAACACATTATGTATATGTTTAAATGAACTTGTCAAATTAACATATTTTTTTATCACTTGTATCGATTATTACGTGTATTTAATTTAACTAATTAATTTATATAAAAAAAGTACAGTCACATAATGTTAACGTGAGCAAAGTACTTTTTTACACGTTACTTAAGACTAATTATTGTTTTAATTAAAATATAACTAATAAAAACTTACACAACCTACGAGTTTAATATCTATGAATAAATTATACGTTTCTTACCACGTTTTTTTTTCTCTTTGATTTCAATTGTAACAATTTCATAGTGAATGAATTTAGAATATGTTTCCATACATAAAACTGTACTAGACTTATCTTTGTAAATCATATTACCGGTAATAAGATATTTATTCTGAAATGAAACTCGTTGAAATTAATAAAAAAATTAACCGCAATTAAGTTAGAACTTACATTTCCTTTACTCACTGAATATAATTTTTATTATAATGAATATTTAATGACTATTCACAATGTAATTTTATTAGCTGTTAAATCATTAAGTACACTAAAACTAAAATTAAAATACATTATAGTCTAACCTACAATATTATATTATACATTAAATATTTCCTAAGAAATTATATCAGATCAAAAATTATTAATTTTTTAATAATAAAATAACAATGCACTTTTTAATTTCTTATTATACAATTTTTATTTTAGAAAATACAGTGAAGTACATATTTTTTAAGAATTAAAAAGATAATTTTTTAAAAAATAATATTGAAAAATCGATAAAAAATAAAGATTTATTTCTTATTGATTCAATGAAAACTGTATATTTAACAAATTCGAATGAAAATTTATTCAATTTCTAAAAAGATTGTACATTTATTACTATTTTTTATTTTAATTTAATTTTTAACACATTTTTTTAATAAAAATGATAAACTTGTCTTTGGTTGAATATTTTGTGATGAAATAAATCATAAATAATTTTAATATAAAAAAGGAACATTCTAAATAATAATAATATTATCAATTATTTGTTACTTGAACTCATTTCAATAATGAATCCATCATCTTCATAGTACAAATATATGAAACAATGATTAGAAATAATTTGAACAAAATAAAATGAAAATAATATATAATTAACAAATACTTTAACAAAATATTATAATATTGAAATAGAAATATTTTTTTGTAAAATTATTACAGTGACAATAATATTTTTTCTTCAAAAAATTTTTTTAACATTTTACTTAGTCTATCATATCTATACAAATACTGTTAAATATATTATTTACTGTAAACGTTTTCAAACTTTATATTAATTTCTAAAACTTATTTTTATTACTGAGTCGAACTTTTATATTATTGATAGATGAGATGAATTAAAAATGTATGAAAAATATTATTAAAGTGTCAAAATAAATACCTAATTTTTTAACAAAATAGATATATTTATCAAATATGAACAGTTAACAATATTTTATGTTTATAAGACAGATGTTATCATATGAAGTCATAGATTTTTTATAAAAATACATTTTACATCATCTTTTTTATCTTATTACATATTCATTATGCATTCTATGATAATTTTTTCTATAAAAAAAATAGAAATATTTTATTAAGCATTTAAATAAAATATATTTTCTACCATGTGACAAGTAAAGTAATAAATCTGCAAGTTTTAATTTATATGCATTACATATATATATATATATATATATATATATATATATATATATATATATATATATATATATAAACTATAGGTATTTAGGATAGATTAATAACATGAAAAAATTTATAGTTGAAGTAAGCAGAAAATCAAAAAGGAAGGGTGTCAATTTGGAAGAAATTCTTATATTAGAAAATTTAATATTTGTCTATGATTAATGAAAAATGTTTTTTATCAATATTTTTTAACTATTCCTACTTATAGTAGTGAAACATGAGTCTTAAATACCAGAATAATTTAACAATTCTAAATAACTAAAAGAAGCATGGAAATATGCATATTAACAATAAATACACAAAGATAGAAAATGATACTAGTGAATCAAAAATAAATCCAAATCTATGAATATTAAAGTAAAAGTAAAAAGTTTCAAATATAAATTCGCTAATCATAAAAAAAGAAAGATCAATGATGAAGAAGAGAAATAATTTAAGAATCCAAAAATATCAATAGGCCTAAAAAATCACTTGAATAGATAAGAGAAGAATATAAGAAAATTCATCATTGTAGAACGTATTAGATTGATGAAAATGGAAAGTTTTAGCAAAAGCATTCATCCAAATGACTGATGATGATACATATATAAAATCAAATAAAAAAAGAAATTATTTTTTTGGAAACATTTTAGTTTTATTTAACTTTTTGAATAAAAATGTTAATATTTGTTATAACATCTTGTATTAATCAATTTCAATTATTTCAGTTTTTATTGTAGAAAAAATAAATAGACATCATAGAATAATAAAATATTTTAAATATATTCGAAATAAAAGTAAAATTCTATTTTAATATTTTTCGTGTATAAGTAATTGTAGACATGAGAAACAATGTAGTCAATATCTGAAAAATATACGCAAAGAAAATTCGTAATCTAAGTTATTTGTAAAGGCAATTATAACGGTTACAATAACAATCACTCCCTGCATGCTTCATCGAACTTGGTATGAAATTGTGTAGCGTTTCGGTATTTGCAGAAATACGAACAGAATGAATATCGAAACCAGTAAATCGATAAGGAAATATTAGATTCCAATAAGTATTTACTTATTATTACAATTTTTAAAACTAAACAAATTATATTAATGATTTATTTAGACAGGTAGTAATTAGTAATATGATTTTAAATATCTACAAACATTTTTTTAAATATCATTATAATTAAACAACAAAGGATTATATTTTCTGATGTTTGTTTCTGGTAAGACGCAAAACATCCAGATGTTTCGATAAAAAAGAAAACAAAAACAAAAATAAAAATATCTATGACTATTGTTAGTATAAAGAATGCAAACAAGGTTACTTCATGCATAATGACAATAACAAAGTAAAATATAAAATGTATATGAACTCTGTAAATTATGTTTTCCATATCGAAGACGTAACGCATTTATTCTTAGAAAAAAGCGAGAGGTCGTCACACATCCGTTATAGCGTCAGATCACGGCTTAATTAAATAGAGAACACAGGATGTGATGCAATATGGCGCGAATTTAATGCCCGGTAGCAATTTACGTTTGGCCATTGCTCCCGTTCTTTACTTAAACACTCAGTGTCAAGGTCATTCTCAAAACTCTTCACTGCAAGCGACAAGTTACGTTCTGGTGTCTAATGATCTAGCAAACTCGTACATACGATATTTATTAAATTTATATTACATTTAGTACTAATAAATATAATTAACACAATTTGTATAACTGTACAGAGCGATAGTTAATTCTTTTATATTCTTAAACGCATTTCAATTTACAATTATCGTATTTAGAACGATCACTGCAGTTTCAACTAAAAGCTATTATTACTTTTCCGTTAGTTATTTTATTTCAACATCAGGAACAAATTATTCGTATACATAAACAAACACATATAAAAAATTGAAAAAAATACAATTTAAATTATAACTAATTACATATATATATATATATATATATATATATATATATATATATATATATATGTTAATTCATTATTTACATAATAAAACTAATGTCATTAATCAGAACCTTTTGATAAGTTGGTAAATTAGATTTAATATATTTGAAAGGTGAATGACTGATGTAAATTTAAATACGTGCTCTACTCTTTACATAAAAATCGATTTAAAAAATATATTCTACGAATCTCTTCAATGTAGTACATAATAAAATAAATATTTAATAGAAAAATATTTATGTTCTATTAATACAAAACGATAATTTTTAGTAATTCACTTATAATAACTTGTATAGAATTATGTTATTACGGGTATGCACTGAAAGTAAAGCACAAACTAATGGCATTAATATATATTGAAAATGTTTTTTTTCAATAAATTTTCTCATTTTTTTAATATTCTTTACCCTGTATGAGAATAATATAATATCATGTCATTCTTGATAGAATTATTTGTTTTAATGTAATAAAAATGAAATTTAATAAAAAGACATTTACGATACATTTTATTTTTTATAATTGATTAAAAGAAAAATTTGCACAAGCACATAAAACAATTTGTGAGATTTATGGCGAGAATTATATATCCATGAGAGTTGATATACTGGTTTAGAAGATTTCGAGGCAATTATTTGGATATGAGAAATAAAGATAGTCTACAAAAAAAAAATCGAAAATGTTATCCAATGAAAACTCACCTCCATCGATAATAAATGTGATCTTGTTAAAATACTTGGAACTAATCAATCTATTTTTCATTAACAATGAAAGCTATGAGAAAATATATAAAGAAGGAAAATAGATCCTACATGAATTAATAAAAAATAACATATTGAGTTCTTTCAATATCTTCTATTTTACTGCTTTTCCAATAAAAGAAAAAGTTTGTTCCTATTAAATCATAATTGATGATAAAAAAGGGTTATATTTTAATAATAGTAACCGTAAAGGAATGACTAGGCTTGTCACTCATATCAACACTAAAACGAAAAATACACGATTTAAAAAGTTTATTATGTAATTGTTGGAATCAGGAAAGAATTCTCTATTATGAGATATTGACACCACATGAAACAGTAAGAACCGATAAATGCAGTCAACAATTATATAAATTGAAACATGTTTTAGATAAAAAAAATAGCCATTAGAATGCAGTAAACGATACATGATTTTCTTCTTCGTAATAATACCTGGCTACATGTTGCTACTAAGGGCATATTGTTAGAATTGAAATGGGAAATCCTTTCCAACCCAACTTCAAATACTGTTATTTTGAACAACCATCTATTCATATACCATATCAATGTAACATAGTTTAGGTAATATTATTTTTGAAATTTAGAAAAACACGAAAATAAAAAGATATTTTCATCACATCAAATCCTGAATCTTTCTTTTGACATAAAATCCAGCTTTTACGTAGCAAACAAAGGAAAATATTTTGATTAACCTTATATTTTAAATTTTATTTGAAATTAATTAAGATATTCGTCAAAAAAACTTTATTTTCAATGCATACCTCTAATACATAAGTAATTGGTTTTTAATTCAATTCAAGTTGAAGTCATAAAAATATTTTTTAATAATGATAGATATTTTTAATATTTTTTTAAAAGAATATTCAATTAAATTTTACGATTTTTTAAACACTGTATTCCTATTTTAATAATTTAGATACCATTATTTTATAAATTGTATATTTCGAATTGAATTTTCTACAAGATATTTTGATAATAGCATTTTTTTTTATTTTTGTTCATAGAGATTGCAGTTTAATTTGAATAAAAATGTTCTTCTCCTAAGAGATAAAATTGAATTCTCTGAAATAAATTATAAAAAAAGGCAAGTGCATTTTTGCAACTCGCTTGCTAGTCTATGAGAAAGTAGATTTTATTTAGATCTGATAATTCTATTTTGTAAAAACTATACTTGCTGTTTTTGTATATATTTTTTTAAAAAAAGTATATAAAATCTCATACACTACTCTATACCATTGAAAAAATGTACTTATATATACATTTCCAGATATGAATGTACATAATGCACATAGAACTAGTCTGAATTAAAATAAGATTAGATTGAATGAATTTATAAAATTACCTTAATATTATGTATGGAGAACATACAGCAAAATTCATTCTTGTACAAAATTTATTCTCGGAAATAATGCAGTATGCATGGATCGAAATCACTTTTAATTATATATTACGAAAACCTTACTTGAATTGTATTATTTGTAATGTGGATGAGAATATTCGATAAGATAAATAAAATGCATACACCGTATTTGAGAATGCAAAGTAGATGGCCATATAAGTACGTATTTTATCGTCAATAATTGAAATTCAGCTAAGGTTTGATCAAATATGAAACGTGTCTGGTTTAGAAGAGTATCGAAAGAATACATCCTGGATTATATAGATCGTAAATTTCGATTTCAGTACTTTAATATAATTCCGTGCGCTGATTTCGATTTTTAAAATCATGTTTAAACTATTCTATTTCTGATTCTGATCGTCAATCATATCAACAATCTTGTCGATGAAAATGTTCAATTTTAAGAACCTATCAATGTGTAATTTTCAATCACTTTACTGTTTTTACACAGAAGTTATCACGTATCTACAATGTTCGTTATCTGCAATGTTTTGTTCTCAATTATAAACTAAATTGTACGAACAAGGCTGACAAAGGCTGTTAATATTTTTTGAGCAGAATTAACTAATATTTTATAAGAATATAATAATTTAATGTATTTTTTCGTCAATTTATCTTCATTAGAACATACCTAAACTTTTTTACATAACAATAACATTTCATATAAAATGTTGAAATTGTTTATAAGATTTTTATTATTTATTCCACATTACGCTTTAAAAAAATATTTATTAATTATTATTTTTGTATTTATAATATTTTGAAACTTTAAATTTATTAAACAATGTAAATCTCTATAACTTGAATTATCTATAATTGAAATAAATGTTTTTGGCAGTTGAAAATTGAAGTTAGGAAAGCCAGTTATATTATATATGTATATATGGATAAATATCTTTTTTGAAAAATATTAAATTTTAAAAGATAAACGAAATTACCAGATTAATATGAATGTTTATTAAAAATGAAAAATATTTTCTATTACTATTTCAAATATACATTAAGTAATTCTAAAAAGTTGATTTACAAATAAAAATTCTTGAATAATTAATTACTATTTGTTTAATAAAAATATTTAAACAACATTTTATGTACCTTTCTTAAAACTAATTTACAGAATATATTACTTAAATCTTATTCAAATATAATTTCAAAACCGTGAAATAATAATTACAATTAACAACAATTTACTTGACAAAAATAATAATTATTATTAATTTATAGTACATTGTAATGTGCAAAAGTTTGATGGAAAATAAAAAATTCTGAATAATTTTCTACTATTTCTAAAAATTATTCAAACAGCATTTTCTATTTCATTACATATTGAGAAAACAATAATACAAAATTATGAATTAAAAAATTAAACTTGTATAAAACATATGTATAAATTTTATTAGTAATTGTCATACAATTATAAACTACAAAAAATTTGTAACAAAGAAATGAAATAAAGGAAGCAACTAATAACCTCTTCAAATTTAGACATGAAAATTCGCAAAAATATTAAGTATCTGTTATTAATCAAATAGTCAAAAGCTATAATCATCTACAAAATTAATTTGAAAAATCATGGATGATAAAAAAATCCATGTTTATAATTTAATTTATGCATATAAAGTACAACATTAATTTTAATCAAATTTATTAACATTTATATATATATATATATATATATATATATATAAATTACGCAGACAAGATGTTATAAAAATACTTCAACATTGCAATATTAACCGATAATGTCGTTCAAACCGTACATGACATCATCAGGAACAAGCAACGACCTTGTCCAAAGTACCGCCTAGTGTTCTCGATGCTTTCAGCATCGAGGCTGAAGAGCTCATATATCCATGACCTCTACATAAAACCGGGGCCTTGACCGAAGCCCTGGCATTGATGCCAGAAGGTAACAGAAAATCGTCATATTTATCAATTTCAGCAAATCACTTTCGAGTCATTCCCGGTGATAAGTTTAGAAAACAGCTATCTAATTTGTGTAATTTTAATTTATTTCGGAGCCGGCGCGTTAAAAATCTATGTAATTATATTTAAATTGTATATTCAACAACCGACAAATTACTATATAACAGAACACTTACCGAAGTTTGTGGTATGGCCAGCCGCTTAAAGCAATTGTGTTTACTCAGAAGGTCGGAGGTTCGAATTTAATAAAAAAAAAATAAACAAAAAATCGCTATAGTGTCCCAATATTTAATCTATTGTTATAGACGTATACGTGGAAAAATTTGTATATATCTGTTTACGTTTAGAATTTAAAAAAAAAAAAACAGCAAGTAAATATACTCAATTTGAAGAATAAAAACTACGAAATAATATAATTATTTTTTCTTTTAAATCGATTTAATTGTTCTTTACACAACATTTTTATTACATTTAAAAAAGCATTCAACTAAATAAAAAAAATATCAATTTCGATCTTATAACTTGTTAGCACAAAATCATATTTTATAACATATAAAAATCTATTAGATTTTTAGTATAATTAAAAATATACAATATATTATAATTATTTATCTAAATATAAACAATATGTAAAATAATATTCAGGAATAGTTTTGTTTTTATTCTTTGTTTGAAGTTAGTCATCCTGTCAGATATAAAAAACAGTTATTTCAAAATAATTACTTCCATCAAGATCCGTGTTGATTAACATCGAGTGACGAGTTTATTCTCAGAATTTCAAAATACAAATGATTCATTGCACCTTCTAGACGCTAAGTCTGCTTAATAATACTCATTTTACAAATAAATAATACACAACAGAAATATATTACTTATTGTATTTAATTTTTTAAAAAAATACAAAAAAACTAGTTAGTCGTTTAAATAAGCTTTTAATTTTTATCTAATTTAAAATCTTTCAAATTTACCACTGATTATTTTTAAAAAATCATTTAAAACTGATTGTTTTTTACATACATTTTTCCATAATAATAAAAAATAAATTATACACTATATAATTTATTTTCTAGTCATACATTAAAACTATTATGTACTAAAATAAATATTTATTACTTTTTTTTTCAATTCTATTTCATAAATATAAAATTACTTAATATATTTTTTATTCTTATACCAATTTAATTTAAAAATCATAAGACAGTAATTCCTATTAATAACAATCTAGTTAAAATAAATTGTTACTACCATTATTAATTTATAATAATTTTCATAAAAATAATACAAACTTGAATTTTATTCATTTACCCCACATGCTTAATCAGAATATATATATATATATATATATATATATATATATATATATATATATATATATAAAATCTTATATGAATATAATAATATTAATTATAGGTTTAATAAATGAAAAAGTCAATAAATTATTTAGTTAATTTAGATAAGAACTAATCGAAAGGAGTGGACTGAAAACGACAAGTCGTTTTAATTTCCTTTATTTTTAATTAATAAGTAAATCGAAAAGAAAAACTGCGCATTTTAGTTTTATATATACAAATATATATATATATATATATATATATATATATATATATATATATATATATATATATAGCAATATTAAACATCTAGTTGTTTTAAACTTATTTTGCCTATATTGTCCTGATCTCTAAAGAAAAAAAATTAATTGGATTCGTAATAGTGTTATACTGATACTTTTTAAATTTTGCTTTCCATAATAATTATTAACCCTATTTAAACAATCACTTTCGGTTTTATCATCTTCGTCAAATTACTAGCTGTTTCACAGTTGGCGGTTAATTGAAAAAAAAAATGAAAAGTGATAACTATATTTAATTCAAAAAATAAATCGACGAATTAAATAAAATGTGTATAGTTTTATATTTTTATTAATTAAAATATAAAAAAGAATTAGGCAACAAACTACTATAAAAACAGTTTTTATGTTTTTTTCTATTTTAGTTTATTATATAAACATTTATTTAACTTTCAACTGAACTAATAAAATACATCATAAAAATATAACATGAGTAGTTATTTCTTAAAAGATATTCTCTTTGAATTTAAAACTTCAAAGTCGATTAAAACGAATATTTTTAATAATGTTCAACATCCTTTATACTGAAAATATTTGGCTATTATTATGAATTATTAATATTCATTACATCCATATTCATTTAATTAAACTTTAATCAATTTAACATATACACGCATATAAATAACACATATATGTGTGTGTATGTATATATTTATATATATATATATATATATATATATATATATATATATTAATTTTTAAATTTAATAATTTCGAAAATTAGTGTTCAAAACTTATTCATAAATTATTAAAAAATATATAGTTTCTATTCAAACATAATATCAATTTAAAGATAATAATATCGAAAAAAACTTAAAATTAATAAAACAAAAAAAAATATATTAATGATCTAATTTGATTGACGGCTTTTTGATCAAAGATCATTCAAAGAGTAATTTTTATTTATAAACTCGATATTTCAAATACCGTTTTTTCCTGCTATAGCATCAAGTTTATACGAGTAGAAATTCAATCTTTTTCATTGAAGCACTCTTTGGTTTTGATGTAACGAATCTTAAATTAATGTATTACGAGCCGTTATGTGAAGCGAGCCAGGAGAGACATGATTTTATCCATAATATGTCTATTCATTGAAAACTACTTCAATCGGATTGCCCTGAATGTGGGCTCCGTTATATAATTTGCAGAGACAACAATAAGGACAATCAAATCCCAGCGTGACGGAGCTGAATTTCGAAATCGCGAACCAAAATTCATCTCTAATTATGTTTAAGAGCTATTAATTTGTTTTTGTTTGAATGAGTCGAACGTTTCGTATAATACTTAATTGAAGTTAAAATCAAAATATCGATACCATATAATTATAAAAAATTATTTACACATACAAATATATATATGAGATTTTAAAATATATTTTGTAATGATTATAAATATAATTGAAATCTTTGTAAAATATCTTCATTGTATTTAAAAAACTATAATAAAATTTATTAAATAATAAAATAATAATAACCAAAACTTATGAACATGAATTTTTATTGTATATTCATAATTATTTCAAGAAATTAATATTAGTAAATATAAGCCAATAAAATTAATTAATGGTTTAGTAAAAATTAATTGACATATTTAAAATACTATTATATGCTTACAACTATTATAATCCTTAGATGAAAAAATATAATTGAAAGATAAAAATATAATTAAATAAAAATTTCACACTTTGTATTATAAATTTTTATTTTGATAATTCATCTGAATAATGCAATGAAAATTCTAAAGAAAATTTAAAATATACACTCTCACTATCAAAAATCAGTCATTTTATATTTTTTTTTAAAAAAAAGATTAAAAACAGAGTACTGAAGACATCATAACTATTTATAATTATATATATTTAATTTAGTAATTAAAATAAAAGATATTTCTACAATCTAAAATCAAATAATAATTCAATTTTTGATAATAATAATTCCAATAAATAAAGAATTTTTTACTAGTTTATCCACCTAGTTTATTTTAAAGTTTTGTGTATAAATATGAAAAATTAAAACATGTTTTTCTCATAATTTAATTTTTTAATATTATCATTCTTAATAAAAAATAAATAAAAACTCACTATCAAACTCCTAATACACTGAATCACATTAATGATTCAAATATATAAATTAAATTGGAGAATCACTGCCTTTTTTTGGACTTGCTAATTAAGGTTGATTTATTCCATTATATCTATTTAGAATAATACGAAATAACAAAAAAATAATCCAAATGTTATACATAAAAAATAAAACAATTTTTATAAAAACGAAATAAAATATTTGTAAAAAATTATCCACTTTAAAATTATCCTAATTTTTTTTTGTCTATAACTAAAACTGTTTTTTTATTGACAAATATTAAAATGCATTGAAGTAATTTAAAGATATACAATTTATATTATTATCTCGACATTCAATATAACAATACTGCTAACACATAAATTGATTAAAGCTTGTTTTCCAATTACATACTCTATAATATTTTAATATTCATTTTACCATATATGATTATACATATATACATATATATATATATATATATATATATATATATATATATATATATATATATATATATATACACTCGTATATGCATGTGTGTTTTCTTCAAGTCTAGTGAAACGATGTCGAACTTTATAGTACAACACTGCATCTTGAAACTTATTACAGCTTATGACACATCATAAAATACCAAGTGTATTCATTACTAGACTTGTTATGGTTAGTCGCTCTTACAAGTATCATTACATCAGCATTTAGAATAATATGTATTTGCATCCACAACTTCTTCACATTGATCATATTTCCCAGCAGGAAGCCTTGATCAGATATACAATCTTCGGATATTACTTTGAAAGGGAAATCACCCATGGCTGAATTTGTAACGGTGTAGGAAATAATATTGGCAATGCGATATGTAATCAATTCAGTACTTTGTGAATTTAACAAAATATATTATAAAAATAATTTAATTTGATTCCCAATTAAAGTAAGAGATGCTGTGAACATAAACGTAATTGATAATCGTTTTTATTGAACTGTATGTGTATTTTTCTTAAATTACTTTCAAATGTACACAGTTCGATTAAAGAGGAAAAATAGATTTAATTTAGAAATAAATATACTTTCTCAGTTTGAAATTTAGATAAAAAGAGTATGACTTTTAATCTGCCAAAATCGAAATAACATTTTGAATTCATTTTTAACTTATGCATATATATATATATATATATATATATATATATATATATATATATATATATATACATGTGTGTGTGTAAAGATGTTTAAACATTTCATATTAAGTTAAAAAAAATAATATAATTTATGACTTATTTATTAAATATAGATATTTAATAAGTTTTTTAAAGTTATTAGATTTTATGTATATTTAAATATAATCATAAATTTATTTTCCAGCTTAAAATAACTTACAGCAAAGTTAACAAAAATTACATCTCTGATATAAACATTTACATAAATTAAAATGGATAAAATATTGATCTCTAAAAATTAACACATTTTTCTACTCATTTTGTAATTTGTATATGTTAGAAAATTAAAAAAGGAATTTCGTGTTTAATCTAAACTAATAACATTTTTTAATTATTTATTAGTTAAAGAATTTTTATTTATTATCTACTTTTTATGTATTTTGTATCCTTCTTTAAAATATTTAATTTTAATTTAAAAAACATCTAAAATCACCAAAAAGTTTAGAATATTTTAAGATTTGTTTTTAAACATTTTTTAATTAAATCGAATTTAACTTGAATATTCTGTTCAAATAAATCCAATTTTTTATTTTAAAAAAAATTTGTTAAGAAATTAAATATTTTCATATGTAATTTAATCTACTAACATTTTTTTTACATATTTGGTAATAATGTATTTCTGTTTATAATATATTTATTTTTTCTGTTTATAAATGTTCTTTTCAATTTAAAATCGGCAAATAATTCGAATGACTAAAATCTATAAAATATTTTTTTTAAAAAAATAAAAGTAAAACCTGTTTCTAATATTCTATTTTAATAAATTTCATAAACAAAATTATTCATTGCTTATTTTTATCTATCACATAGCAATATCTAATCCATACAATGAAATACACAAATATTTCTGACATTTCCTGTTTAAAAAAATAAATTCATTTTTATTGTAATACGCAAATGCCATAATTTTCATTTAAATTGCAGATAATTAAATCTATCAAAAACTACCAGTTAATAACAAGTATTTAATACATAATAATAGTAATAAAAATGTATACAGTATCACACTATTAAAACAGCTAGTCTAAATATATAACTATATCTAATCAATGAAAATAGCGGTATTATTGAACACACCTATATAAGAACATATTTAAATCTCGTTCGACCACTTGATACATTTTTAACTAAGCCCATCAATCTCTCTGTTCGGATGTCATTAAACGACCATGGCTGCACTCAAGATTAAGACTACGGTCAAACATTACGGATTCGAACACGTCTTGCGAAGCTTACCTTAGACTTCAAGTTCAAGGTTGACACTGTGACAAAAATAATTTTACTATTACAGACGATTGCAATTACGGTTACGTCTCGTTGTATCAATTTTAATAACTGTATTTGTTTATTATTCGCAGTGGCCAATTAAATAGAGATTGATCTAAATTTCACAGTAAAGATTGTTATTTGATTCTGATCGACTTGTCAATTTAATCGCGTTTAAATTAGAATTTATTTCTTTAAATGATACTGATTACATCAAATTAAGCATGCATTATATTTACTAATTTAATTTATAGAACGAGTCGGAACAGTAAAACTTTTCAATTAACATCATTCAGACATATCTAATGGTTATATTTTAATAGATTGTTGTTCAAATGGTAAGCTGTTCTCGAATGTTTATTTCAGTGTTATGAGATTAACAGTTATAAATGCTTTTTCAGATGTTATCTATGCAACAATTTCTTCTGCACGTCAAAATAGACATAAATATGACTTTTTATCAGGTTATCTTTTTCAGTAATTAAGTACAGCTTTTAAATTGCTAGTCTGATTGAACAATTTGAAATATATATATTTCTTAGAGTCAACAGAATGTAAATAAAACATTAAATAAACTAAGATACATTTGATTTTAAAATTTTAAAATCCATTAGAGAATTTATCCATAATTACAACATTTATGTATTTATGATGACAACCTTAAAGTAACATTTACGAGTATATAATTACATTTTTATCTAAAAGTAGGACACTGAAGAAAAAATTAAAGAAATTCAAAAAATAAAAGCTATATATAAAGTTTTATTGAGCATTGATGAACATGTTCTTGTATTACCGTAATACAACCAGCCCTGGTATAAATATATAGATGTCAATCATTGATAGTTGACACACCATTCAGGTGTATTTTCAATTTCATTTTATACTAGTATCGTGATATTTTTAATTTCATTTTCAAATAGAGTTAAAGTTGTTTCAATAATTTTAAATATGTATACAGGAAAAGTGAAATTAAATCAAACAATTATTTATCAAAAATAAAACATTTTAACATTTTTTTCTAATATATTCATATAATTAATTATACAAAATAGATGAGTGGATTTATTTTTAAAATGACAATTTGTAATTGATTTTCATAGACAGATAAAATATTTTAATTCTAAAAATTTTATTTTTAATATAATATCCACAAAATATAATACATATTTCACAATAATTTCAGGTACTTATCTCTCTAAAGAATCACGTTTTATGTTTAAAATCAAAATAGATCAAACAACTGCTTTTATCTCCATTGGCAAATTGTTGACTTTTCAATGATTTTTTCATGTTATAAAAAAAGAAATGTTAAAAGATAAATTTAGACATTAATAATATTGGAGAGTATTTTTACAATCTCGTGTTTTTTTATTGAAATTTAAATACCAAACGAGTTTATAACGTAATCTTAACCAACTGTTTATCATTTATTTATTTTTACACATCCAAATAAAAAACTAAAAAAATCATTGTTTTCTGAAAAATTCTAATCATTATCTTTCCATAGAAATCAAATCTGAAATTTATTAAATTCTCTATTTCATATTGTTATTACATGATTTATATTTAGTTTTAAAGTGGTAATAACAGTTAAAAATTTCATTTTCAGTTAAGGTAATTAAATTTCTATGTATATATATATAAACTAATTGTTTTCCAATATTCATTGGTTCATTTTTTTAGATTAGAAATATTTTTACCATTCATTTCTATAGTATAAAAACAATTTCCTCTAACACTTAAAAATGATTAAAATTTATAAATTATCATCTGTAAATAGTGAAACAGAGATTGTAATACTCAGTGAGTGTTTCAATAATTCCTTCTTTTGTAAGAAATTTTAAATTACAGTGTATACTTCGTTGCTGATTTATTTTATAAAAATAAGACTTATGTATTTAACGATGCAATTAAATAATATACAATAATAAAATGTCTATAATATAAATGTGATTTTAAAAGAACTAAGAAACTAAATAAGCTATAAATCAGACCTAGATCCAAGTAAAATAAATATATTATAATAATCAAAATAGCCTGATAAAATTTATTATTATAATTATCTACATTTATCTAACTACGTTGCAATTAAGATCTTATTGATCTGAAATTAAACTTTACACTTTTTCATTTCCTCATAAAATAATGATGTTAAAAGAACAAGTTGTTTATATTGAACTGAATTATAATAAAACATATTGCAATTTGTAATACTACTTAACAAACAAGTTTCTTTTTAAAATTCAAGAAGCGGGAATAATATAATATACTAACACGCAAGTTCTATTTTATTACATGCCTATACATACATGTATTTGTCAAAGATGACAGGTGTCTAATTATAAAACACATGTGTATTGTTATATTGTCGCTATCAGTGTCACTGATCTCGAAAGTATAGTTTGTATACGGTTTTATTTATGGCATACATTTATATACGACTGCATGGATTTTTTAATAATCATATTTCATAACAAATATCAAAAAATGGATAAAACAAACCGTATGTGCATATAAATATATCATATAATATTATAAACATTGTTGAACAATTTCAAACAGTTACAAATAAATAAATCTATACGACTTATCAATGTCTGAAACATCAATTTTCACTATTCTTCTAAACGGAACACTGTAAAGACTAACTACATGTATATGTATACAATATTCATAAACTAATATCTTTTATCGTTATATTATTAATTTCATAACATTACCATAAATTTTAATTTACATAAGAGAACACTGTGAAATGTAATATTAAAAACATAATAAATTACTGATTAACTGTCTGCTATTTTTATTCAACGTCTTATTTAAACAGGTTAATCGAAAAATGAAAAATTATATAACAGTATTATACGGAGACAAGAAATTAATTGTATTCTATTTTTGTTTTCAACATTGTAAATGGACATAGATTGTATAATCACATTCACATTTAAATTTATTGTGTGTGTGTATGTGTATTTATATATATATATATATATATATATATATATATATATATATATATATATATATTTATATGTCCTAAATCTGATTGAAGAGTAGAGACATATTTACTTCCTTACTATCTTTCAGTTTTATTTGAGCTATCCCATAATTAGATATATATATATATATATATATAGCATATAAATTAATAAAAAAAATGTGAATAAATTGTTCATTTTTACAAAAATACAGTTTTATTTATCGGTATCGGTAAATACAGTTAATATTCAGTGTAGTGTAGTACGTTTTAGAAAAAATGCACGTAAACCTCTCTTTCCAATATCCTGAACACACACAAAATGCATTCATTATGTTAATTTGTTTCAATCGTGGTCAGAATCACTCAAATCACGCCGTCGTACAACACAAATGCTGTTACATAAACGTTGACGTATGCATTATAATGTAGCAGTGGCGGTGTTATTACTGTTTTTCATGCGTATAAATATATATATATATATATATATATATATATATATATATATATATATAATAAAATTACTTAGAAACAAATTAACCAAAAAGGTACTACAGAATTCCTTGTATATATTATATAAATATAAATGGACAAAAGAAAAAGAAAATTAAGAGTGATTTAAATAATTAAACAGATAAAGGAAACAATACAATATTGTATCAATGTACCTTTATTAATTTGATATGCTCTATTATAGAAATTAAATATAAATTAACTATTTAATTCTATTTCATTTTTCACTCATTTAAAATTATAATTTTAACCAATAATTAAGATATTATTTATATAAGATATTGTTTTTAGTTTATACATCTAGAATTCCACTATTAATTTAAAATTACTGCCCTATACAAAAAAATATAATAAATAAAATTTTATAGAGTATTATAATAAAAAAACTCAATATTATTTTTATTCAATCTTTTACACTTGTTTATATATATATATATATATATATATATATATATATATATATATATATATATATATAAGAATTAAGTAACAAAATAAGCTGTTTTGTGTCAACTAGACATTTCAAGTTGAAATAAAACAATAGTAGAATTTAAAATAGGTATAACTTGAAGAATAATATTTTTTTAATTTCTTAAAATATTCAGACAGATAAACTTAATTAAAGAATATTTTTATAAAAAATATTCTCAAAAATTAAATTTGAAAATTGTATAAAAAATTGTATTGTATTATATTGGATATGTAGAAATTAAGATTATTGCAACAGATGCTCATGTTTGATAATTTTTTTAATTTTTACACAACAAAATCATATTTTGGTATATTATATACGAGTATATATATATATATATATATATATATATATATATATATATATATATATATATATATATTGACCAGAGGTGTATTGGTATATATAATCACTGTTATGCAGGAGAGTACCACAAGTTGGAGATTGAGCATGAGATTAACACCTTCATCTTGTAAAAAATATAATTGGCACGGAACTCTGAAAAAAACCTACTGGGTTAGCAATGTCAATGAAATGAATGCTATACATAGATTGTAACTCTGAAGAAAAGTAGTAGTATTACATACAAAAAAAAATATTATCTCTGTCTAAAAAAAAAAGAAATTGTTACAATTAGTTAAAAAACATAGACACAAAAATAATACGAGTTTAAAAAATAATTAAATTGTATTTATAACATTTGTAAATTTTTTTTAAAAAAATACAGCAGAAAACTCATTCCTCATTCCTTATTATGGTGGTAACAAAATTTCAGTAAGTACAATGTTTCTGTAATGTAATAATATCCAACTTTCATCATTTCTAAATTCTAGCATTCTTTTTCTTTTCTTATGATTTTCAAACATTATAAAGTATTCATGACGCTCGTTTTCGTAATGAAAGATGATATATATCTTATGTTTAAATTCGAACCTATGCTACATTGTTGTGTAGCTTATCGCGCTAGCCACACGACTACAACCGTCTCGCCGAATAAATTATAGATTATTATACAAGAAACAGTACATGACAGAAATCGTCATTTGTGCTTTGAATTTCGTTTACAATGTCCAGTAGAGTTGGAATGGCTCCAACACTGCTGAAATAAAATCGAACACAAGCTATATATATCTGCAGACACCGTTGTACATTTTGATTCATATTGAACCTGACGCATCTAGAGCGTTGTTGTAGAGCTACAGACAACGCGTCACGCGTAAGGTCCGGTCGTTCTCACGCCGTAGGTACGTCTCCAGCAAGGCTACGTCACGGGGATGACGACGTCGACGACAACAACGAGAACGCAAGCGTGACGGAACGCGCGCATCGTCGATGCACGGCGATAAGTCGTCCGCCGAGCAATTACAACTCTGAGCGCATACGCGCCCATCAAATGAGCTAGCTCGCAATCGCACATATGCGAACTGGATACTGATCGAGCATAATATCGTCTTGTCAATGTTGTGTCCATTTCATCCATGTCATGTAGTCTCTCAGACTTCCTGATTCGGAGTCGAAGATTTGCAGTCGTAATTAAATTAAATGATTGTCGTGTAAGTCCATTCGCTGTGAACGTTTATGAAAAAAAATGTAATTACTGTAATTCGCAGATTGTGGCTCGTTTATACAATGCCATCGTCATTTTTTTTTAATTATGGCACTTTTAATATATACTTCCTGGTTACAAATTAACGAAATTCATTTATACTTGAATCTCTAACTCATTTATCATATAATTCAAACAATATTTATTATTACTTTTATACACAAGAAAAAGTGAACATTTCAAGTACATAATATAAAAATAAAACAGTAAAAGACTGCCTTAACCATAATCTATTTTATTCACAAATGAAAAAATAATATACGTACGAATTTTGGAATTATATTCATAAAAAATTTTAACAATTCAAGAAGATATAAAAATAATAATTACTTACTGTAAAATATTTAATCATTTGATCAATCTGAATTCATTACGGTATTTATTTTTTATATTATTTAACTGTTATACAAATAAAAAGGGTTTTAAAGCAAAAATTCCAAAAAAAGAATTATTATTTAATAAAATTAATTTTATATACCAATACACGTACCATTTTTATGAAGAACTATTATTTATTTATTAAATCAAATTACTTTTTTAAAATGATTTTCCGATTAAACATTCTATCTTAATGATAAAACAACCTAGAAAATATTTAAACAGATATAAAATTTTTCTTATATTTAAACAAAAATTTACAGACATTAATATATGAAATAATTTTTCCACGAAGATAATTTTATGGAAATGAGAATAAAAAACTATCTGATATTATAGATTAAAAATTACTTATTATCTAATTTAATCTCTTATAAATTAGAAATATTTTTAATAAAAAAAATATATATAATTTCAATTATTCTAAATATATTACATAATTCGATATTAGATTTGCGAAAATTAATTTTTATATTGAAATAAGATATTGCCTATATTTTTTGGTACAAATATTTAAATTTTTTTTAAAAAAAGTATGATTAAAATATAAATACAAACTCATTTTTTTAAAAAAAATGTTTCTATATCTACGTTAATTTATATTATATTAAAAATAATAACTTTTCCAAAACTAGGAAATTTATTATAATATTTTTCAAATTCAACAATAGTTAATATTTTATTAATTACAGCAACATAAAACATGCATTACTATTATCGATTATTTAATAAAATATGTCTTAGGTTTCAAGATATATAATACCAACAAATGTACATTCGTGCCTCGAGTTATTTTATATAAATCAACACTTATCTCTAATAAATAAAATTTAATATCAAAGGTTATATTCTCGCGTGTGTGCAAAAAGCAGAAAACTAACGGTACAACTCCTACAATAATTTACTGATGTTTGGGAAAGAAATACAGAATTCCCATGCTGATTATATTGTCACTGGCTAAGTTTGCGCGAAGAATTCATTTCCATACAAGATCCAACAAACATGCCCACTGCCCATAGCAACTATTTTATTATTTCATTCGATTGCATAGACAACACGCTTCGCATCAACGAAATAAAAATATTACAATGCAAATATGTGCCCGGCTGTGCAAATAGATACGTACGTTTTATTCAAGAAAAGTGTTTTATTTATAATGACACTCGAACATAACATATGCATAAACGTAAAATATTTATTAGCGAGTTATTCTTCTTTACAAAAGTTGTAATATAAATTAACAGATTTATGTTACCTGACCCTGACACTCGCTTAAATTCAAGTCGAAATACTTCATAACCGCTTCCTTTATTCGTTAAATGAATGTAACTTATTTCGAAAGGAAATAATTGAACATTAAATAACATAAATTTCACATAAATGTCAATACAAACAAATCGAATAATACAAATTATTTTCGGAGATAATAACATGAACTTTCATCAGATTTATATATTCGTTATATTTGGTTTGAGTTTCTGGCGATAATACGCCCATCAGACCAGCCCATCACTCGAATCTAAAATATTCGATGTTGTATAATTGTAGTCTTCCCACTGACATAAAACACAATTCCAGACTAAGGGAGGAAAAATTTATAATTATATATAACCATAGCGAACACCATATTATAGCATAAAGTTTATGTCGTTTATTAAAAATAACAATTTTAACACGAACTTATAAACATTTTCAATACATAAAAATAATAAAATAATACATAATATATATTAAATAAAAATGAAACAAAATTTAATGAATTAAAAAACAAGATTTATTGTATAATATTTATACTTATTATTTTTAAAGGAAAATTTACTTTTATAACAAAAGTAATTGAATGTAAAATGAAAATAAAAAAATACATATATCTGGAATCTCTAAATATTAAACGCAATTAACAAAAATTATATCCGAAAATATTTCAATCAATATTTACAAATTAAAATAAAATTCCAAAATGTACGCACCAAATTCACACGTGCAAGACTTTAACACAATCAACTCCAAGTTTAGTAGTATGTATTCCAAAATAACTCACATTTCTGAAACGAAAATACAAAAGAACGGGTTAAATTATGAAATTATAAATAAAATAGTCAACTTGACACGTTTTGATGAAAATTTTATTTATATAATGAACCATTATTATTAACTATATTTATACATTTCCTGAGATAGATAATTAAAATATACATTTTGATCAATCAGGACTTAGTATACATAAAAGATACATCATTATCTACTTACATCGACTCAATTAAGAGAAAGACACATATTTTTTCTGGTTCAAATTGAAAGACTGAGTTGTCACTATTCATTTTTAAAATAGAAATGTTATGAATAACATGTGTAACTACAATTTAACTTTTTATGATGTTTTTCAATATATATATATATATATATATATATATATATATATATATATATATAAATATGATTTATTTTTTTAAAAATTTGTTCAACTGCAGTCTTTTTCTTACTTTAATAACAATTTTGTTAATTTTAAATCTTAAATTGATTAAGTGATATCTTAAAATATGAACGGTTGTTATGACTATTTAAAAACTAAACGAGGTTGATAAACTTTTCCAGACTTGATTAATTTTAAAATAATCAATTAATAAAATTAATTACGTCTGAAAGAGTTATTAGACAAATTAATCAAGCATTCCGAGCATTAATTCTTCCATGTAAAATTAATTCAATTCTGTTAAATAAATGCTTATAAATATGATTATATATATACATTATAATTTCTATCAAATATTTATGTATAAAATAAAACCTTAGACAAATTAAATAAAATATAATTTAATAAAATAAAACATTTTAATCATAAATTGTACATTAGATACAAGAACACTTTTTTTATGAGTAACTTTATATTATTTAATATCAAGTAAATTTACATAGACTCAATAAAATTTCTAATGAGACCAATGCAAATAAATACATTTTTAATTTTTTTTTTAACTTACATACTAATAAATGAATAAAATGACATAAAAATACACTATTATAAAATTGTAGTATATATCAAGAAAAAATAATAAAATTTAATTAAGGTAAAATTAGTCATATATATATATATATATATATATATATATATATATATATATATATATATATATATATATATATATATATATACATATGATTAAAAAAATGATTAAAATATAAGATAAATGAAGGAACTGCTTAATACAAGGGAATGCTTGATAAAGAAATTGAAAAAAATATAATATGTATGTATATTATTGTTGTATTCTATTGCCGTATTTTGCAACTTTCACTATCAACATAGCTTCACAGTGGACGGTAGGCACAAATATACAAATAAACAAATATTACATCATTTGTGTCTTAAAAATAAGTACATACATACATATAAAATAAAAATGAAAACGAAAAAGCGCCTAAAACAATATTAATAAAATTCTTACGTATAAAATTAAAAATAAACGATCATTAGAACAGAACATAATTATATATTTTTTTTAATATTTCTATATGGCACATACATGAACCATTTTTTTTCTTTTTTTGATTTCAAAACTATAATTGTCAAAATTATTAGTAACACACTACATTTAGTCTACACAGGAATGTAGTCACAACCAAAACAACAAATGCTTAACATAAAGGATGTCTAATAGCAATAAAAATTTGATATGTAGAAAAATTCACGTAAGTACGAAAATAATATTTTTATATTAGAGTTAATATGATTAAACAATTAATTTAATACTTTGAAAACTAATTAAAAACAATTACATTAACAATTTCCTAAAGTAGACATCCTGGTCATTTTTTTTAATTTTTTTTTTGGTTAACATTAAATCATATACGATACAAATTTTAAGCGTATTTATTACAGAAAGCTTTTTAAGAAACATTACAAAAATCACATATTCAATATATTCTACATCGAGAGAAAAAAACAATTTCATTGTATTATATACATAGATCATGCGTAAAGTATGGAATTTACAATGTTTTAACACACAATAAAACTATTTAACAAGAAATTTATCATCTACTATCATAAATTTACAACGGAGTTGTATGGCTATATAAGCTAAATTTTGTTTAAACACATATACGTTAATTGTAGAACATTTTTAATAAAAGTTTTTTGTTGTTGTGATGAATAGATAATAAAAACACAGTGCCAAAAAAGTGAAAAGACGTTTCTTATTAAATTTTTTACCATAGTTAGAAAACAATTAAATAAGGCATATGAAAATAATCAAGATAGATTTTAAAAAGTAAGTTATTTTTTGGAAGATTTCTGATCAATTATTTAATATAGAACACTTCTGAATTTCCCTATAATATATTCCAATAATTGACTGTAACATTTAATTTATATTATCAATATATTCGAAAATGTAATGTTTATACAAGAGAAATATTTACACATAAAATTATCTATAGATCAAATTAAGAAAATTGTATTAATTTACAAAATAATAACACGCTTAAATTCTGTATCGAAATGAATCAAAAGTGTTTTTAGCATGCAAACTCACAAACAAACATACATGTAGACTTACTTTTATTAAAATAATGTATATATCATAATTATTTGTAACTAAAATTTTAAGACGTGTATATATATATATATATATATATATATATATATATATATATATATATACAAATAAAAATATTTTTTAAAAAAACATAAATAACATACTACATTGACATTAATACAAAGAACAGAACTTTAGTAATTTTCGATAATATATTAATTTGTTTAGACTTCATTAAAAAATTAAAGAACACTCCATTCGTAACGACCATTATATAAATTTGTACATTTCAAAAACATAAATTTTAAAAGTATCCTCGTTATTTTATACCCAATGTCAAAAAGTAATGTTAATTCTAGCAAAAATATACATTTATATCTCTACAGTTACAAAATATAAAATAATTTTTACAAATAGATTTTAAAGTACTCCTGAAGTCCAAAAAGGGAAGAGAGATGATGAACAGGATAATTGAAATGGACACCGCCATCACTCAATCAAGGCAATCTATGAACGATGAAAAACTTTATCATACCACTATTTATATGAAAAAAGAATGATTTGACCAATTTCAAAATTTGTTTACGTATACGTTTATACGAAGAAAATATATTTTCAAACCTTAATATTCTTATCATATTCACATATATGTTTGTATAACAAAATACAATTTCGAAAACTGTATATACATCATTCACTTCAACATCACAAGACTTATGTTAGTGTTCAACAATCATCTCTTATTTATTTTATTTGCCGATACGCTATTCGATGATCATTTAATCATGCTAATGGCATGGTTTCGAAATGTGTATCAATAAATAAAGTGAAATATAAATGATTATTGAACAGTTTTATAAATTATTGTACTGTTGAGATGAATAATTCATTTGTGTTAAAATAAAGTTTCCACAATACTAAAACGAATAGTGAATTCACATTAATTACAATGTATTTTATTTCTGGTAAATTTAATTTTATTCAAAAAGGTATAAAATTAAGATACTTTAAAGACATTTTTAAAATATTTCCATTTTTTTCAAATATATTCTTCTAAAAAAAACTTTCCTTGTAATATGATTTTTTATTTTTCTAGAAAACTAAAAAAACATGTGAATTATTTGAAAAAAAACTATTTGAACTGTTTACTATCAATCATATTTACCTCTATTCCTGTTTTACAGCATTTATTATTGATTTTTTAATACTTTTTGAGATTTTTTTAAATATGACATTTTTACTAGCTATCACTAATTACATTTAGTAATTTCATGATGATCAAATCTAATTGTCAAAAAATCAATATTTATTTAAATTATTATCAAAAAATATACAACATTGAAAAAACATGCATATTAGAACCAACCATCTCAAAAAAACCTTTAAAAATTCATCAAGTTAATCATAAAACAACACAATACGTACAAATACTTACATATATTCTTACATACACACATACGTATAACAAACTACTTACCACTAAGCAGTTACTGAAATAAACAATTATAAATCAAATATTAATAATTAAAGAACAAAGTTTATAAAATGTTACTAAACAATATATATGTATTATTTTATTTACCAATATATTTGAATTCTGATTTATAAATTGTATTGGTGTTTATAATTGTATAACTGTATCGATTAAAAATCAATTATTTGAAATAAAAACGTAGTAAGGTATAAAAAAACAACTTACACTTTTGAGCACAATTGTTTGCGGAACGGTTTTCTAGCATCACATTAATCCACATGTTGTTGAGTGAACGATTTCATCCCAAACCTGCCCATTTCATAAAATCGGGTAATTCGCGTACGGGTACATCCCTCGCGAGAGCTTTTACACGTAAGTTTCTGTCATCAGTAAGTAAAACCACATCTCGAACAAGACGTCGTGGTTCTCCATCTATTTTTTTAAGGTCACAAAATACATTTGACCAATTATTACGGTCGTATTATATTCGTAATGTATTTTAAAATAATAAATAAAAAATGTCTGCTAAAACTCTTCATATTTAAATTGACTTCTATACTAAGAAATATGTCAATAATTCTTTTTGTTAATTTTTTGGATTAAAAAATATTTGTCTGTTTATATCATTTAAACAACATAAATTTCCTATAAAAATTCTTCAATAAATAGTTTATTTCAATAAATGAGTTTATTTTCAAAGGCTTTCAGCAAAAATAAGATATTATTATTTTTTTATTATAATGTGATAGATTTATATTACAAAAGGCTAAAAAATATTTTTTAGAAAAAGGCAGAAAATCAAATTCAACAGAGTCTACACATCACATAATAAACATATATGTATATGTGAGTGTGTGTGTATGTACATATTTATATCATGAACAATAGAAATTAATAAAAAAAACTATATTACACTCTACAAACATTAGTGTCGTTGACCCTAAATAACTAATAGCAAATAAAATTGACAAATTACAGATATTATAAGAGTAATTAATCACGGTGAACTTCCTTTATTACATTAATAACACACAATGTAAACATTTAAAAAATAATTATTGCAATAGAAATAACTGCACAGATAATAATTTACGGAAATACACATAATGCAAATATGAATTTCTCAAATAATTTGCGTTATATAATCAACCAAATAGAATCTCTAAGCAAAAATGATGACACTTGACCTATTATTTATTTATATTGTGAATGATTACAATAATAAATCATATGTCAAACTAAGATAAAATCCGTTATATAAATGGAAACATACAATGCAAAATATTTAAATAATAAATATTTGTTTAATAGAAAAAAGTTGATAAATTTGATCGTATCTGACAGGTTTTAATCTAAAAAAAATCCTATTGTAAAATGTTGCTGATATTGAGTTAGATATATATTTTTACAGCTGTCATTGCACCGAAAATAAAATAAATTCTCTTGATTATACAGATATATACGAATTTACACACATATATAAATTGTATACAAAACAAAACGTTTAAAAAAGATGAACTTTGATTGAAGGATTTATTCAATGTCTGATTTTGACATTAAATTTTTAGATAAGAAATGTTTCTTACTAAATTATTTATTTTCTCATAAGATAGTAATGAAGATTTTTTTGTGCATTTATACATACATACATACAAGTTCCATTCAGAAAGAAAGTTCCTTAAATAATATTCCTTTAACTTTTCAAAAATAATTGAAATTTAAAAATATTAAATATGGAATACTTCTTTATGATTTAACATGATTTAATTAATCATACCTTTGGCCTGTTGGTCCTTATTCTGTTGCGTTCGGCATAATCGTAAAGCAGTGGTGAGAATTCTGTCATCATTTCGTTGTGGACCTTCACCTTCTTCGTCTTCTTCAATCATAGCATTCGTCGTTGGTAATATAGTGCCGCGTGTTGTTACGCATCGTACCGCAGGATTTCGGCCCGCGTGCAAGAAATCGAGTGCACGACGTGACGCCTCTGCCACACGAACTACGTGCTGTGGATCAAGCGAAGCTCGTGTAACTGGCATAGGCGTACGACCACCACGAGCAAGACCCTCTAATTCATTCAACACTATAAAAAAATCAAACAATACGTAATTATTTATTATATTGAAACTCAATTAAAGGAAAGTCAATTGATGACTTTTCAAAATATTATAAATGCTTATAGAGATTAAATAAAACATGTGAAAATTAAGATATTAATTTGTTGATAAATTAATATGAGTACAACGTTTAGAGGCATGTATGAATATAATTAGTAGAGCGAATAAATCTATGTTAAATAGTTAAGTTCAAAGCTAATATTAATTTAATATAATTGAAACAAAAATATTTATAAATGACTTCAGTTTTGACTAACATCACTGGAACGATAATACACGTTCTATTTCGATATGGTAACTCGGATGTAACATACAATATTGAAAATAAATAAATAGATAAAAAAATCAATTGTTTACACTATTCATAGTGTATGCAAATAGGCATTCGATATATCCACGATTCGTATAAGTGCGGTGCAAAATAACGGTTTATTTCACCGATGAGAATGGTAGATGCATGAGGATATTGCTACAACTAAGACCGCAATCAACGATGATATTGCTGATGATAATGATAATGTTTGTTGATGATTTTGATAACCATGATGCTTACATGAGATGCTGCATGGCGCCGTTCTGGTGAGCGCCAACGGGTGTGGTATATCCCTTCACCTCTTTCACCCGCGCACAATGCCAGCAGCACGTGTGTAGAAATAGGTGTTTCATTTACAGTTAATACGCCATGATTAGGTGTGGAGTTTTACAGTTTCCGTTGTTCTTTTTTTCGTTATTTTGAATTCAATTAGGGTTATAAATGTTACGGTATATGCATGAGAATTTATCGGTAGATTTGACAATATTTACTCAATTGAAATTTTACCGTAATAATGAGACTAATGCAAGAAGCAAATGAACATAAAAAATGTGGTGAAATATCCGCATTTTAGCCTCGATAGTGTTGTTAATTTTACGTTATTGACCTATGTGCCTCCGTATTGCGGTAACAAAAAAACGTTTCTTTAATGATTGTGCAGTAAATTGTTTAATTGTTTATACAAGATTATTGCATATCAATATAGTTATTGATAACTGTAATTATAACTGAGTATTTAATAGGTTTATAAGCATGAACGTTACGTCTCAATGTTTAATAAAATCAAAAACTAGCATTTCTACGAGTAATTAATGGAATTTAAATATAACTAACATACATAAACTTCATTTTATAACAACTAAAGATATCTCGACATATACACTAATTCTTTACTTGATTTTTATTTTATTTATAAACGCTTATATTAAATCAATATATGAATATAAAAAATTACCTACATTTCTAAAAAAAAATATTATAAGCTAATGACATTTTTTTAATACATCGATAAAAAGGAACAAATAAAATTATATACTAATGAACAGTCAAAATTGGACATGAAAAGTTGAACAAACTATAATAGCATAACTATGAGTATACAATAACAATAACTGTTGGAGCTGCTACAATTATTTACTGTTGGTAGAATCATGCAAAAAGACTCCCAGAATCATATAATTCACATGATTACATCATACAGGAACAATATAAATTTAAAGTGGTCATTGACATTGGGGTACGTGAAGAAAATTGTCATTTGTATATCATACTAACGAATTAAGTCCCATATAACCTCATAGAAGTGTAATTAAGAGGTATTTAAAAGTACAATGTCATTACAAGTACTTATGAATATTTTAAATGCCTCAAAGACTTGTAGAAAATGAATGTACTTGAGGTTTTTAAAAAATCAGATAAATATATGTACTCTATATTTAACTTTTAATTATATTAAACTTTCATATTCATAATGTTAAGTATATAAAGATGTTAAATAAAAATACATATTAAATATGAGATTAAATCATTAGCACGTAGACAGTAATTAATATAAATTATTACATGAAAAAAATATCACATTTTAAACAGATTTTTTTAAATAAAAAAGAATGACATTGGAATGTTAGTAAAATTAACAGATTTTTCAATATTTCATATATACGAAGGTCGTTTGATAAGTATGATAAAAAGTAAGAAAAACTAAATTAAAAAAAATAATTTAATAATTTAAATTAAACAATAAATAAATTTACCATACTTATCAAACGACCCTCGTATATAAAAATAAATGACTATTTTAAATGTATAGATTAGATATTATTTATTTTAAAACTGTGACAAATTCACTTTTACACAAATGAATTATCACCCTCAATACCACCATATATTAAAAATTGTCTCTGCTAACGATGACATTATCATACAAATGCGCATTAATTTATTGTTGTTATAAAAATAATATTAGTTATACGAGCTTATTGTTGTTTAAACAAAGTGAACACTAAATAATTATTGAACTTTTTAATATCTTGTGGTGTAAAGAGTGATAATCCATTTGTGTGAAAGTATAAATTAGAATTGATTAATCTAAAAATTAATGTAGAGTTTAAATTTACTAAATTTAAAAGTCACTGAAATGTGATATACACAAGTTTTCTAAATAATAAAATATATTACTGTGATTTACAACAATTATAAAAAAAATCTTATAAATATTATTTACATTAAAAAAATATTCAAACGATATGAATTATTATTAATGATTTTTTAAAAAATACTCATTTAAACTAATAAAAAATAAATATTATTAAATATTCCACAAATACTGTGCATAATTTCTTATTCTAAGTTATTTAAATTCATTTGAAAAGCATTGAAATTTCTTTTCGAATTTTATAACAAGTAAAAAGTAAATAAAAAGCCATAATAAATAAAAGTCAACTTGTATAAATAATAAATGAAAACTTACCTATTAAAGGAAT
Organism: Neoneuromus ignobilis; assembly: GCA_029203775.1. Lineage (NCBI taxonomy): Eukaryota > Metazoa > Arthropoda > Insecta > Megaloptera > Corydalidae > Neoneuromus > Neoneuromus ignobilis. Next base: position 12,982,267 of record CP092090.1, read on the forward strand.
CATTAAGATATAAACAGGTTGAGTATTCATTTGCACTTTAGCAATCGTCTGTAATTGGCTCAAATAATCAATAAAACAGTTCGTATCAGGAACAAGATAATGTGGTCTGATCTCAATTTCTACACTGACGACAGATTGTTGAAGAATCGCCTGGAACAAATATTATTTTTAAATACTGATATAATGCTCGTATAACAAATACCTTAACTTGAGTATATAAAGGTTTAAGTAGATATAAAAATTTTTTTATCGAGTTTTCTTAGCAATATTTAAAGAATAAGATTTTTTATATATGTGTTAATTAGAAAGAAATAGTTTGAGAATAAATCAATAAAAGTATATGATTTTTAATAGATATTATTTGAAGGAAATTGAAAAATGCGACTATTATTTTAACATCTATGATAAAATTAGACCATGGCAAGTGTAAATAAAAATATATGTGAAAGAAATCGAACACATGACGCACAAATCCTAAAATACGTTATGTAAATAATAAATACGGAAGAATCAGGTCATACGAGCAACAAAACGAAGTCATTCAATATTACATTTATGTCAATCAGTAACAATCGAGTATGTGCCAACATGTCGGCGAATCACTTGTATGGTCGTTGTGTCCTATAAACCGATGACATAACGTCAATGCTTTGAGTCAATCGTTTACAACTGTCAATTCATCAGCCACACCTACACGTAGTTCCCACGCTGGATCATTTGCTTCACATGCAAACAAATGTAAAAGAAGAAGACAAGATTGCCAATAGGTCTTCTTTTTTTAGTAATTTGCATTTGGACGGTTAGTGCTATGCGGATTTCAATATTTACGTAACGCAAGTCAATATTAAATATAAGAGGAAGATAAAATGTATGCATCACTAGATATTAGAAACATACATTAATTTTCGATATTTTTACTTCTAAACAAATTATATTTCATTTGTAATAATGTAATTTATTTTTTTTTATACGGATATATTATGGTCAAAAATAAACCGAAAATATTATTAAAATAATATTTAAAATATGAATACTATTAGTTCAATGTACTAAGAAAAAATAAATAAATCACTATTTTCTATATAATTTAATTTACATGAATTTTTCGTTTATGATACAGCGAAGATAACTACAGACGGATTAAAAAATATCTTATAGTTAAAATGAAATTCCCTACAAGAAAATTACATACCATACATTATCTTAATACATCAAAAGTTTAAAAACAATAATTAAACATACAAACTGCAACCCACACAAATAACTACAGGTTAACAAAAAATTTGCCAGTACACATTTCATTGCCAATTTTATCATTAATAAAAAAATATATACATAAGTATTCATTGTATATATATATATATATATATATATATACATATATATATATATATTACATTTTTTATTTTATGCATAACTATTTCACAGAAAAGAACAACCAATTTATATTTAAAAATACAACAATATTAAAACACTAAAAAATAAACGTAAAATATTTCATCTGTTTAATTTAAGCCTAAATATTAAGTTTTAAATGATATCAAAATTCTATCATTAACTATATTTTAATTTACAAAATGAAAAGAGTTGACAAAATATTAATTATAAATGGTTAGATTTTTTTACAAAAAGACTAATATTTGGTTATCAGCCAAACCTTTTCAAATATGTATATATATATATATATATATATATATATATATATATATATATATATATATATATATATAATATTTAAAAATAAAAAACTGAACAAATTATTTTACAAGTCATATTAATTATATTTTTCCAAAAATATAATTAATATGACTTGTGCTTTCGTATTTTTTTTATGATTGCTGGACAAATTATTAAAACATTAATTGGTTATTGAGCATTTTTTTAATACATTTCACAATATAAATTTAAAATTAATAAACGACTCGATGAACAAATGTGGACGAATTTATACATGTATTATGTAAAAAAGGATACAAATTCATGTAAAAATATTTAAATGAGACGAAAATACACAAAGAAATTCGGTACATACATAAACCACGAACTGTACTGCAAAAAAGATTAAACAGTACTTGAAAAAACATGTAGTACTATATGGTAAAAATATGAAACAAGCAGATGCGGCACAACGATTACCTTTTTTGAAAGTGCAACGTGTTACGTATGCACATAAGTTCAAATCAAACATTATACAAAATAAATCTCCAGACGGATAGCAAATGTATCCAGACGGTGTCATTGGCCTTTTAAAAGTTTACAGTGTAATAAAATTATAATTAGTTCGTAAAACAGCAGGCGTGCGCTTCAAAGTGCAAAAACGTGCTTAGCTGCTAAGATTAACTAACTTGTAAGTCAAAAGTTATATGTAATTTCATTTATCAAATGGTCTCTGCCTAACTTTTGCTAGTTATATAATTATATTTGTTTTATAAATTTATTTTTTAAACAAATTAATATATATTTGTTATTCAGATTTTAAAACTGTGTCCACTCATATGGCATCAGAACTGAATATTATTAAATATTAAAATGATTGATGGATGAATAGCAAATATATGTATGTGTGTGTGTGTGTATATATATATATATATATATATATATATATATATATATATATATATATATATATACAAAAATACATATATAACTTCTAATTAATTACTCTAAAACATTTTTTTATAAAATTATTACATTTCTCCAAAATACATAATGCATTTTACTAAAAAAATAGTTTTTACTTTACAATCATGTGTAAACTTATTTTAATATTAAACAAAATACGCAGCATGTCTTTAAAAACTTAAAATATTTTAAATATGGCTCAAATTTGAGTATACAGAAAAATAAACGAAAGAGTCGAGACAGTGAAACTAAATAAAATAATTAAAGATAATAAGAACTTGAAGAAAAAATAAATACAATTAAAAAATAAGCAAAAAGTAAAAATGTTATTACAAGAAATAAAGAAGAGCTTAATATATTATATAAAATTAGATTAATAGAATGAATGTTACTTTAAAACATAAATAGAAATTTAGTAGTTTAAAATTGGATAATAGAGATGATGTGGGAAAACCTAGAAAACGAAAAGACACAAATAAATAAATTTCTTGTGATATATAAAAAAATAATATATTTCAAGTATTAAAGAAGATAATATAAAAAAATAATATTTTTCGCGGATTTAAATGTAAATGTGAATCAAATTCCGAAAAAGATGAAATATAATTTAAACAGTCATATTTATAAGAAATTATTGATAACATAAAAAAAACTGTCCAATGCAAATTCATTCCAATAATATTTAATTTACTTATAAAAATGAATTATTTTGTAGAATTTCCCGATATTTCGATTAACTACTAAAAATCTTGAAGGAATATCTTATTTATGTACTTTATTTAAAAATAAAATATTTATACAAAAATAAGATTTTCAAAATTGGTTATTAAAAAATTTTTTTTAATAAATATTTAGATCAAAATATTTTATTACAAAATTCTGTAAATGAAATATATGTATGAATAAATCAATATTAAATTAATAAAGTAAATAATATGAAATGTCAATTTATAAAAAATAAAAATTATATATATATATATATATATATATATATATATATATATATATATATAAAATATCCTTTTCATAAAATAAATATTTAAATATTTTAAGTGTGCACAAACTTATCAAAAGTTGTAAACGAAAATAAATCTTCTTAAAAGTGACTCTTTAACACACAAAGAATAGTTTAAAAGTTGAAAATTCCGCGTGAGTTGTAATAATTTAATTATATTAGTATGTACGTGAACAACGCCATGACATCGACCCTAGGTAAGACCCACGGTTCATCAAGCAATGCGGTATTTCGGTTGCGTTTTTGCAGACGACACAATCATGATATGAATTTCAATCACATCTAACTTTATCGGCTAGTCCAAATAATATGGCAGCGTGTGTGTGTGTTTGTGTATGTTTAGATCAAAGCATGTGATTATATATATATATATATATATATATATATATATATATATATATATATATATATATATATATATATAAAATTATAAAAATGCATATTATGTAATAAACATATTATTACAATTGCAAATTAGTTTGTGTTGTTAAAACCAGTTTTTTATTTTTGTATATATATGTATAACAGAAAATATTTATACGAAAGAACAAATTAATTACTCTAATTATAAGATTACATTAATATTAATAATTATAAAGTTGTAAATAAAATAACAGAACTTAAAAAAATGTATAAGAAAACAAATAGAGACTCTTTTAAGCGACTACACAAATATTCGTAAACAAGTCTTAAATCATTGTATAAATTCCATCAAACTTGTATTTATTAAAGTGGATACTTTTTTAAAAATCAATTTAATTGTCGTTAAACAACACTATTATTACTATTAAATAAAACCATTAACTGGCGCTAATAACTGACTCTTATAGCTGCTAATAGTATCTCATATTTTATTTTAATACTGATTAACATACCAAGAAGATATTATAGTACCGCAGGAGGTAAGTTTATTTACTTTTTATGTAAAGCCGACTTAACCATAGGTAATATCATATTAAGAGAATCTAAAGGCAAGTGTTTCAGTATTTAAATAGTAACTATTCGTGTAAGTACAAAGTTCAGAATTTCATATCATATAAACAGAATGCAGTCAAATATTTATGCATAACGGAAAACTAATTTTAGAAACAATTCTATTTTTAGATACACTAATATGCATAATGTTATGAAATGGATATTATATTTGTTTTCTTATTATATCTTGTTAGTGTAAATATACACACAATTTTCCAATAAAACTATTTGTACGGAAAATAAAGTTTGTAATTCATTACTAAATTTAAATATTTGACAATTCATTAGAACAGTATTTAATTTGTAAATAAACATACATTTGATATTAGTTTCAGGTGACGCTTTTTTAAAAAAGATTACATTTAAGTGTTAGTTATGTGAATTATTTTGAAACCTTTTAATGTGCATCTAGGCGTTAATTAAAAACCGTATATATTTTAAATATATAACCATAAATATTTCGAATACATACAAGAAAATAATGTAACAATGACAATGTAATAAAGTTCCATTATAATAAAATTTACAATACATTAATCAACCAAAGATAATAACGCAATCACAATAAATACCGTACAAAAATAAATTAGTAACGGATACTATAGATCGTTAGTAATATTATTAGATTATACGTGCAAGTATATATTTTATTAAATCCATAAATCAATATAGTGGATATGTTCGTTAAACAACGCAATGAAAAGTATTATATATTAATAAATAAATAAACCACGATGGTAAAATAATAGAGATGTAATATCTAATAACTTTCAATACTATGAAGAGGAACATTTTTATCAGTTTAAATCAACACAATTGTTGATTAAAAACATAATTATATCTAATATTTTTTTATACACTATTTTTTCTAATTTCTTAAAAAATCGTTTTTCATAAAATTCTCTCTTTTAAAAATACGAAATTTTTTAAAATTTAAATTGGTAAATCATTAATTCACTTTTATATAAATGATTTATTTGCTTACCAACTCACAGCACTGGGTATTAGGATAAGTGATTAATTTATGTGAATTTAAATGTATAATTTTTTATTTCAAATGTTTAAAAAATATATGTCTATTTATAAAAATATTTTCTTATATTTCCTATAAAATAAATTTTGACAAATAATTAAAAAAAGATATATGAACAATTCCTAAAAATGCATGTTTCCAGACATTTATAATGTATTGCATTAAAAAAATGTTTGTACAGATAAAAGAACATTTTTAATGAAGTTAAAATATACATACATAAATATACATATACATACATACATACATATATATATATATATATATATATATATATATATATATATATATTGAATCCTTTATGTATTCAAATGTGAAAAAAGGACATTACGGCCTTGAATGCAACAAGCATAATATAGTGTTTAAATATATGCACCAGCATATTATGAAAGAAAGAACAGCCGTTGAGTTATCTTGTGGCTATTTCTGTAGACGCAGTTACACTATATTTTATATATTGTGGCAGGGGTGTAATCCGAGATAAAACAAATATCCGACACGTTGAACTTGTTACGCTTGTTACGTGTTTATCAGTAAAAGTGATTGACATTCAGTTGGTAGCGTACGCAAACATACATTATTTATAGATTACTCTTTCACGCTGCTTTTAAAACGTTGTAATTAATACACATGTCGTATGTACTTGATGTACTAAAAACAAATACTGAGCATGTATATGAGTATCTATATTTATTTGTTTTCGTTGTAATATTAGACATATTTTCAAACTTAATAACGATCTCTGAATTTATAAAAAAGGACACGTGTGTTGAGTTGACACACACACTTATTATTAGGAGAAGAGGTGAATTTTTCCGAGTAAATATGTTATGAGGTTTAATTTATTAATAACATAATAAAAACTTAATTATAACTTTAACTTTACGAAAAAGTTGATTAAAAAAAATCTCATAGATACTAATAAGATAAATGTAAATAACATTTTCAAAATAATTAAATAAAAATTAATTCATAGACATGTTTCATTTTCTAATACGTAATATTAGATCCATTTGTATAATTTTTGTCCAAAATAAATTAATACATCATGAGATTAAACATTCGGTCAACTATTGAAACATTACTGCATTGTCCTTATAGACAAAAATCATTATTTCTTATAAATATTTTACATAAATAAGATAAATATTTTGATACTTTTTGATTATGAATACAGATATAACAAGAGTATTTTTTTTCTAAAATTTCAACAATTATATAGACAATAATAATTAAAAAATAAATTTAAAATATACTAATCAAAAAAATGTATAAAACAAAAAAAAATGTATTGAACAAATTATTAAAATATCTCTACAAATTACAGTAAAAAAATTATAGAAATCATTATATTGAAAATCATACATGCCATACAGATTCGTTGGCTTAAACTGGCAAACGGTATTGTAAAAAGTAAAATAAATTAAGAAAAAAAGTTAAATGGAAACTCCTTTTTTAATTTAGAGGTGTTGAAACAATGAATAAATGAATCACTTAAATATAAATACGTGCACGTGTATGTATATATAAAGCAACACATTTAAATATTTTTACATTGCCATTTTGTTTGCTATTTTATAATACGTCTCTGCTCATTGTTGGCAGAATAAAGGTGAACAGTGCGAGGTTCCCTACACATGTCACGATTTCCATACAATTAAATGTGGCGAGCAGTGGAGGCTGCGCTGGCGGCTGCTGGTGATCTGAGGCACAAGACCGAGCTCATAAATTGACCGCGCGCTCTACATAAATATTACGACGGCGAGCAGACGTCTAAAACGACGGCCTCAGTGACATAAACGTTAACTGCACTGTACGCTCCTTTGCGACTATCTAGTCGATTAAAGGTCTTATTCCGTTATTACAAACTATTCAATTTAAGAAGATATAACACTTGTGTATAATAAATTGACCACTAAGATATGTGATGCTATTAAGAACAAACGTCCTTAAAAAAGAACATGTGTTCGAAATGGATACACTCTTGACCAATATATAATGATTTTAAGACTTTTTTTCAAGCTTCTGAAAATTGTAAACATTGATTTATACTTCCGGTTAGACGCTAACAAAAAATATTACTGAGAAGTTTGCCTTGCACTATGTACCATGGTCAAGGTTAAAAAAAGTTATGGGAAATTAAATTTGAAATGAAATAGATTTAATTACTCAACTAAATTGGCAAAATGTGATATATATATATATATATATATATATATATATATATATATATATATATATGTATATATAATGTTTTTATCACGCACTTAAGTCGCACATATATGATAATTCTGGTATAATTTTTGTAACGAGATTTTAAAACTACAAATACCCTCATAAATATTAACTTCTAAAACACAGACATACAATAAATAAGTCAGTAGACCACATAAGATGAATCATATTAGACCACAATATAAATACTTATGAACTAAAAAAAAGATTTTTTCTTTCTGAAGTTGTAAAAGAAAATCCAATTATGAAGAGTAATTTATTTTATACATAAAATATATATTTTTAAAAAATATTTCAGTTACTAACCAACAATGTTAAAAGTTCAGATGTTGATAAACAGATAATTTATAAATAACATTGTTGGTATTGTTTTAAAATAGATGTAGTTATTATCTAAATTACTTTTAGGATAGGTATAATTATATCCTGTTTATTAAATAAAAAGAAAACTATTTATATTTTTTGAAAAAAAGTCAACTTTTTAAAATAAAAATTGAATGATCTATTTTTAAAAACGATATTTTTTGTATTTAAGTATTACAATTAACTTACGTTCATTATAAATATTTTTATATATATTTTTTTAATAAAAAGATATAAATAAGTTATAAAATATTAAAGATATTTTCTACGTTAAAAATAAAAATTCTAATTTATAATTTACCACTCCTATAAACTGTGGATATTATTTACAAAAGAGAGATATAAGAAATTAAAAATACACTATTATGGATTTTCATACGAAAACGTTTCCAGTGAAAACTTTAAACTACAATAGCATAATTTATTTTAAAAAATATTTAGTAAAATATTTCATTTCGATTCGTACGTTTGTGCAAATACAAGTGTCCGTATAAATAAGAACGTACAGTGAAACATAAAATACCGCCACACCATAAATATGTCACCTACGTATGTCCACGCAGTGGAGAGCATCTCGCGTCTGGTTAAATAGATTACTAATAACTAGCATGGGTTCCAGGCGTCATGTCAGACATCTTGTATTATCCAGATATACAAGACACAAGGAACATAAAATATAATGATATGTCTGTTTGTTAGTAATAGGTATACAGCAATGACATAGTCATCGTCACTCTTGTAACAAATATATAATGACAAAATCATGTTTGCAGAAATACTAAGGCAAATGTGCTATAACAAGATTGTTGTTACACTAAGTAAAAGATTGTAGTACACTGAGAGCATTTGTTTGTAGGAGTATAGCTTATATTGTTCTGACATAAGTAAGAAACAGTATATATATATATCTTAATACGAATTGAAATAAACACATTTATCCACCCTACAGTCATCAACAATTTTTTTGTACATAAATTCACTCTTAGTTTCTATTATATGAAGAAACATAATACCAATTTTACTGTCAAAGAATATAATGATCAACACAACAAACATAATTAATTCAGAATGAATCTTCCCATGCAATATAACTGTTAGATGTTAATTTCGCACGACGAATAAAATATAAAATTTTATGCATACATTTACTTAGTAAATATACATGAACCATTATATATGTATTAATTTTTTTTTCAAGATAAAAAAATAATATTAACTCTAATTTTATTAAACAGAGTACAATGACACTGTATATTAAATTCACTACAAATATTTCTTAGAAAACACTTTAATCTCTAAAATAAATAAACTTGAACCTTTAATAAAACATACATATATGAAATTCATTGGATTTTTTATATCTAATTCAATATAAAAAAATTTAAGCAACTAAAAATAATATTCAGAAATACAATCGGTTACCTGTAAAAAATCACTTATAAAAGTCAAGGTATTTATGCTTTACTTTAAAATGAATATTTTTAAAAATATATTTATCAATGTTAAATTAAGTTATTTAAATAAAATACCATTTACCTAGAATGAAATTATTTTAAAATATTTCATTATACACTTATAACTATTTTATAAAAACTGATATAAAAATAATTAAATATACATATTGTATAAAAGATAAAAGCAATTATAAGTAACTGAAAAAAATAAGTTACCAATTTTAATTACTTTTTAAAATTAAATAACTATATAGAATAAAAACATGAATACTATTGTCTAATATGTACAGTTCCCTTACGAATTCCTGTATAAATATGAATGTTAAATAAAAATGATTCAAAATAAAGAAGTACACTTATCAATACATCTTAAGATTTACAAAAAGTTTAAGATATAATTTTATTATTGTTCAAGACATCCTTATTTAGAAAAAGAAGTATAATTTTAAATTCAGTATAGACCAAAAAACTAGTTCGTTTAAAAATAAAAGAGGTAATTTTTATTATCATACAATACAACTAATGGAAAGTTCCAAACAAAATAAATTTAGATTATAAAATTGTTCCAAGAAACTCCCTCCTCTTTATTAATATTAATCATTAGTTTCAGATTTTATTTTTTGCGCTTTATTTTGGGGTTTCCCGTATTTAGTTTAATAAAATATTTAACTTGTAAATATTTATTTTACCGACTGTTTAAATTATATTGAATAAAAAAGAGAAATAAAAATGATGTCATCAACAGACCATGGATGACTCAAACATTTTCCTGTAAACTCAATTCTCTTCTCATAAAAATATACTTCAATACAACTATCTTGCGATGCATACATCCAGAAATTTCACAGAATCAATAATTATTCTTATAGTAGAAATATTACTTTCGAAAAAACATATTCTTTTTATATGTGTTTGATTATATATAGAAGACAAATAATAAAGAAAATATAACGTTAATTCAATCTCTTATTTATAAAAAAATAAACTAGAAATGATGCTAGGAATTCACGTCAGTTAACATAATATATTAAGAAAATTATTAGTTCAAACGTCAAACTTATATTTATAAAATAATCGAATGAAATTATTAACTCACGCACCTGTACTCGTTGTCTATGCCGTTCCTGTCTCTCCTGCTTTCGTTCTAGTTCTTCTTTTCTTTGTAATAAATCGCGTATTCCTTCAGGTGTTGTGGCGTCGCTTATGTCAAGACACAAGTCTTTATCTTGTGTATCGTCTTCATCTTCACTGAAGCTTTCAACGAGAATATCAAAACCACTTGACTGCAAAAAAACGAAAATATCTAATAACACATTATACGTAAATAAATTTATTCGCATTTGTTAGATTCTGATTTATTTACTAACATCTTTACACAAACATCAAACATATGTTTTGTTCGATCGCAAATAATTTACTTTGATAAATTGTGTAATAAATGCAAGATTATTTTTTTAAACATACTTCAACAAGAATAATTATACAGTTAGTTTAATTCGATTAAGTTGAAATTTTATAACGATTTTTAATTTGTTAATATTTTATATGCTCTATAAATAACCGATAAATAAACTATTAAATGTTAATATTATTTGGAAATTACAGTCACGATTTACAGATTTACTAAATGTGTAATGAAAAATTATTTGTGAACGTAAAAATGATGTGCAAAAAAACTACAAAGTATATTCTATAGTAATTTATAATAGACTTGCTGTACATAGTTGTGATTAAGAGAATATTCCATGAATTGATATAATAAAATCAAGCTAAACAAATGTAATAACAGTGAAGAATGCGCAAACAAAACATTTGTTTCGAATAAAAAAAATGTTCCAAATATTTCATATGTAGGTAGGTACATCCAAGTACGTTGTGATAAAAAAGGAAGGTCAAACACGAATGTTATTTACAATACATAAAATCAACTATGAAATTAAAAAACAACGCTCTGAAGAACTATGCTAGAGTAACATCCAATTAAATCAAATCGGTATATTAAGAAGTCATTTATTTTACATTAAGGCGGAAAACTGTATTTTCGACTGCCGAGAGCAAATTCACGCAACAAAAATTATTGTTAAATGTATTTGGTCAATTGAACTCAGCTACCTTTAAATGTACGATGAAATAAAAAAAAATCAATTGAACATTATTCACAGTAGTAGATTGTAAACTAAGCATTAAGAAAAAAATAAATATCATTTCGTTTCACTTTCGGGTCTTAAGTATTATAACTGTTACTTTTTTAGTTCGAGCATTTTTACATAAATATTTTATATTTTACTCTATTTCACATATTAGTAACGATTAAATAACAGTAATTTAAATTTTATATAAATCTTGCACTTAATCTATTTTTTAATATAAACTTAATTATAAAAACTGACAAAAATTTCCAATAATTTTAACAAATTTTTTAACAAATTAAAATTCTTATATATATATATATATATATATATATATATATATAGGATTATTATTATTTTTATAATATTTAGATTTTAATTCTATTTTAAAATTCATAATATTAACCATTAAATATTTCAATCATAAATTTCATCATATTTAAAAAAATACTTACTAAGGCATCATCATGAGGTTCACAGATATCGCCAGATCGATTAGCTGCACTCACTACAGATATATATTCACTATGTCCACTTTCAAACTTCTGTAATTTAAGTACAGGTGGATCTTGACCACATAAAAATTCAGTCCCGAAAAATATTAATTCTCGAATTCTTAAACAAATTTGTGCTACTTCCATATCTTCTTTACTATTTGCATACATCATTTCTTTTGTATTGTACATAAGTGGTGTAAATCCACAAAGAACGGCATCTTCTGGTAAACGAACAGGTTCGTAGCCTTTAATAAAATGTTAATGTTAGCATAATCGTGAAAATGAAAAATAGATGGGAAAAATAAAATGTAACTTAAAATTTAAAATAAAAGAAATTCTATTAAATTGACATTGTTGGAAATTATCTTTAGCCAATGCCATAATTCTTTGTAAGTGTCCAAGAATCACTTATTTTTCACTTTATTTGTTGGTACGCATTTCGATACATATGCAATCATTGTTAGAATGTTGCATTGTAAAAAAGCATGACCATCAAAATGAGAATCAGTAGAAAAAATAAAAAAATGATTATTGAATATTTTTATTTAATATAGAGAAGAGTAATTTATTTGTGTTAAATATATAAATGAATTATAAACTATTTTGATACACTCTGCTGATTTGAGGATTTACAAACCATAAGAAATTATTTTATTAAAACGTAATTAATATCATTTCAAAAAAAAACATCCAAAAAAATATTAAAAGATAAATATAACATTTTTTTATAAAAAAAATAACTATCTTAAGCAGTTAAATTAATTTATGGCCATTTACAGCTTATTACAAGACAGACATTTTAAAACCAAAATAATGTTTCTACTCTAATAGTTACTTCTATTCAAATTTAGAAAACATGATGTTTAATTACTTCAGCTTGCTAAAACATTACGAAAAAAATATAAATTAATATTTATTAAAAGATATTTTTTATCTACGATGTAAAATTATAGTCATCAAATTTAATTTTACAATTCCCAAACGTTTTTTTTTTTTAATTATAAAAATGTTATTTTTATTGTTTATAAATTACACGAGATTTTTCTTTTAAAAAAACATCATTAACATTTTTACAAAGATCTATACTAAACAGTAATTCGTAAATTTATTTTATCTTCATACTATTAAAAGAATAATAAAATAATTACAATTATTAAAAATACAACAGATATTACATTTAGAATTTATAAATAAGTTATAAACTTGTTTTCATCTCTTATCATAAAATTTTTTTTAACTTTCATTAAAATAATTAAATTGAAAAAACAACTGTACTTGAAAGAAAAATGATATTTATACCAAACATTAAACGCTTTCCTTTAGTATTGTTCGTTATTAATAATATTAAATTAAGTTATATAATAAATTTTGCATTGTCAGTATTTTTTTATTCACATGTAAAACTGTTATCTCAGTATGATATTTTCCTCGTAATTATTAAGATGATAATGCAAGAAACTCCAAAATGAACAGTTATTTTACATTGTTATTGTTACTGTAACACTGAACCAAACCCACTTCCTAAGGCCATGGACGCAACGGATTATAAAACTTGTGTTTAAATATATTTCTTTAATAAAACGCTCGCGGCTTCAAAATCTGGAGAATTTTTATGATCGTACTTTTGTATAATTACGAATCTTAAAACTTAACATTTAGATTTTTATTGTTCGTGTTATCCTTAAAAATATTATGAACATGAGAACAACGAAATGATGTTCATTATTTAAAAAAAAAATAATCTTGTAAGCCATAAACGATAAACATGCTAGACGTTTGTATAAAATATTGAAATGATTTCAGTTTTTATGTATCAAAAAAATATACGTAAATATATATAAGGAAATATAGATATACAAAAAATAACAGTACGGAGAATCTCTTGTTACATCAAAACAGAATAATTTGATTATCGACTAATAACACAGTTAAATTTAAAATGTGTTTTTTAATATATATTAATCATGTACTTAACAAGAGTTTTTGAAAGAAAGGTAGAAACATAAAAACATATCTTTTTATTAGAGCACAAAAGGAAACAAATGATATATTATTACACGAATTAGGGATGTAATAAAAATGTGTTCAAATTGATTTTTAAATCATTGATCAGTTTCTATTGGTGAACGGTTTTATAATGAAAGACATAAGAAATGAGAAAACCTGATCAGAATCGAACAAAAAAAACTGACTGATATAAGTTTTGATAGATTTGTCTCGAGAACGATTGTCGAACAAATGATATCGAATATGTCACTAAGATAAAATGCTTGCGGCGTTCCGGTAGTTACAAATTGTAGGGAGCTATAATTAGGGTTCTATCAGAAACGCATCACGATATTCTTAACCACAGTCTGTTATTTATAGGTAGGTGTGCACCATGCAGCCATATTCTTCAGATGCATGAGAACGAAACTGTTATGGAAACAATGCGACCGTACCGTTATAATGTATCACATTTGTGAATGCCAAAAAATTCTGGCGCTGTCGAATTTGAGAACTACTCGTGCGTCTCGAAACACGCATAGTTTTGTCTGTAGTAGTCTATCAATTTTTTTTTCATTTAAGAACATATTAACGTAATCAGTGTTAAAATTGATTGATTACATTTTAAAAAGTATGAAAATATTTTTCTCTTTTAAATATGTTAATATTAATTTATTTGTTGTTTTGGAACTGTGGCTGATTCACTTTACACAAATGAATTTTAACCCCAACACCACAATAATTTAAAGTGTTCAATAATCACTTATTATTTATAATTATATAATCTATAATTATATCGGCTGATGCATTTCGATGGCGACGCCATCATCGTCAGAGCCTTTCTGCCAATATAATTATAAATAATAAGTGAACAATAAGTGATTATTGAACACTTTAAATTATTGTGGTGTTGGGGTTAAAATTCATTTGTGTATGTTAATATTATTTATTAACAAAAAAAAGTATTTATTGTATAGAATTTCTAAATATCATTCGCAAAGCATAGCTATTAAAATAATCAAAAATGAAACATTTCTTATATATTTATAAACAATAAACCAAGAATTCATTTATAATATTACAACAGTTCGAATTTATTACTGACAAAACACTTGAAATTAATCGAAACATTATTGGAAATGATCACCAATTTAACGAATTTATCCTTCATTTCATATTCAATTAATCTATAATACAATCATTCCCATACTAACTATTCAATAAATTATTTATAAGGAACAAAAATTTCATGACGTTTTATTTTTAACTTTACGTAAGACGGTTGAAAACTATTTAAATTGGAATTATATTCAAATTATTTTAAATTTAGCCGCAAAAAGACAAATTTCAAATTGAAACTTAAATTAGTTATTTATATACGAAGTCTGGTACTAAAAAAAATATTAAATAAAAAATACTTCAACGTTTTACCTAATAAGTATTTTATTAAAATTCCACACAATAACATACAAATTATACGAAATTCTGATTTAACAGCAAACTTTATAGATTTATTGAAATCAAATCGATAAAAATTTAACCTGTTAAACAAGTCTTATATATAAAATAATAATTATTTATGGAGGTACTATAACTTCATTTATTTTCATAGTTACAAAAGGAAGAAATAATATGATGTTGTAAACATTACTTTTATATATATACATATATATATATATATATATATATATATATATATATATATATATAAATGATTGAAAAATACTAATATTCACTTTTATTTACCCACCTTAGGCTGGATTTAAATTAGTAAACATTTTACATTAGTACTGTAGGAAATATGTTTATTTAACTTACATATTTAATTACCTATCTGAAGATGTAATGTATACTTACATATATGTAAATATAAACGAATAATTTGCAATTACAATGAAAAAAACTATTTATAAATAAGTACGAAGAACAGAAGTATTATAAAAAATAATAAAAATGTAATCATATTTTACTGAAATAAACAAGCCGCTGAATACATACATTTGTCTACATATAATTCCATTAAAATCGCATACCATTTATAGTTTGTATTCAATAAATAGCTAGATATTTATATAATACATTTGATTACAAATGCCAGAAGCATTAATAAATAAGAATATCTCGGAATTTCGACAATAAATTTCAAATCGTATGCTCTATAACTACAAAATAAGTTTTCAGTTAATTTTTTTTCGATAGGAATGTCCATAATGAGAAATGGTGTACGTTTTTAGGAAGTAACGTTTGAATATGCGTGCATAAACTAACCTATAACTGTATTTTTATATAAGTTCAAAGTCGTTAATTGCTCATTAACGACCAAGTTTATAGTAAACTGTTATAATTAAACTCACCTTCCTTAGGCCCAGTGACCAACATCGTCCGTTGATAATCCAGTTTTTTCAAAAGATTCATTAACATTGCGAGACGAGACCAAGCATCTCCTGGCGGCCTATTCCAAAAAAAAAAAAAAATGTATAAAGATATAAACACAATTACTATCCTTGGGTGATTCGTAATTATGTTATAAAGGTACATTTTAATCTATCCTGTAGGTCTATAGGCACATTAGCGTGCATTAAACGTTTTATATCAACATCTTCCACATGTTTTTTCATACTTCATCAATCTTTTGATTAAAATATCTTTTACCCCTTTTTAAATTAGTTGAAAAATCAGTACTACATTTTTTATTCCATAATAGTTTTTTTACAAGGTTATTTTGTACATTGCTTTAAACATTTTATACTGTTTTAATTAAAAGTAAACGAATATTTATATGAAAATTGTGTATGTATATAAAAATTCTGAAAAAAATATTGTTCTAAATATAAATTAATACTAACCCAACTCTATAATCACTACACGAAGGAGGTGGATTCCATACAAAATTATGACATAACATCCAATCACACCAAACCTAAAAAAATAATTAAATATTAATAATGCAGCAGAATAATAAGTATTAACTAACGAATATCAAAAAAAAACTACTTATTATATTGTAAAAATTAATAAATGTTACCTATTTAATAATTTTAAAAAGGTTTCAATTGTAATTGTATGATAATTATTATAAGAAATTTCAAATAAAATATTTTAATCAAAAATAAAATTTCACTAAAAGTACCTTAACGGCAGGTAAAAGTATTTGCATATCTTCACCAACAATCCGGGTATAAGGTGTCTCTGGTGGCTGTTCTAATTCCTCTTTGAGTAATGACACACATCGTTCTAAAATTAAACTAAACATTTGCAGTGAAACAATCAGCGCACATTCTTGAACTTCAGATCGATATCCTTGATCTAATTGGGCATCTGCAATTAAAATATTTATTTTATTAACATAATTAAAAAATTATCAAGTTAAATTCAAGATAATAAAATATATTAAATTTTCACAATAAATAATTATATAATAATGTATATAAATATATGAGTGTCTAAATAATTTTTTTTTATTCTTGTTTTATAAAATTATTTTTTTCAATAATAAATTACTCGATAAATCAAAATAAATTAAATTACATTTCTTATTAAATTATACATCTTTATGGTATACATTTAAAGATATTTAAAATAACTGAATATAAATAACAAATTAAAATTATCAATATATTACTTTATTAATTAATATGTATATTTAAATATGTAATTTGAGACGGATACAACATTTTTATTGGATTTTAATAAATTGTCGAAATAAACATATAATGATATGTTAATAAAATTAATTTATTAATAGAATAATTTTGAAACTATGTAATTTTAAAACAAAAATATTTTTTCTCTGTGTTTCTTTCTCTTATATATATATATGTTTTTAAAAAAAAAAAATTAATTACAGAGATCATTATAAATTTAATCATATTTCTTATTAAATCCAATATATTTACAAATTATTTCAATAATTAAAATAGCTAAACGTAATAGTAATTTAATATTAATACAACGTAATAAATGGAACTTCAACAGATAATAAATTAAGAAAGTATTGACAAGCGATAAAATAACTAATATAAATGTCTTTCACACATTGAAATGCATAAATAAAGGTTATTTTTCCACATTTATTTTCTGATTTGTTTCTGTAATAAATTATGATTAAAAATTATGAAAAATTTCATTAATCAAACGCGTATATTACGTATTTCACGGGTATTAAATAATATTTGAAAGAATGAAAAATATCAATCTTGACATCAACTTTTGTATTATAAATAACAGAACTTAACATTTATCAAACGAAAAAAAAACGTATTCTTAAAAGTGACGCTAGAGTTCATACCGTGACCGCAAACAATCAAATTAAATAAATTTCAATTATCCGGAACAACAGGTTTTTGGCCAAAAACCACAAAATCTAAAAATACATTACAGATGTTCCTGCATAAAGTAGTCAATAAGTACCACCATTTGCAGAAGATATTATTCGAAATGTTGTCGACCTCGCAAGAACTAACTTCCATGTAGAACTAAAGTCGACGCAATGCAGCAATACAGTGATGTGGTGTAGTGCGCGTTCTTAATTCTCCGCGGTCAGATTCACACACAATGCCGCTTTTTAGATTTCACACAAGACCTTTACGATATATTCTTATAAAGTACTGATTCTTAGAAACACTATAAAAATCTCCAATGTCTATCGTCATGCCTAAATACTTCAAACAAATAATAACCGAGAAGACATAAATTCGTGAAAAGAACAAAAATGTAAATAGTTGTGCATCAATCACTATTAAATTCAATGTTAAAATAATAGAGACGAAATAATAAAACGTCTGCAAATGAAATTTCAAATAACATTCTAGCCTACGAATTGAGTCACGTGCACTCATATAAAAAATTAATTGAAAATCAAACAGAAAAATTGATGCTAAACTCTTGTTTAAAACTGCACCATCATAGAAATCGAATTTATATCAGTACTAAATAGCCCTTTTTATTTCTCAATAATTTTTTATAACCAATACTCATAAAAAACATTACTAGGAATTATTTATACATAATTTCAAATATATTTTCAAATCAAAACATAGTAAATTACAATAAGCATTTTAAATATCTGTTACAAATAAATAAATCATATCTCGAAGATTCTTTTTACACGGCGAAGTTATTTAAATAAAATTATATCTACAAAATAATTTTATTATAAGAAACTAATAATTAGATTCTATCTTCTTCAAACTTATATCTTCTATACAAAAATCTAAAATACTTTCCCTACAATGAAACTTTAAAAGAATTAGTTATTATAAGTAGCAAGTAAACTACCTTGATACAAAATCAAACTGTTCATTAATAACTCTCTTTTACTCACTCTCAGCTTCGTTTCTGTGAAATTTATTTACATTATTTACAGTTTTTATCATTGTTAACGCGGAGAAACTAAAATCAATTCTAATGCATTCATTTCGCCCATTCATTCTTTGTTCTCAACAAACTATCATATTTGCACGATTCAAATATGATTCACATGTATACACATAAAATTTCTTGCACTGAATTAAAAAAATGCTATATTTTAGTTTTACTAAAAATGTAATATTAAATTATTCAACTTAACACACAAACACTACACAACTAGTAAATATGTTAAAACATCTATACAAACATATGTGCTACTACTTTTTTACTCTTGCTCTAAAAAAATGTATACAAAATATTAAATTAAGAGTATAAGCACAGTAAATATGAACTTTATTAGTCATTACTTTGTAACTACACTTCAAAACACATTTACAAATCAATATTAAAATCATAATTTACACAGCCGAATTATAAAAATAAGAGAGTTCAATATATAATAAAGTTCAATATTTAAGATGTCTATAATATTGGTGAAATAAATACTATTCAAGAATTACACATTCATACCAAGATGTTAAATTCTATGTTTAATTTACAGTTATTTTATAACACATACACTTGGTAATTCAGTTCAATGATAGTTATTGAGAATAAAAATTAATATTTTATCACTTTTAATAACATGAAACTAATTCAAAACCATTTAATAACCAATCTTTTAATTGACTGTAAATACAATTTATATATAAAAAATGCATAAACTTACCAGAGAATATTATAAATGACATGTTTTAAAACATGTAAATATAATACACATAAAAACATACACGTGTGTATATATATATATATATATACAAAATACTTGAGAATAGTTAACTGATAGTTAAAATCAATAAAATTAATTTAAACAAACATACTATTTTTTTAAAAAAAAACTATTAACATAGTTGATATTAAATTGATTGATTTCATTAAAAAAATGTTAAAAAATAAATAACGCAAATTAATTTAGAACACTTCTGTAAACAGAAACTATTACATTCAATGAAATGAAAATTGTACAATGTTAAAAGCTGTACCCAATAATTTAATGACAACAATAGTTAGTGAAAATGATGTAACCATTTTTTTGCATATTTAAATACATTGAACGTGTTTACAAGCACTAAGTTTTACATCTATAATAACTACGTGTACCATAAAAAGATATAAAATACATGTCAACTTTTTATGATATAAAGTAAATATTTACGAGAATACTCTTATAGTGTAAAATAAAAATGATATTTTTATTTATCTCCAGTATTATATTGTATACAGATTACACTTTTTCACAATAAGTTTTATTAAAAACAAATATTCGTAAAAATCTCAAAAAAAATAATCAAATAAATATTCAGGGAATACATTTTAATGTATAATATTCTTTAAGTATGTTTTTTTTTAATATTACTTAAAAATCATTAGACTATTTTATATTAGTATTTATTAAGAAAAGTAAAATGTTACAATTTGAAAAAATTAAATAGTTTAAAATATATTAACTAACTAAATATATTAAACAGTTTAAAATATATTACTAACCTAAATAAAATTTAAATTAAATATTTAAGTACTACAACCAACTTTAAAACCCTCATGTGGCAAGGAATATATGAAAGTATTTATTATAAGTCTCAGTAAAGTAAATGTGGTTTTTTAATGACAACATACAATGTTGTAAATATAGTTCACCTAAACTATTTAGGAGTTTTAGTTGATTATATATATATATATATATATATATATATATATATATATATATATTAATATGCGGTTAAAATATAAATTTATTAGCTATTAAGTCACCATTATATGCGGGCAGTATTATTTTAAAACAGAATTACCAGATGCCAATTTAATCTTCAATTATATTGCTGTACTCTTATAATAAATATAAACGTATAACCATTCATATAATAAATATAGATAAAGTGCCATATATTTTATGGAAAATATACCACACGCATAATTTACTATCAAAATTTACAAACGAAACAAGTACGATTTAAAAATTGTATGAAAGATTTATTATTATATTTAATTGATAAAGACGATATAAAGATTATAAAAATTAACAAGATGAAGGGAATAACGCACTTGACAATGGCAGTGAGTGAACGTCGACAAGGACGACAATGACCTTCGAGGGCAATGGTGCAGAACGAATGAACGAAGTCACTACCAGTATTGAATACTTTTAAAAATAGAGGTACATTACTGACAAATTATTCATTTTGAAGTAGCCGAAAAGTTACTGTAATTGAAGAATTCGTAACAGAAAAGATCAATGAATTCAATAGTTGAGAAAAGTTTAGATTCAATTACCATCACTTTAAGTTCGTTTCTTACATATATACACAATTTAAATCAAATATAAATTAAAAAGATAAATACTATCTCTTGTTGTTTTCATTTTCATTTATTGCTACCTTCAATTCTCCTTTATATCTAATATACTTTTATTTAAACATAAAAAAGATGATTTAAAATCATGTTTTTTATTAAAATAAAAAAATTCGAATGTTTACTAAAAATAGTAAATAATTCTCGTACGATATTATTTAAAATAAATGTTTTTTTTTAAACACGAAATTATATTCTTAGAAATATACATAAATATTTTTGTCGTTCATACATAACTCACACAAAAATCAGATGTAACAATGAAGTATGGGTACATTCTTACACGCATGTATTAACAAAACAATTTGATGATTGCTAAATAGCGCTTGCAAGAGGAAGATGTCAAGATTCGTGATGTTTCGTGACAAGAGTCATTATGATAAGTAAGTGTCAAATATTTTAATACATCCAAGTAGTGAATATCTTGAAATTTCACTGTCATATTTTTCTTCATACAATTCCAAGTGTCGTTTAGTTGTTAATGAATAAAAGTATATGCAGACGCATTTTTCGAAATAAAAATAACAAGCATACACATAAACATATAAATACAAAAGATTAATGTATTTTTTTAAAAAGTCAAATAAATATATATATTTACATAAATCTATAACAAAAAAAATATTTTAAAATACTTTGAAATAAATTGATACCGTCACTAATTATGTATTGTATAAATAAAAAAAAATTATGTACATGAATATTAAAAATGTCTACGAACTAATTTTCAACACGATTATTTACAAACTATAAATCAACATTATATAAAAACGTAATCATCTATTGTAATCTTCAGCGATTAATCAATCATTTTATTAAAAAATATACGGACGTTAATAAATTTGTTTGTATATTGTACAAAAAGGTTATTGATTATACAAAAATACTGATTATACTTTATGGAAAATATGAATATATTAAGTTATTTAAATATACTGATTATATTTTGCAATAAAAATAAAACTATTTCAATTAAATCTTCTGTTTACACTAACTGAATATTGAAATCACAATTAAAATAAATAAACTCATTTCAGAACTAAACTTTTATTTTTATTACTAAAAATTCAGAAAAAACATAAGATTAATGCTTCTATCTCGAATCCATGATCTACACTTTTCTATATAACTTTTTTTTAAACTCAATTACATTAAAGTCAATTGAATATGACTACTTTAGATATTCATTTTAGTATTAATGAAAATATATATTTTTAAATTAATAACCATACATGTATATATAAATAAAATTCTAAATTAAAAAAATAAACGTGTTAAAAGATTGTAAATTACATCAAAAATTAAATTATAAAATATTTAATTTAGAATAATAAAAGAAATTAATTAAAATGTAAAATAGACTATAAAAATATGTTTACACATGACATGAAACATTATATATATATATATATATATATATATATATATATGTGTGTGTGTGTGTGTGTGTGTATGTATATAAAATTTTGAAATTCAAACAAAGTTATTTTTAAGAACTTAACTGTATTCATTTTTTCTTCAAAAAGAAAATAAGAAGTATCTATAAAACTTATATAAAATGACGTGTTGTTTAAAAGTTTATAATCTTTTGAAAGCTTTTCTTATTAATACGATATACTCTTTGGAATTAAACACTTTTATAAAGGAATTAGTAGCTGTTAATGTTATAAATTCAAAAAGTTTACAACTTTAAAAAGAAAAACATATAATATATATATATATATGCAAATTATGTTTTTATATACATTAATACATAACTCGCAAAAGTATACTTGACAGAATGCATTTATTAAAAATAATGAACTTCATTTTAAAATGTATTGTGGTAATTTGACATAAGACACCATTACTGGAATGTTAAAATTCAATACTCTCATCAAAATTATAAAAAAATGAAGCTGAGATCGGTAGATAATATTTAAATGATTGTAATAATAATGACAGCAGGAAAAAAATAATAATACAAAGATAAATCTGCACGTCAGTTGATAATAAATAAAATATTGTACGTTCCATTTCATTCCCCTATAATTTACGGTAAAACATTACAGACTAATCGAGTATGAAATTTTGACAAAAGTTCAAACACTTGACCTACGAAGACAGAATTCCGATGGCATTAAAAAATTGTCGACTTTTTGCACATTAAAATAATGTATCATGTAAGAAGAACTAAACATAATACAATATTTATTTAAAACAAATGACGTAGTTTGTAAAACAGCAAGGGTCAAATATGCACAAGTGCGATAACACTGTGGAAAAAAGAAACGCAAGACGGAAAAAGCAGGATCCGAACACAAACAGTTGAGCAATGTGTCATCATCACGCTATGTGTTGTTATTGTTGAACATGGCCCTCCGAAGTAATAGTATCAGGTATAAAATGTATATATAAAAAAAAAACGTCTTCGGATGATGTATACAAGACGAATAAGAAATAAGACGCATCAAACAACGAACAACGGCAAAGCAGCAATAACAAACACTGGTTGCGAGGGATCAGCGTTCGGCCAATGTACGGCCTTGGAACGGCCTTGCACAGGTCATTTCCCGATGACACCATGCTGGTTACGGCGATTTCTTCGCCGTTGTTGAAGCAGTCGCAGCAACGGCAGCTAACAGCGACAGGGACGTCGCCAAAAATTAAAATCAAGGGGAAATATATCAATACTATCACGCTTTCTTACAAAAAAACATATGAAAATAAATTCACCATTACAAAAACAGTGCCATTAATCCAAAATTAATGATTATCGTATAAAAAAATATCTGTAAAAAACATGTTCAACATCTTTTCTCATCACGATCAGAAAATATTCATGTGTGTTAACGAATTTAATACTGATCGATATCGTTTTCAGTAAATTACCAGTATTGAAAATATAAATTTAACTCGTACTAAATTCAGCATATGTTAATAGAATTATCATTACAAAATCTATTTTAGACTCACACGATCTATTTTCGTTCTGTCGACATCAATATTAATGAGTATCCGAAACAATCGTTTTTTTTTTATTAAAAAGTCACGAAATTGAGAAATCGAGTTCAAATTACAGATCAGAGTATATGATATGTACAAAGTTCGAATTCAAAATTTATGTCGATGATTCATGTGTATATTAAAGACACGATTATTTTTATCTACTTTGAAATCAATGTATACTTTTATAATCTGTTAGTATTTAAATAGTCGACTAACTTTTTACTACTAACAGTTAACTTTTAAATTAATTCATTGCTTATTTTCACACAATCACAAACTGTATAAATATATATATATATATATATATATATATATATATATATATATATATATATATATAAATACAAATTATTAAATATTTAAATTTACAAAAACAGCTACTGAAATGACAGTTATAATTCATATAAAAAATTAAAAATACAAAATACTAGTATATGCTATTTTAATTACATATGTAAATTTTCCCTTTTAATTAATGTTTGAAATTAATAACATGACTTTCAAAAATCATTTGCTGTATAGTGAACTAAATTTAATAAGTAAAAAATACTAATAATTATCAAAGTTAATTTTACAATAATATATTGAACATATTTACAGTTACAAAAATTGAAATTAATTATTAAAAAGCTTTCATTTATAAACGAGATTTTAACAGCATATAAAATTTTATTTTCTAACCTTTTTACAGAAAACTGATTGTAGAAATGATTTTTATTATTAATTAGTCATAGTTTAAAAATAAATGTAAATAAATATCAAAGATATTTTCTTAAAAAAAATATTTATTCAATAGAATTATAATTTTCTGATATGTAATTAAATAATAGACTATAAACTGATTTTTTAAACAATTTACATGTTTTATGATACTAATTTAAGATTGCCTATAAATAATATATTTCAAAATAAAAATAACCCTTATATATTACATTTCAAGTCTTACTCAAATATGGATAAAATTTATTAAAATTCGTTTTACATATTAGTTAAAGAATTAAATGAAATTTTAATATGCACAAAACAGGTGGTTAACATAACTTTTTTCTTCAATGTATGAAAAATTATATCAATTTTTATACAAAAAAATATTAACTGTAAAAATACATAAATATAGATTTGTAAGGAATCTATCTGAACTATTTCCTTTTAGAAAAATTATTGAACTACGTCAATGCAAGCAGTAGTCACTGTGAAAACCAATATTTGTAACAATCTACGGTGATTTTGCACGTATTTGTAAGTACGTATAAAATTTGTAGTGTAGCTGTCATCAGCTATATGTTTCTGTCATCCCAATGAGTATCAAATACATCTAGAATGTGACGTAACTCACGTACGATTTGTGGTAAATAACGGATAGATTTTTTTAATTAATTGAT
The DNA here is from genome assembly GCA_029203775.1 of Neoneuromus ignobilis. Taxonomy (NCBI): domain Eukaryota; kingdom Metazoa; phylum Arthropoda; class Insecta; order Megaloptera; family Corydalidae; genus Neoneuromus; species Neoneuromus ignobilis. The sequence continues at coordinate 13,008,704 of CP092090.1, forward strand.
TTACCTTCAGTGTACAAAAACTATTTTACACACATAAATTGCTTATAGAAAGAAATGTATATTCTATTACGTACATTCCAGAAAATTGCAATATACTGACATTTGAAAATAAATATTTTCTTGGTAAATTATAAATTATTTACGATAAATAAACATTTTATTTAAAATGCAATGTCGTGCTGGTATGGCAAACAAATCATTAATTTTAACAGACAATTCGATTTAGCATAAAACATATTTTTAAAATTGTTTAAACAATTATTTACATATAAAATATTTACATTATACATATATATATATATATATATATATATATGTATGTAATAAATATAAAAAAATAAATAACTTAGAAACTCGTTTGTAAGAAAATAAAATTAATAACCGATATGACAAAAACGTTTTTATTTAATATTTTTTTATAAAATTTATTTAAAAACAAATAATTATTTTAAACAGTTAAAATGTATATATGTATAATTTAAAAGTGCGTTTTTTCAATAATAAATATACAAATGTCTATATCATGAAGAATGAAGGGAAAAATAAATACTGAATTAGAAAGATCAATACGTTGTTTAAAAATGAATCGTTGCAAGCTTACGTAACTCTATCTGATAGACCGAAAAGTATAAATCATTTATGATAATTTAGAAGATAAATAATTATACACTTTTAAATTGCAACTGGTTAAAAATAGAATCTTAGTTTATTATTATATTACAATTTTAAAATGAGAAATATGTGATGAACCTGTGTAAAATGGAAAAAGTTAAATTATAGATATATTTAGATATTTACTACTATGACGTAATATTAATAAAGTTCCATTAAAATTTTTTTATATGTAATTTAATTTTATTAGCTATCAAACGATGCATAAGATTCTATTTTTAAACAAGCTGAAAAGTTACTGGCCTTAGATTTAAAATATAAGATAATACTAAAATTTATGCAAAGTAGTTTTTATTAAATGTTTTATAAAAGAAAACAAATAATATACTAATGCTTATAAAAGGTTAATGGTCTGATTTTAAACTGACTATTAAAACACATCATTTTTTATATAGTTTGTAAGGTAAAATAATCTGATTTACATACATTAAATATCGACAATACTGATTGAAAACTGCACAATTATATTCTGCATGTTAAAAAATATATTCAAATAAAAATTCTTGAAAAGATGTTTCAATAGCAAATGATGCACTTTTTATTTATATAATTGTTAAGAATTAAATTCGAAAACAATGTTAAGGATAACTTAAATTAATATTAACAATACATATGTTATTAATTTTATTTGGAACTCTGAAAAATTCTGCCTTTTAACGAATTTTGAAATTTGTAGATATATAAAAAACATATAAAGCAGATAGTACTGAATTATCGCTCTGTATGAATTAGATTAAATAAAAAAAAGAAAATATAATAAAATAACATGATTTCCAAATCAACGAAAAAAATATTTTACACTACATTATTCACAATATGTAAAAATAACAGTGGTTCAGAAATTATTTTTAGATTCAATGAGAATTTTGAAGTCATGAAACTTTCATGAAACGTTCATATGAATTTTCAGAAAGATGAACAGCATGAAACTTTACTCGGAAATATTATCTTTAAAAAACTACTTACAGCTCATATTTCTGAAAGATGAACTTTACTTTTTACATACACACACACACACACACACACACACATATATATATATATATATATATATATATATATATCCACATATTTACAGATTGAAAATAATACGAATAAAAAAGCGTATCAAAAAATAAAGTATAGATGTATAAACAAGTTATTTTTTTTAATATTCTAATGTGTTCGCAAGAATTCTGAGAATATTTTATTCTTTTAAAAATAACGATTAATAGTAATATCAATATTAATTTTATCTACTAACTAGTTTGTTTTACAATTTAAAAATACACATTATAGCATTATATTAAACGAACTAAATGTACTTGATAATATTCTAAAATAAATAATAATAGTTTATGGAGTAATTTCTGTTATTTCTCATTTATAAAATAGCTATGTATCTATATTTATTCAAATAACATGTCAATATAATACATCGAATTTGTATTTAATTTCAAAGAATTAAATAATTAGAGTTTAAATTTAGTATTCAATGTTCTTTTACAAACAGGTTGTTATTTACATACGCAAATATGTCATAATTAAAAATTCTAAATAATTTATATGGTCAGTAGCATATATGTGGATACGCCCTGAAGAACGTACGCAATGCATCGTATATGCAACTAACAGAAAACTAGTAATCAAATCAGGAGCTACGTGCTTGAAGAAAGACTGCGACTGGTTGGCGACTATAGTCGAGCTAAATCTTGTAATCAACTCTACATGAAGAATAGGCTGCCCACCAACAGGTTTATTTTCAACTACAACGATAGATGAACACAACAAAATGTGCACTTTTAAGGTCATATTCTAGGCATGTATTAACGACTGACAGTTATGCAATTATAAGTACTAAATACCTACGCATATGTAAAAATAAATACAGCCGAATGTTGCTTTTCATAATAAACAGAATAGTTTTGGAAACAGAATTCCAACACATATAATATATATATTTATAAGTTAGATATAAAAATAGACGAATAAATGTTTCACGCCTATAACTTCCTATTTATTTGAAAATTATACTTTACGACCATATATATGTGTATGTTATATATATATATATATATATATATGTATATATCACCAATCAAGTATTATTATAATTGATGGCATTATTAAAAGAAAATCCGTTTTGATGACACGATATCTGATTTAAACATCAATCAATCTATTTACTTATCGCAATCAGATATCAAAATGAATTACAAACACGCGTAGTTAAACTTAAATGATTTCAATATTATTAACAAAAAAAAAAAACAGACTGATTAGGAGCAACCAAATTGAATAACTGTCGGTTTGTGGTCAACGAAAAGAAGAAATACTCTTTGTGCTTTGATACGATGTTCGCGTAGCCGTTGGCGACGTGCGTGTTGACCTAGCTCGTCATACGCACGTCGTGTAGTACTACACTAAGAAGCGTGTACACAAAATATTTGAGCGAGCGATCAGAGTTATTATTTACAATAATTGTGTGAACGAAATTTAATGTTTGAAAACAGAGTTAATAATCGTTTCGGCAAGAAAACAATAATAATTCAAAATTTAATTAACATTTCATTAAAATGTTTAAATTCTTTTTTTTCTCCAATATATATATATATATATATATATATATATATATATATATATATATATACATATATATATATAAAATTAATATAATAATTACAATTTAATCTACTTTTATTTAATATTTAAATAGAAAACAACAATAATTCTATTTATAATATAAATTAAAGTATTATATATAAACTAATAAATAAAACATGAATATTGTCAATAAAGAAATATTTCCAAATAAATAAATTGTTGATATTTTCTTCATTGAATTTGGTTCCATTTTTTCGATTCACTTGAGTCATTTCATTTTTCTTGTTATTATCAATTTTTGTTCTTACACAACAAATTGATAAAATTATAATTAAAAAACAAACATTACAATAAAAAAAATTATTAAATCATTAAAATAGAACTTGTTATAACGTATTTTTCTAAAAATTGTTACAGTATCTTTAATAAAAAATCATTGAGATATAATTTTAGAAATAAGCATACTTTAAAACAATTATTTTTTTAAGAAAACATTAATTCAATAGTTCAATTAATACTTTTGATAAAACCAAATTCAATATTCTCAATAGAGTCAAATATATAACAGGGTTTATAAATATTCTCTAATATTTTGTAATAAAAAAGTGTGAAAATAAATAACAGTTATTTTTCTACAACCTATTAAATGTCAACATAGTTTAGAATTCAAAAATTCAATGCTATAAATAAAAAAGATAACCTATTTATAGTTTTAAAATTTCTTCAGTCCAAAATTTAAGGCTGAACTCGATAAATTAAAATCAAAATTTTCTTAATATAACATGCGTACGTAAACTGATTTAACAATCATAAAAAATAACTAACGAAAACATAACTAACAATTGATAATAAAAAATATTTAAAAATTAAAATTTCAAGACAATAAACAATTTATTTTAATTTTAAATATAATTTCTTTCAAATTAGTAACATAACAAACTACATTGTAGAATAATGTTCTATTTGTGTTCCATTCTATAAAGATCTTATTTCTCTATTTTTTTTTTGTCCTTGGTCATAAATATATATATATGTATATATATATATATAGATGTATGTATGTGCATATGTACATATACATATGTAACTGTATAATAATTTATATTATCGCATCTTTTCATCACTCGGTTGCAACAATTTCAGGTTTCAGTATTTTTCTGTACTATTATTCTGTTAAATATATAACAGAAACAACTTGTAACATCCAACAATATATCACGAAGTACATAAGACCTGATAGTATATCAAAATGTGTAACAGTATATTTTATATATTTAGTATTCATATATTTCAGATAATAAATCGTAACAAAAATATTTAAAAAATATAACAGTCCGTACGTTTTTTATAATATTTACATTATTTACCTCGTTAATATATAAATAGAAAAAACCTTTAATTTGTATATCAAAATATACTAATGTGTTTTGAAAAGTGTTTACATCTAAGTGTTTTTTTTATTCGTTATAAAATTTAAAATAATCAAATCAAATCAAATGAGATGAAATTGTATATTTTTACCGTAATTTAGTATTTCCACTAATAATTTGTAGTTGTTTTAACCTTGATATACGTCAAATAATCATGGTGAATCATATAATAATCATAAAATAACATGAATGAATTCGTAAAATCACGACATATAAACTTTCTTATATTATTATTTTTTTCCATAAATGAATCAACAAAATAATTTTATGAAAAATATATCCTAGGTTATTCAATGAAATATAATGATATATTTAGTAAAAAAATATCCTAAGGGTCTCACAATAATCAATAAAAACCGATCATCTTAATTCACTTGCATTGCTCACTGAATCAATTTTAATAATAAACAAAATCGCGTTGTTCTGTAGCCCAAGGAAATGGAATGTCGACAGCGGCTATAAAAAATCCACATCCGTGGCGCCCAGCAACCGTGCGGCGCCCAGCATCCTATGCACACATGGACAAATACGCAACAACAGCAACATCAACATAACCGAAACAACGACAGCAACCATTCGCTACCAGCCAGGAATTTAATAATTAGCTGAAAAAACTCGCCGTGTCGAATGATGGACGCATTTTGTAGGCTCTGTGATACAACATTTAGCATATACGAGTCCATCCAACGTACGTACGTGTATCCACACGAAACACGTACAATAGAGCAACGGATGAAAAATTCAAAGCATGTCAAACAATCAAAGTAACGGATTTATATATTCATAATATATTTGGGATCTGTTTTTCATATTGCGAATATTATATCGTAACCTTAATGATTCTCTTATGTGATACGATGTATGACTAGACGGAATTTCATAGATTGAAATCACCTTGAAACGATTCAAAAATTAGAGCACGTTTCTCGTTATAAAATGTGTTCGCATTAGTAAATAATAAACAAAATATAATACCGTTTTAAACTATGTCTCATCTCTGACTTGAAAACATTCGTTATTGTATGATATTTGGGAATTATTTCAGTAAATCTCACACAAATAAATTACAAACATTTATCAAATTATTATTTTCTAGAATACAACTGCTGGTGAAAATTGTTAAATTGATTGCAAGGAAACCTATTTAAAATATTGTAAAGTTCATACACGTTATTTGTTTTACAACGAGATTATACATTCATATACATATATGTGAATGAATAATGTTTAAGTTCAAGAGGAAACGGGTAAAAAACGCATAATTCATATACAAAATTTTAATTTAAACCCGCATATCCTTCATAACAATACCACGAGACTATTTTATCGAACCTAAATGCCTGATAGCTAAATATTTAAATGATTAACCATCTACACACACAATTTATTTAACTGTATTTTATTAATAGTTGCTTTTGAACGCCCTGAGTAAATGTGCATAAATTGACACACCACTATGATTAATTATACTAATGAGATGAAAGGCCGTGAGGTCGGTCCAAGAAAGATCAAGTGTGATGATAAATTAAATTCGGAGCGTTAAGAACGCAAGGCGATAAATTGAAACCGTACAGATAAATAAGATTAATAATCACTTCATTATATTGCGTGACTATGTGCAAAGTTTCGAATTATATCGTCTACACAGGGCACATACTTTATCCTGATTCTCAGTATGATACAGGTTACTGCAATTATCCTCTTATTTAATATTAACTATACATTTATTTTGATTTACATTAAGTTTAATTTTTGATATCTTCATACAACTATTCTACACATATAAACATAAAAAAGCATATGTACATTTGATAAATATACTACATTAATTCTTGCAAACACATTTCCAACGATTATACAAACACAAATTTACATCTTTATTATATACATATACTTTCCATAATCCTTTTTTTATAAATACTTGAAATTTAAATAAAAGTAAATTTTAATGTTACAAATGTGGCCACTAAATGAAAATAATAAGTAACAATTTGTAATCTTTTTTAGATTTTTTTAATATTTAAATCTCTTGAGGTAGAGGAACACATGATAACCATTAAGAACAAGATCGGGATTGCATGGAGGATGCTCGAAAATGTCCAATCTGAATTGTTCGAGTAATGCGCATAGTGGCAGGATTTTGAATATTTTAATTCCTTTTAAACGAATAGAAAAAATGGTAAAAAAAGAAATTCGAAACGAAACAGCACACAAGTGTTCTACTAAATACATAAAATACGACAGTCTTTAAAAGGAAACGATAATGTTACATGTGCAGTCGTCACACACTTCGAAAATATACATAAAAAAATAATTTATTTCAAAATCTTTGAAATAAAAAATTCGCGAGAAATATACAAGAAAACTAAAACAAGTTAAAATATAAAATAGAAATAGAAATGATTTTGAAAGTGTGGCTACTTCACTTTCTAAAAATTTACTGTTTTGAGAATTACGAAACATTCTTCAAACTATATTTGCTAAAAGTAAATATTAAGTCATTATTAAACCTGTTTATACACAAATCTAAGTTTTGGTAAAAAAAATTGTCAAAAAATACAACCAAAAATATCGAATAGATCAATTGAAAGCGTATAATTTCTTTTAATGAATATATTTTACGATATTATATGATATGAATTTATTTTTAAATTGACCGTCTTTAAAACTGTATGTAATACTTTTATAAAATGAAAACTCCTACTGGAACTTTAAACAAAAAAATATATGAAAAACAATATAAACATGATAACAACCACTGTCACTTTAGAAATAATCTTCACGTTAAATCATCGTAATTGTCGAATATGCGTGGGTGGGCGGTAGGTAGTAAATGTCTCCGGTTGCAGCATCAACCAGATGCGGTACAACAGTGCACAGTCTGATTTGCATACACGGCATAGTAGACAGTTAACTGATCGTCCGAGACATGAACTCAAGGCCACCAGTGTAAAGATAGATAGATAGAACACGTTAAGAATGCTCAACGATCGTTGTTTGCGTTGGCGTCGCTTGTTCAATCATTGTACGATAGTAGCCATTACTTATATACACATATTATTATTTACGTCATTGTTGTAATCCGGTATTAAAGATTAATTGAAAATTAATTACTCACACACAGAAATATACATATTGTAGAAAAAAAATGAATGAAGTAACGATCAAAGAAAAATCAACAACAATATCCATACAATTATTAATCTAGACATATTTAACTCATTCAGGAAATAATTTGAATATCTTTCCTTTTTTTTAAAAAAAATAAATACCTTTCAGTAAAGTATTTTCAGTAAAAAAAAACACATTTTTTCAATAATAATTCAGAGTTAAATAACTCTATTTAAAAAAATGAAACAATAATCGAAGACAATAACAAAACTTTGTATTTACATCCTTTAAACATTTTTTGTTCAACCAACTAAAAATTAAAAATAGTTATATAATAATAATTAAAATGTTTTATAATTTGAACAATGGAATGACTTTAATTAAAATATGTAATTGAAAACGAAAAGTTTCTTCTCAGGCAAACCCAAAAATTAAAGAATATAACTTTTTTTGTTATATTTAACGACAAATAATTTTAATGGGAATGTTAAACATATATAATAATTAGAGTCATCTAACCAAACTGCAAATAAGTAAATAAAAAAGACATTCTCACACTATTTCAACATAAAAACTGATAATATTAATAATAAAAAAAACTAGTAGCGACATTCTTTCGGCCTTTTGTATTTCCCCGGTAATTAAAAAATATATATTAGGTAAACAAGTTAATAGATGTCTGATGTTGAATACCAACAACACCGAGTGAACTCAATATGAAACATAAAGCTAATACTAGGAATCAAAAACATCTGATTTTTTTAATTTCCAATCATAATATTTTTCAGAGAATAACTGTCTTCGAACGGAAAATAAACAATAATCAACTCTATATGAACACAATTCATAGAAATGGTAAGATGTATATTTTTTGTACTATACAAGAGGACAATAAAAAATCAACAAAAACGATTATACACTAGACCACAGAGTGTAAAATCCGAGATCATATCAAATCAGCAATCAAGAATCCGACTTAGCAAGAACACGTTGGCCGTAACCTTGTGAAGGTCGCCATCGTTCCATGAGGTGAACACCCTAAATAGTAGATACATAGAATCAAGCAAAAAGATAGAAACATGTATACACACACTACATATACTCACTTACAAACATACATACATGTATATATATATATATATATATATATATATATATATATATATATACATTAGACGAAGATTCGTATAGAACAGCATTACAATACAAAATCAGAGAGGTGGACAAAGAGGACATCAGCAAAGTAGTGAAGGTTAAGATGAGTGTCTGATCTTCGAATTGACCGTTGTATATAAAATGATTCACACCAAGAAAATTCACGCGTAAATCATTACATACGTAATTAATTTTTTTTAAAATACATATGGAACAGGAATGAATCATTTTTATAACAGAACAAAGTTATTCATATTTATATTTTTTTATTATAAATTCCAAGAAAATAATTCACAGCAATTAAAATAACTGCATTGTTTTGTAATTAACGATGCACCGGATTTTTTTAAATTATTGGTTTAGTTTTCTGTTTTAAAACCACAATTTCAATATACCTGCCAATAAATATGAAAACATTTTGAGAAAATTAAAATATAAAAGAATAATCATATACAATTATAATATGTTATAAATTCGAAACAAAATTATAACTGCCATTTATCAAATTTCCTTTTAAACAGTTATATTTTGTTAATAAATGAAATTAATTAAAATAATAAATATTTACGTGAGTACATTTATAACTATTTTATTTTTTATATATACAGTAATACCTCGATTAGTCCTACTTCGATTAATCCGATTTCACTATAATCCGGTTTGAAATTTCCCAAAAAAAATTTTTTTACTTGAAAAAAATCCTACGTTTTTTTAAAAAAATCCCAAAAAATTAATACCTAAAATTATTTTTATAGGCGAATTTTCAAGTTTTCCCCTTTATTATGAAAATAAAAAAGAAAACCGAAATCGCATATGTACATTAAGCGCAACGCATGCACAGTTCTAGTTTTGTGGTCTTTTCTATTAGTTTTCGATTCGCAACTCTAGAATAAAGTCAATTTTTTGATAATTAAATTTTAAAAACCCCATTTGAAAATGAATTTAAAATGAATGTATAAACCCCTGATTTTGTTTTGTTGATACATACAAACATTTGAATATATTACCCTCGTTTTATTTACTGAAAAACAGGAAAATATAAAGATCAAATACAAAAAATTACCTATTATTGACTAGTTAAATATTTATTAAATATATTAAAACTAATGTTGAACGCACAGGGGTTCAAGTATCTAAGGTATTCGCAAATATTATTGTTTAATAATCACTATGAAACATCAATTACAGAATAATAACCACCGAATCATGACAACGCAAAACATAAAACACATTTAAAGTCAACAGGATTTGATCATTAAAACCAATTTATTTTCAATTTCATTTTATACTATTTTATGTACACATTTACTTTTACTCTGCAAAAAGGAAAATAAATAAAAGATGGCTTCATCCTCGATTACAATGCATGTATATATATATATATATATATATATATATATATATATATATATATATATATATATATATATATATATATATATATATATATAAATATACTAAATGCAATGCAAAAATTAGCAATAAAATAAAATTACTTATAAAATAAAACGTGTTCAATAATCACTTATTGTTCATTAATTATATAATTTATAATTACATAATTATATAATTATTAGATCATTAAAAATATTGTAAATGAAAATTCATTTGTGTAAAGTGAATCAGCCACAGTTCCAAAACAACTAATAAAATAAAAATTGTTATTTCATTAACTAATAGAAATTAATAATTTAATTAATTAATCTTACTCATAAAACATACATTTTTTTATGAGTAAAATCAATTCAAAAATATTGAAAAACAATAAAAATCGAAGAATCAAATTTAAATTAAACAAAATTGAAAAATATATACATAATATTTATTATCGGGATATTCTGTGCAAATTATACTATACAATGAAGACAATTGGTACTTAATTTTTTTTTTAAATTATATATATATATATATATATATATATATATATATTGTTATCTATTCCATCGTTGACGTAATATTCTGATTGCTTAATCCACATAACTACACCTGTTCAATATGAGTCACATAAATATTTTTATCGATACTGATGATCAGAAAACGATAATAATTATTTATTCGGAAATGCCTTGTTTGAATGGTAAACCTCTGGCTATAGTGTCAATGATTTATTTGGTAAACGTCCTTCGATAAATAATAATTGACATTGGCAGTGTGTTCGTTAGTTCAAGCATGTTTATAGCTAAATTTCCAATATTTCTATTTTTATTTGCAATACAATATGTATTGTTGCAAAAATATTTATGATATAAACTAAATAGTGACCTTCAAATGCTTAAAAGAAGACACCACTTTTTATACTAAACGAACTCATATACACACACACACATATATACATATATATATATATATATATATATATATATATATATATATATATATATATATATGTATATATATTTGAAAAATAAAATATTCGCTTAGTTTACACTTGAATTGTTTATGAGATATTGTATTTCACTGTCCATTTGAAATAGATTGAAAATCAACTTTATTTATTTATAACGTCTAAACAATAATGAATAATACTATATATATATATATATATATATATATATATATATATATATATATATATATATATATATATATATATATATATATATATATATATATATATATATATATATATATATATACATACATACATATATATATATATATATATATATATATATATATATATATATATATATACATACATGATATATATATATATATATACACATACTCATTTTTGAAAAAGAAAATATTCTTAGTTTACACTTGAATTGTTTATGAAATATTATATTTCACTGTCCATTTGAAATAGATTGAAAATCCACCTTATTTATTTACACCGCCTAGACAATAATGAATAATACTATATATATAATAAATTTATTAATATAGATAATAATCAATCATCCTTTTTATTAGTATAGATGTTAATTATATGAAATTTGCATTTTTTAGAATAAATTTAATAATACAAATTTATTCATTCAGTACAACCATATTATCTTCCTTTACATATGTATATATAAATTGTACATGTTGGTATGTATGTGTAAACGTTAAAAGATAACTTTATTTGAATTATTAGAATAAATTCGAATAAGCAGGCACACTATAAAATACTTAACTATAAAACCTCAAATGAAATTAATTAGAATAAATTATTAACGTTTCAATAACACTACAAAATAACTGAAGTATTATAATTAAACGAAATAGTTTAAATGAAAAAAAAAATTAAAAAAATACTATCGCTGTATAATTCTAATATTTTCTTGAATGTTGTTTATGTTTACTTATACGATTATTCTGAAAGCACAACAAAATGAAATCATTTGTACAAGATAAATGAATCAAAAATGACCTAATCATATCTAAACAAATATATTTTTCAAATTATAAAAATAAATAAAAAAATAAACAATACTCTCTACTTGTAACTCAATCTACTAATAGTCGTCAAACAAAATGACTACAAATGCCCTGTGGTGTATGCACGTCACCAACATCAAGTCCATGGACCAGTGCAATTACCCCACGCCGTATAATTCAATCCAATGGTCATTGGTTAGTTACAGTACGTTTTTTTTGCATGGATTATTCCCGCCTGCACCGATCGTCAACCTACGAATTTATTCCCTTACTCGAAATGTCGTGTGCCGCAATCATCGACTGGTATCTACATTGCCCAAACAAAGAAAACATTTTAACAATCGGCCTTACGTAAGTAAGATGGCCATACACATCTATGACGTAACCAACTCGAATACAAAATAAATGGTGTGACATTGTGTACACGATTGAATTTTTAAGGAACATGGAAAACAGTTTGATTTCAATAGGATTATTTAATTTAATGTTAATGCTGCATTGAATTGTAACGAGCGAAGAAAGAGCGTCTTCTTTCAGAAATTTATGCTTCATTTAACACGTAAGCGGAGTTTTTTTTATATATTTTTAAAATTTTCAAGTCTTCAGTGATTGGCATCAAAGGTCGTCCATTATTTATAATACCATTTCGTGTATCCCTCAAGTATTATACCACGTAAAAAATTACATGCTTCACTTCTTTACTGATTTCAATTAAATGTTGTTTGTAATTAACTAACGATTTTATTCCCAATTTTCTACTAATACATTTCGTAACATGCATTAACTGTGGAAATATTTCAAAAGAAAAATACAATGGTCTTATTTTTTATAAATAATAATCTTAATTCAGATAAACATATTTTTTTTATAAATTCGTCGGTTAAATACATTTAAAAAACTAATTTTAATTCGCAGATAATATGATATAAATTAAAATTACATCAATTTCAAAATTTCCTTTGACATATATTAAAAAACAATTTGCATTTACCCATAATTAATTATACCTTACTAACACAACTTAGAAATGAAAGTATTCAATTATTATAAGAACACTTTTTATATAATTATATTAATTAATAAGAAGCAATTTTAGTAGTGCTAACATGATTCAAACATATAATAAAAGTGAACTGATAAAAAAATATTTAATAAAAATAAGAAAACATCTTAAATTTTTGTCGATCTGAATGAACCCACATTCGCCTTGATGACTAGTCATACTACAAAAATCATAAGCAAACTAAGAAAGTTTTAGTATAATTTGTTTTAATATACAATTATTTTCTTAATTCATTCGATGATCTCATTTATAGCAAATAAAAATAAACTATTTAAAAAAGTCAATTATTAAAAAAACTAAGTAATAATATGTTATATTGAATTGAATACTATTTTAACTAAATAAATTCATACATAACATAAAATGATAATAACAAAAAGGAATATTTGGTTTACATTTGTTATAAACTGAATTCAAATATATTTTCCATTTTTAATTCGACTTGATTTGACTTTTATTTCTCGGTATAATAAAAATTATAATTAGATAAGCAATAACACTCATAAACAAAACAATAAACTCGTAAACCTAATTTAAATTTCATATTGAGAAAATTTTGTTTACAACTTCAAAACGCATGCTTTTATGTTTGAGGAATCGTTTTTCTACGCGTCCATACTAATGGTATTCTTTTTGTGTGTGTATATATAGATAGACTGAACAGGTTTCTAATACTTGATAACAAGGTCTCCTATGTGATAACATAAATATTCTTTTAATAGATTTTACTTTCCTTAAACAGAAAATTTATGATGGCAACAGAAAAATTTTTGAAACTGTATTTGCATATCAACCTTCCTGTTTTATGCATAATTTTTTTTTAATTTTACTTTTTTAAACAGCATTAAATTTACAGAAATAAATTATATCTAATAAATGTTTATTTAGAAAAAAAAGATTAATTTACATGAACTATTTAACATATATCTGCATCTGAGTGAATTTATATCTAATAAGAATTAATTATAACAAATCTCTGTTATTAATAATACTAATCGTAATTACAAGTATATGTTAATGCATCGAACAGTAATTATACCTGTACGTTTAACTATAAATTGCATGAAAATAAATCCTGTTATAATAAATTACATTTCATTAAAGTATAAAAATAAGTGAATGTGATTAACAATATAATGAAATAAATTCATATAATCTCAATTAATAGATAAATAAAACTAATACTAAGATCCTGATTTGATTACTTAAATTTCACAAAAATAGTTCATGACAAACAAGGAATATACATAATATAAACTGAAGATTTTTATTTGTTTACATAAATAATTTATAAAACACTTAGCATAAATGAAGTAGCATTAACCTTCCCGTATCTGATTAAAAACAAATTCAAGTTGTTGAAAAAATAAGTTCTTAAATAATATGTTATCTTTTACTTTTAGAGATGTCGTCTTTCGTTAGCAATTCAAAGATGGAATTATTTAATAACTACAAACTTGCTTGGATAAACTCGTTTTCTAATAAGTTCTAAACAAGAATAATTATCAATTTTAAAAATATTCAATTATTTAATTATTGAAATATTTCTCTAAATGCATAAATATTTAATATTTTCAAAAATTTCAAAATAAGTGTACAATTATAAAACAATATTACAAAAATAAATTTAATAAAATAAATATAAAATTCAAGGAATTTAATATTAGTACGAATAATAATAACTATATAATTTTATACTGTTTGAAAACAAATAGAAAATTGTAGGCATATATTATTGTTAAAAATTATAAGCTTTTCGAATGATAAAATTGCTAACGGTTCTTAAATAACTACAACAGAATAAATCATTACTGTATGTGATAAATGAAATTTAAAAAACCGCAAAAAATTAGTCAATCGAAAATTGTTGGTTGAACATCTGTATGATACACTAAAGTTTTCTAATATATTTATTACAACTTTTTCTGAGAAATACGAGTACTATTGAAAAAATAATTCGAGGGTAATAAAAAATAATAATTGGATTTTCAAAATAATACATCTTAATTTACTTTTTATTTTTCAAATGTCTTCTACATTAAAATGTAGATAACACACATATACGTGGGAATAAAATATTTAAAAACGTTGTCAATTATTAAGAAATAAAATAAAAAAATGTTCAATTATTGTTGTAACATATATACGATCGTATACGAGTTCCCTGTATGTGATAATAATTTAAATTCCAAATTACTTGTGTCTTAATACGCAGGAAATGAAGTAATCATTTAAATAACACAACGTAACGAAAAATATGGTTTTGAAAATAAAGAAACTCAGTTTGACCATAACCACAAAATGAATTGACTGCTATGTGCGACTTCAATAAATAAATAACAATTTTTGCTAATCCATTTTCCGGTCTTTTCGATGCACTCTACTGTAATATACATATATGTAACCGATCATAAATCTTATTTATTTTAAATACAAATAAATTTAAAAAAATAGTTTCCGGAGCGAACGACCCAAAATTGAAGTATGTTTGAATAAATTTTAACATAAGAGGATACATAATTCGTTATGGTTATTTAATATATTAAATATTTTCATATAGAGTATCGGTCTTGAAGCATTCGATTGTTGAGAGTTTCTTCATATTTAAAGCTTTGATTAACAATTTATTTACTTTTTGCATATTTTTATTTCTAGGAAATAATTTCGAAATTAAAAATAAAATTTAATTTATTCTATAATAACGAAATTTGTTTATAGAATTAGCAAAACAAAATTGATCATGTGAAAAAATAACCTAACTTTCATTAACAATTATATATTTATTATTAATCTCGATGTCTTTTATTATTATTTTTATAATCATCGCTCACGCTATTTATTTAAATAAAATATTCTTATATTTACTTATAGAATAGTTCTTTGAAATTTTATTTCAAAACGTATTTAAAATGGATCTTTTAAAGTTTTCTGTCTAGTTTATATATATATATATATATATATATATATATATATATATATATATATATATATATATATATACATACAGATGTGTGTGTATAAATGCATCGTAAAAAATAGACACTTCAAAGCAATTCCCAGATCACCTATAAATTTAATGCAAAAAATCACAAGGGATATATAAAGTATTACGACTATATAAAGTAACGAGTCAAATGGACTTGAAGTAAAAACTAATAAAATCCTTGAAAAAATATTGACGTTAGAAAAATAAGGGTATTTCAGAGAAAACAAATAAGTTTAAATATGTATAAAATATATGAGGGTAAACGAAATTACCATAAGACAGTCTTTGTTCTAAAATTGTACTTTCAAAGACACAAAGTTACGCTGCATTTACTACTAGTGTATATAAATAGACGCATTGAAGACTACTTAAAATAGATACTTGAATACAAGTTCTTTTGCATTATTAAATACGTCAATTATGCACGTAACATACAAATCCATGTGACGTGGATGATACAAATCGTTTGTACATTTGAATACGAATGAATCTATTTTAATCAAGAATGTCTAAGATGACAAGTAGCCAAAAAAATCAAGAAAATTCAAGCTGACAGGTAATAAAAATAGTATAACTATAAAAATACTTTTATTTTTTAAAGGATATATGAGAATATTTTAAACGGAGACAATATTTGTTTATTGTTGCAATTACTAATAATCGTAAAAAAATATGGAAAATTTTACATAAAGAATAATAAATTATTAATTATTCAAGAACGTAAGAAAAATATAAACAATTAATCATTAAGGAATATAAAGAAAATATAAAGGAAGTTAATTAGACTTGATAAACATAAAATTTACGTTTTTATTTAATTTTTATTATATTTGTTACTAATTACAATTTATCAACGATCGATCGATCGATCGATAATAAAATAAATTACAATTAATTTTTACATCGAGTTCTATGTAATGATAATAACGGAAAATAAATAACTACAAAACATTCATACAATTATAGAACTTGTTACTTAATTGCATTCCTTATAATTTTCAATTAGTGCAAACAGAACAACAGTACATAATGAAGTTTAAACAAATCCAAGAACGTCGATATCAATTTAAAAATCTTAAGAACGGTCGCTACGCGTCAAACTATTTGTTGATGAGCCGTTTCGAAACGAACACATCAGACATACAAATCTAATACCATCAGAGATCTTCATTACTTATGGATAATGAACTGTATAGTACTAACACTCCAGACTGGTTGGTTCCTTATGGACTCATGCACTACACACAATAGACCACACACACATTGTAATGAAATAACAACGACCATACAATTTTTTTGATCATTTTTAGAACTGAAGAAAATCTTAAAAGAACTTAAGATATCTAAGAAGACCGCTGCTTCTTGTTATGAGCCATATCAAATCTTACATGCGGTTGATCCATACATAGGGGTTTTTATGACGCTTCAAGAAGTATCAGTGATCATTGACGTCATTATATCATAAATGTTAATTGTAGGGATGGATGTACTATCCATTATATTTTGAAATGAAAAAAACACATTATGACTTGAGGAATTTACAACGTATCATACGACTTAAGTTGTCGGCCTTGATAATTTCAGTCATCGGGTGGAAGTTTCAATGGGCAGGAATAAGAGATAAAGCAGACTTTTATTATGTAAAAATTTGCACTTAATAAACTTACTGAAGTAAGAATACTCGATTTTATGGGATATAATGTATGATAATAAACATCGATACATGTTAAAAGTACTTCTGAGTATAGCCTATACAGAAATTTAATTAAAATCGTTGAATATGAATCAACATACGTCAATCTTTGTTTTTATTGTAAAGAAAACTGCTGTAAAATACGAATGGTTTAATGTATAAATTATCATACGAAGATGAACATAAAAATAATTGAAATCAATATTAGTGATTTACATAAAAACAAATATTATATTCGAATAACAAAAAAATCGTTCGGATTCAATTTAAATATAAAACAATATTATTGCACATGTTTACAAAAACGGTTCTATAATTTATTAAGTACGTTAAGCCATATTTGATACCAATAAATCAAAACAATGCATATCAACACATCCAAATGGTAACAAATTACATACACTTAATTTATCAATACAAAAAAAAGTAGATACCGTAATAACATTGTGTAACATTTTTACATTATGTCGTTTTTCTTACGTTAAGGTATCATTACTGAGCGATAAATTGAATTTCGGCACATTACCTCTGGCGGCCTATAAAAAGTATGCGTGTGCTGCAATAATCTATCCAAGTCTATTCACCAACGAACAAGTCTACTTGCACTACGCACGCACTACACGTATTCTTATATATATAGAACACGCATTAATGTTTCAGTTTTATGAAACTAGTACTTCTATAAATTTTTTAAACTTCGCTTTATACATGTCTAATTAGAAATATATATGTATATATAAAATGCTTATATATACGGTGAAATAAATCACACTTTAAATCAACATTTTGTTAAAATTTAATTTGACGCATTACTTTATCGTCAAATAATACAAATAAAAGTTATATTTATATCGTCAAATAAGTGTTATATTTTTTGAAAATAAATCAAAAAATAAAAAAGTATACAAGTGACTTTAATTCTTAATAAACTTCATATAGTTTTGTAAACATATACAATATCTGACAATTGTATTCATACACCTATCGTGCAAACAACATACAAAAAGTTATTGATTCGTGTTTAGATATTTTATAACTTTTATAATTTAATGTCTAGACAAGTGATTATGAAATATTAATCATTAAAACAAAATAATAAAATTAAACTATTTTTTTACCTAATCTTGAATTCGTACATTCCATTTTACTATTAAAAAACTATTAACTAAAAATATTAACAATAACATTTTTAGTCAATTTTATGATTACAATTGTAATTAGGTAGGAACATGTCATAACTTAACAATAAAAAGATCAATTACATATAATCAAAACAAATTAATCATTGACTCGTTTTCTATATTTCTTTTCCTTCATTGGATTTAAACTCTTAAATATAAAATATTTAGATTTTGCTCATTTGTGCATCTTATGTATTAGTTTCAACAGCTTATTACTTTAAAACACTATTTAGTATCTTAAATTAAGCTATTGTAACTGGTTAGTAATTATATAAAAAATACGAAGAAACGTAAACCTAGTCTCGCTTAAAGAACTTAAAAGTAGAAATAAATTATAAAACAAAAATTCTGTGCTGCAAAATATTATAAGATTATTACTATTTTTTCAAAATTATGACTATATACATATGAAATTTATGTTGCAATGTACATAATTAAAATTAATTTTCAACTTATTAACTAATTTACTATTATAAGAGGGATTTTTTGTAAAAAAATAAAATAAAAAATGTTTTTCAGTAATTAATTACAAAAAATGTATAAACAAATTTATGATTTTTTTCCTCGATGGTAATCAAAACAATAGTAATACGGTATAATAGAAAATGTACTACAGAAATATAATTAAAATACTATTATTTTTTTAAAAAAAATATCTGTGATATATTCACCTGGGTTTTTGATAAACATTTTCTACTTTATACGTAAATTTTTAATGATTTTTTATATATAATATATATATACACAATTTTTTATATATTATAATTTTCAATGTCAATGAATTCAAAATATATTTATGATAAAATGTAAAAAAACAAATATAATAAACCTAATCAGATAAAATGAAAGAGGCACGATATTTTTCAAAAATGAGTTCATGATACTTTTTAAATAAACACAATTTGTAAATGCTATATTACAAAAATATATTTACTATACAAAAAATATTGTAAATATTGATATTATAAAAATAAACAGGCCATTATTTACAATACTATAGAATTCTTAATATAAAAATCATTATCAAAACATGACTAAGATAAAAATAAATAATGAAATAAATAGATTGTTAAAGAGCTAAAAATCAAGGATTGTTTATAAACACAAATAAAATATATTTTTTATACAAACACATAATGCGTAACATAAACATATAACATTAAATGAAAAGATTGTATTTATTTGTGAATATATACAAAAGTATCAAGTTTAATAGTAGGTAGAAAAGTTCAATTCGTGATATACACCTGATACTAATCTATCATTTAACTATATGAACATAAATTCCATTGTCTCTTATACCATCTCCTGTCTATCAGTCAAGTGAAGGTCAATGGACCAAAATTCAATTATATAAGATTGCTCACTTTGTACATTGATTCACAATAGAGTGTGGTTTTTGAAGTACGCATATTGAAAGAAAAAAATGAGTCAAATGTACTAAAAAATAGATTACTTCAATAAAATATAAAAAAGATACAATGTTTTTACTCTTCTCTTCACATGGTTAAATTACAGAATAAGTGGGTTGATTGCTAATAAATAACATGGAATTAATTTGAATAATTTCCCTATGAACAAAACATATTTAACTTGAACAAATAATTGATTATTACTCAATTTTATTTAAAACAGCTTTGTTTTAATAAAAAATTAAAGAATTTTATACCATTATACAAATTAAATATTAAGCCATTTATTTTTCATTATATATAACAGTAACATCAACAAATTTTATGCAATATATTACACATAAAAATGAAAAATTATTCAGGTTAAAACATTTTTTTCCGGAAAAATTTGATAGATAGGAAAAAATAAAATAGAAAAAAACTTCATTATTATATTATTAATAAGGCATTTTCAAGACAAATTATTATTACTATCATATTCTTATTAAGAATATTCATAGATTTTCTACTAACTTTTAATTTACAATATTTTAATCAAAAACTTTTAAATAATTTAAAAATAACGTTGTCTATTAAACAAAAAACAAAATTGTATTATTATTTCATGCAATTAGTTCTTTAAATATCACAAACCTTTAAGTTGAGAATTTTCAATTGCAAACATATTTAGAGCTAATAATTTTAGCAACCGTTTGCAACTTAATGGCACTGGACTATGCTGAAGTAATGTTCTAAACTCTTTAAGCATTTGTAACGCTGCCTCTTGAAAACTTTCCATGCTATAAATACATACATACATACATAAATATATATATATATATATATATATATATATATATATATATATATATATATATATATACACACACAACTAAAATAATAAAATAAAATAATTACCCAATTCTTGTAATTAATTTGCCTTGTATATGAAGATAACTGATAACAAAACGTTTGTTAACCTAAAACAAATAAATATAGTAAAAAATATTGCACAAACATAAAATTCATAAAAAACATACATCAGAACAAGATAATTTAGATAAATCATCATCTGATTCTACATGGAGTTGAGGTTGGGTATTCGTTGTACGATGTAGGCGTCTTCCATCTTCTGGATGTACCCAAATTTCTCTACGCAATGAATTCCCACCCAAAGTTTTTTCACGTTCTTTCATCTGTAAACGTAATCTTTCTGCTCTTTCTTCACGTCTTTTTCTTTGCCCTTGTTCATACTATAAAAAAGTATAAAAATAATAACTAAATCTTATTTCTTTTTTAGTACAAAAAATACAAATGTATACATACACAAAATTGATGCAGATACTATATTATGCAGCATTAAAAGTTAAAATCATATTTGATTACTGATATTTTTAATATTATATTCTAATAATAAATTATATAAAACTTAATATTACCTTTTTTCTTATATCATCAAATAAAGAAGTAAGCCTTTCTCTAGCAGAATGAAATGGATTTGAAGACATAAGGCTACGCATGTAATAATAAATTGCATCTAATCTTTTTCTCTATGAAAAAAAAAGATATATATTACTTACACTCATTTCATTACGCAAATTTTTGATAAGTTACTTACTGAGTACATAGCTAATATTGCAAGTTGATTGTAAGGTCTTCCATTTTTAGGATTAATTTCTTGAGCTTTAGTGTACCACCTACAAACATAAAAAAAAGTAAAAAAATATACATAAAACAAAAAAAATTAATTATTTATAATATTCTTACTGTCTTGATTTCCAATAATTAGTAGTTTCATTAACTTCTTCTTTATAACGGGCCAAATCTCCCAAAAATAAATAAATTTTCTGGGCTGATATTAAAGCCAATCCAACAATACCTAATCCTTTTGGTGGCATAATATTTGATCCTAAGAAGTCATCCAACTTAAATGAATAAACAGTTTCTAAAACTTGTAGCAATCCTTCTAAATATTTTGAGCCATCTTCAATAATATAAAGCATAATTTCCTTGTAATCATTTTTATGTTCAGCATCATTAATCATGGATTTTCGCATTAGTTCAATTATATTATAAAACAATATTTTCCAAAAATGATATTCTACATTTTCTGTTTGACAAAACTTAAGATCTGTTTTTAATAACTCTTGCAAACTTTGTTGTAAAAACTGTCTAACAAGCAACACTCTTTTCCAGTCTCTTAATATTCCACCTGAATTTATAATCCATTGTAATTGAAGATCAACTCTTTCTATTTCAATAATTAAACGTGGATTATGTGAAGCATGAAAATTTTTTGACAATGGATCATACCAAGGCATTCGAACATTACCAAACTGATCAGTTATGTAAGCTGGACCAGAATTATCAGCACCAGAAATTTGACAATCTGGATATTGTGTTGATGAAGATTGTGCTGAGTTTGATTCTGACATACTAGTTCTTGTACTAGATGATGTTACAACAATAGGTTTATTTGGATTATTTGGATCAAATAATATTTTTTGTTGAGGATTACTGTGCTGAGGTGGTTGGATATTATTTCGTGAAATATTTTGATAAGAGTCCACTGCACGCGAACATAAATTCTGATTATGAGAAGATTCTGTGTTTTTGTCTTTTGGAAGAACTAGAATCCCCGGAGCTTGATTACAAGAATCTTTCTCAGAATTTTTTCTTTCTCTCCAATTTTTTGATTCACTTTCAGAGTTTTTCCTACTTCTATCATTACTAGAATCTCTACTGTACCTTCTATTGCGATTACGATCATTACTATGAGTTCTAGAAGTTTGCTGATTATTATAATGATAATTCCTGTTTTGAGACACTTTAGCCTGAGATGCATTCTGAGTTTTCTCATTTTCTAGTCTCGCTTTTTCTTGACTGGAAGAATTTTTATTATTTAAATTTTTACTATCTAAACTTTGATCTCTTTGTGTCCTTTCATTTCTACTTGAACTTCTATAAATAAATAATTCCCATAAATCATTATACAAAATTCAAATAAATCTAATATTTAATACATACCTCCTAGATCTGTCTCGTCTTTTACGATTTCTACAAAAAAAAATCAATGTACATTTTACGAAATAAATATTATAATAAATTTTAAATTTACTTACATCTAACATTTTATAAATAATAAAGAAAAATATACAAACCTTCTTTTACTCTGACTTCTTCTTTCTCTTCTAGAATGAGTATTATTAGATGGATCTGTTAAACTTGCCACAGAAGAACTTCGTGTCATTGTATCACTCAATGCTTCTTCAATTTCTGCATGTAATTCTACTTCTTCACTCCAGTCTAAAGTTACTGGTTCATTAGAAGAAATGTGTTGAGAAGAAGGCGGTGGTGTTGGAGGTGATAATGGAGACAAATGTATATCTTGTGGCACATTTTCTTTTTTTGACTGTTCAGAAGAAAGAACTACTTGAGGATGTGAAATTGTTTGTTGAACTTTGTATGGCTTTTTAAATTTAGCTTGTTCTTGAATTGGTGTTTGGCTTCTACTATATCCATAATTCAATTGCTCATTGCTGTATGTTCGTCCACAATTACTATAATTTGGAGGAGTATTAGGACGTGAATTATAAGGACTGTTAAAATAAGCCGGGTCTGGTGTATGCGGACGATGAATAAATTGTTGTTGAGATGAAGATTCTGCATCCATATCTTCAATTCGTAAACGACCTCGACCTCTTGAACGCATATTTGGCAAAGTTTGTGACATATACGTTTGATTTACTTTAGGCATACCACGACCATGAATCACTGATTGTGATAAATTATGTTCATGTATATTTGACATATGTGTATAAGGTATACTTATGTTGCGATTTAATTGAGTATCTGTTTTATTACAATTAATTTGTGAATGATGATCAGTTGAAGTACCTTTAAAAGTCACACTACTCCCATCCCATGTTCCTTCACAATTAGAACCATAATTCATCATATAACCACTTTCAGCTAAATATTTTTTTTTGAAACGAGGAGGTAAAGAATCCAAATTCGAAGGAGGTTTTTGTACTTTGTTTACTATTTCTCTTTCACCGCACAGAGAAACGCTACTGTTCCGACGCCCTGAAGGCGGTTTATTTTGAATTTTACCTGGCTGCCAAATTCTCGTCAAACCACTTGTATCTACAGGTTCAACGCTACGAGTATCTCTCATACGATTAGGATCTATAGAAGGTTCTATCGTTCTCGGTTCAGATGACTGTCTATAATCTCGTCTGTTTTGTATACGTGATTGTACTGATGGTGAAGATGTTCTCCAATTATCTTGTTCATTTTTGTATTCAATTTCTTGAGTATGCCTGCGATGGTTGTTTTTCCTTGATCTTTTATTACTAGAATTTAAACGATCTGTGCTCCCAAAACTATTACATCCGTTTCTAGAATCTCTACTTAAATTGCTATTTGATTTATAGCTTTGATTTTTTATATCCGATCTAGATGCATTAGCTTGAGAAGTAGATGAATCTTGTATTATATTTCTATTCTCTGTATATGACTTATCAACAAAATCTCTACTTATACCACCATGAGCACTCGATTTAGGAATATATATAGCTTTTTCTGGTTTTTTATTTTTACGTTTGTCTGTCAAATTATTTGTCGAACCCAGTTCAGATTTTGATATACTTAAATTATTAATATTATCGGACAGTTTATTAATTTCATTGGAACTTCCACTATTGCGTTCGGGCATTTTTGCTAAGTATCTTTGTTCTTGATTTCTACTTTCTACAGAATCACTAAAACATCCACGGGAATCAAATTTATTCGATTCTATATTTTCCATTCCTTGTCCAGATTTTTTAAGACGCCCACATCCAGGACGATAAAACTCCTGCTGAGGTTTCATCCGGGACATAATATTTTTTTAATGTCACATACAACCAATAGCTAAAAAATATATACCACAAAGTTTATAAATATTTGAAAAATTCAAAATAGGTTAAAACTGATGTCAAGTGAAGTTTAAAAATATATAAAAATTTAATAATTAATTCAATATCATTAAAAAACATTTAAACATATATACAAATTTGATTTTATATCTGTACAATAAAGAAATAATGTGATAAATATTCTGGTATAAATTTATAAAATTAGGTTATGTTTTCCTTGAAATGCACCTATTATATAAAATGTCTGATAAAAATAATAATTGTTTTAATATTTCATTTTAATGCATCAAATAAATTATAAAAATTCTTGATTACTTACAATAAACCTTTGTTGTTAATAGTTTTTTCAGTTTTTGTTAAAAGATTGCACTGAAATGAGTTACATATTATGTTGAAATTTCAAAATAATATTAAAAGATTTTTGTACTTATTTATCTCATTAAAATCTAGTGATTTCCTATGTTAAATTATGCTCAATTATGTAAAATATTAATATATAATTTTTAAAACCTTATTTCGCATATATGTTTGTATAAATGTGTGCTTGTGTATGTGTATGTATTTGTATATATATATATATATATATATATATATATATATATATATATATATATATATATTATGTTATGTGCAATATAAATATTTATATTTATATCGTATGTTATTATTAAAATAAGTATAACATATTTTTGTACAATAAAAATTGCTCATTAAACTGGGGACTAAAAGTTATTTTATTCTACAATATTCATAAAGTATAAAAAAACTCAAAATTATTTCATGATTTTTAACCTTCATAAATAACAAAGAAATTATACATGTATATTACATATTGTTATATCATTAAAATATTTATATTTTATGTTTATCAAATTAAGTTTATTTATATTAAATCATGTACGTATCTATCGCCGTACAAAGTACAAATATCAATTATGTATATGACTGATAAGTTGTAAACTTTTTTTATCATTGCCATTTTTTAACAAGCCATAAAAGTATATTTTTTTAAAATATTCAATTCTTAAATGCAGTTATGATCAGTCTTTATCTTTGATTTTTGTATAGAGCAAATAAAATATATAATTACACTTTTATCATAAGTACAATTCCTATTAAACAAAAAAAATCAAAAACAAAATTAGATCAGGTGACAATAAATGTCACCCCACAAAATTTAAAAATAATAAAATATGATAAATTTCTGTATTAAAAAATTCTTAATTCACTATTACTTAAATTATTAATATATCAAAATGTCTGAAATAAAGAGACCTATAAGAAAATTACCAGCAGGACCAGAAGTTAACACTGAAGTAGAGAGTTTAAATACTGTACATATTAGTGATGAAATTAAAGATGATTCTTCAAACCAAACTGAAATTAAAATACCATTGAAAGATGAATTTATTATTGATGGAAAATTGCATATGAATAATATAATGTATGTCTTTTCTGATGTTTAAACTTTAGTCAAAGTTTTTTTAATTAGAATTACTTTAGTTTAAAGGGAAATTGAAAGTAATACTTTTTTGCTTTTGCTTGCGAATGATCTGTATTTTTTTTTAAAAAAATAATTCATTTTTAAGTATAGAAGGCCCAAATGAGACTAATAATGGATAATAAAAAATAGTAAATAATAGCAAGCAAATAAATTTATGTCTAAACTCTTCAATCTCATTTGGGTCACCTATATAAAATTACAATTTTGCAATATTAAACGATATTTGAAATATATATCATATTAAATTATAAGTTTTTGTATAATAGATATTTCAAATAAAGACAATGAAAATAAATATAATAAAAATTAAATTAAAAAAAAGTTTGTAGAGTTTTTAAGTATATCACGCCATTTGTAATATATATAAAATAATTTTTAGGCACGGCAATAAAGAAATACTGTGCGTAAAATACACAGAAAACTTTGACTTTATCGCATCGGGTTCTATAGATGGAACAGTACAACTTTTTGAAACTAAATCTTTTCAAAAAGAAAAAGAATTATATGACCAAGAAATTATTGCTAAACCATGTCCAGTAACATGTATTAAACATAGGCCACCAAATAAAAGTCATCCGCAAACAGATTGCATCATATGTACATGTATGTGTATTTAAAAAACTTATGTGTGTAGGAATGTATGCATAAGAAAACGTAATTGGTTAGAATGTATGCATAAGCAGATAAATTAATTATTTACCTCTAACAGTACAAGATTTTATAAAATATGTAATAACTTATTGATTACTTTATTTGTTTAAAAGCTGATACGCATTTTGATGTCCATGTCATTATCATTAGAATGTTGTATTATAAACGTGCATTATCGAAATTCACATTAGCTTTTTAGCAAATAAAGTGATTAATAAATGATTGGACACAAAATATTGTTAGAAAATTTGGGGTAAAGTAATTAATTTATGTTAAAGTGAATTTTTCATAATGTTAAAACAAATAGTAATAGAAAATTAATTTAAAATTTATATCAAAAATACAATTGTTTTAAAAGTTGGAAAATGTTTTCTTGATGATGTATATCAAAATCAGTACAAAAATATTCTTGGTCCTTTTTACGGTACATAATACTAAATTAAAAAAAATTATAGATGTTAAAGCTGGTATTAAATGTTGGAATTACAATTTTATGCAATGCGTTTATACAATTCCCGAAAAACGGCAAACACTAGGATTAGCATATCATCATCGTTTGCCAAAATTTATTACTTATGGAGATGATAATAAATTATGCTTATATGATGAGGAAACTAAAACTCTTGAACAAAGTTACCAGTCTAGGTATAGAATTGTTTATATATATATATATATTTACCTTTTATTAATTTTCTAGTGTTCATATCTTTTAGTGGTGCACATAGTTTAATGGATGGTCATCAATCTAGAGTATTTTGCACTACATTTAATCCTAAATCATTGTATGAATTTATATCCGGTGGATGGGACGATACTGTACAGTTTTGGGATACACGTGTACCTAATGCGATACGATATATATCTGGACCTCATATTTGTGGAGAGGGAGTTGAAATAAGTAAAACGGGACGAGAGGTTTTAAATTACTAACATTTTAATGAATTATTCATTATTATAAAAATTTTACTTTAGGTATTAACTTGTGCTTGGCAAAAAGAAAATCCTTTACAGTTATGGGATTATGGATCTGGAAAATTAATTACAAATTTAGAACCAGATATTCATTTATCGATGGTATGTGTTATCATAATTTTTTCTTTTCACATTTCCATATAATAATTTTAATATTTTCTAGTTGTATTGTGGAAAATTTATAGACAGAGATTTATTGGCATGCGGTGGTACAGAAACAAATTTAATGAGAGTAGTTAATTTACGATCTTATACAGTAAGTGAACTGTAGTTAAGTCAGTAAGTGAATAGTAAGTTAGTAATTAGTTTACTTTGATTTTTAAATTTTTGCAGACTTATGGATTAGTTCGTGGTCTATCTAAAGCTGTGTACAGTGTAGATATTGCATTGCACAGACAATCAAAAAGAAATGAAAGACTAATTAAAGTGGCATTTTGCAGTGGTATGAATATGTATGAACTAAATCTCATATGACAATAATAATAAACACACATACAAATATCTATACCATAAAACTATATTGTATGCAGTAAATAATACATATTTCAGATAAAATTAATAAAACTATGGTACAAAAATTTTACATATATCATACTCTCAAAATACACACAATGTACAAAGCTAATTGTAAATATGTATGATAATAGAAAATTTTGCATTGTAACAATGTTAAAAAATACATAAAACTGTTTTATATATTTTAAAAAGCAACTTTGTGAAGTACTGACATTTTTAATAGTTTTGAAATAGTCAAGCCGTATTTTTTTAAACGGAATGTAGTGAATAACTGTACTCCACAAGACTGCACATTTCATTCATACATATAAATATATTCGTGCGCATTCAATACATACAACATTTACAAATGCATATAAACAAGTACACTTACACATGTACACACATACGTACAAGACTAGATTGCTCGACAGCCATTTAATAATCTAATATATTTGCCAATGTACTGTTAAGTCAATAGAAAAAATATTTTTTTCTTTTTTTGCAGGACAATACTTTTGACTTATTTCTTAAGTATATAGCAAATGTCTCAATTAAATATTTTTTTAATTGATATGTTGAATGAATAATAACACTACTTATTGATATTGTTTAATATAAACAAAAATAGTCCAAGATGAGTAAAAATAATTTACTTGTATTATAACTTGGTTAGAGAATCATTATTTTAATTTTTCAACGTATTCAAAGTCAGATTATTTCTATTTGTATATACCTGTTCATTTCACAACTCATTTCACAGCCATGACTACTTTAAATATGTAGTCGATAACATTACATTGTATTGTATACAGGATTATTATGTCTCTGTTTATTTATGGCAAGTCTTGATAATGGATGTGTCTTCCCGTGTTGTTGCTGTTTTTTATGTGCAGCAGAAGTCACAACACTTGCAAGAACCATAGGCACAGTGTTTTTGACAACAGTCGGTGGAACAGGTGGTCTTTTACATTCTGAATCACAACAATTTTTTATATTACGATCCAAAAGCGATGATTTTGTAACCGGAAGTGTATATTTCTTCACGTCCTTTGATGATTTCTCTGAACTTATATTTTTCTTATCAAAACTTTCCTTAGGCCTGTTGCAAATGTGCGTGTCTCGATTACTTACAGAGTTATTTTTGATTTCAATAGCAGTGCTGCTGACTTCATATTTTCCAACAAGTTTTTTAACTGAAAGATCTTCAATAGTTTCTGGTTCAGGTGAACTGCTGCCTTGCTGTAAATCAGTGTGTACACTCACAGGTGAAGATGGTAAACTTCGTACTTTATTTTTTGGATAACAAAGATCATTATCTATACTATTACTTATTTCTACAGATTTTTCTAATTTTGTGCTACTTTTGGCTTCAAATTCTCTTTTTAAATTTTTTACCTTTCCTCCTGAACTCTTACTATCTGATTCAGATTCATCTGTTGACAAACACTGTTTTGAATTACTTTCATTTTTATTCATATTTTCAAGATATAATTTATGATGTTTTACAAATGATGATAATGTGTTATAGGAAGAATTTTTAACAGATAGATTGGAATTTCTTTTTAAAATAGTTAAATCTGAAACTGAACTAGAAAGAGGTTTACTTTTTATATCTATCATTGGCATTGACAATTTTTCTGGAGCACTTACAGAAAGAAGAGTCTCTGTTTCTTGTTTTGAGTCATTTAACATATTTAATTTTGGCAATGTTTTTCTATTAATATCGATGCCTTTTGTACCTGTAATACTAAAACTATTTGGTTCAGTGTTATTTACATTACTCATAGGTACAGTATTACAAATTTCAGAATCAGTTTCAATGTTATGTAACTGTTGTGATAAAGAAGAATTATTTAAAATAGCTATGTTATAAGCTTCTATAACTTCATTATTTTCAGAAGAGTTTAAGGCAGGAGTAGAACTGGGAACAGAATCTGAACATGAATCTTGAATATTATCAGTTATTTCATCTCCAAAACTACTTTCTATCTGTTTTGCTTCAGAGCAAATTCTTTTTCCAGTTCCTTCTTCCAATTTTTGTTTTGTCCTTTTGACAGTGCCAGGATACCAAGAAGGTATATCATTCTTATCATATGCAAACATACCACTAGAACTGGATCCAAACAGATCTTCTGTCATTTGAGATGACTGTTTTTCACCAAATTCATTAGTAGCTGATTGCACAACAGCACAATTTGGCTTCATATCATAAGAACCCCATGAACTATTTCGTGAAGGTAATGTGCGAGTATCTCCAGAACCCCAAGAGCTTTGCCGTGAAGGAGTGTTTCTTAATTCACCTTGATAACCTAATACAACAGCACTATCGTACGAACTCCATGAACTTTGCCGAGAAGGACAATCTCGAATTGTTTCTTCATTAGACAATTCCGTGATACTTTGTGGTAAAGGTGAAATACCGATATTTACTAACGACTGTTTTTGCTGTTTCCTTTCTTCACGATCAAAAACTTTATCAAGTTGATTGGAAAAAGGATCACCTTCTTTTTTACATAATGTTCTTGAACCGTTATTAATTAAAACTTTCAATACAGACTTATTATTTGTAACTATTGGTTTGCTTGTATTATTGTTATTTACATTATTTTTTAAATTAATTTCACTATTGTCTTTAACATTACAGTACTCTGGAGAACATCTTTCTATAATTTGGGATGAAGATGTCCAGACTAGGCTATCACTAGGAAGTGAATTAGAACAGGATGAAAGATTTAAATCACAGGTTTTATAGGATACACTATTTATTCCACCATCACAATAAGACACTGTTGTTATTTCTTTTTCTCCAGGATCCCATATTTCTTTTTTCACTAAAACTGCTGTTAACATATGAGGAACATCTTTTATTGGATGTGTAGCAGATTCTTCAGTAGTGTTACTAGGAGAGTTTTCACCATTGTGAAGATCATTTTCTTCTGATACTGGACTAGGTGGTTTAGATGAACTATTTTCAAACTGTGATGTTAAATTCAAAACCAGCCCCTTTTTATCAGGTTGTTTTAATTCATTTTTGGTAATACATGTTTGTGACTCAAGTTCTATAACTCTATGTTTCACAGAAGGTACTGAACTTTCAGATACATCGTTAGAAACTTTACAGGAACCAGGTAAATGAACTATTTGATTTTGTGATACACTATACACTTGACCGTTTTCACAAGGTATTAAAATATTACGATTTTCTATTTCATCGGAAGCCGGAGATGCAGTCGGGGCACTACAAGCAGGCGTATCCAATGTTTTGTTTGATTTTAGTGTAAACGTAACTTTTGAAGATGCTTTACTAAGATGCTCTAGAGACACTGAGGTAGGAACTGAATGTGAAGGTAGAATGTTAGATGCTTCTCTTGTATCAGGTGACCAAGACTTTGGTCTATCACCAAGTTGTCTTAAATCTTGACCTGACATTGTTGTTTGTATTGCACTTCTTTGCAGTGCTTGGATCATAGGTGTAGGTTCACTTCCTGGTACAATTCTTTCAGTTTTAGCTGTGAATCCAGGTGATTTCAAATTGGTTTCTGATTTGGATCGTTGTAGTTTTTCCTTATTTTTCATTGCATCTAATATACCTTGATATGTTTCTAATTGTGCAAGAAAATTATTATTCGGTTTAATACAATTTCTTTTTTCTTTTACATGCTTCATAGCTTTGTTGAAATCCCAGTTGTAAGCCTTCATTGCATAAGCAATTACAACAGAAGCAGATCTACTTACACCCATTTTACAATGTACAAGTACTTTAGATCCTTCTTTCTTAGCACGTGTAATATATTTAAATGTATCATCCCAATGTTTCAATAAATCAGTCTTCTCATCATCATATACACGTATATTTAAATAATCAAACATTCCAGGAAAGAAGTTATCAATTTCTCTAGTCACATTTAAAATATGACGAACTCTGAAAATAAAGATTAAATTAATTTCAAAACAATAATTAATTCAAATATATATATATATATATATATATATATATATATATATATATATATATACACACATTATGTATAAATACATTTAATTTGTATTAAAAACAGTATTAACAAAAAACCATACCCATTTTTTTGGAGTTCCTCTAAATTGGAAGCATTCCACTCAGAGCCTAAATACACATGTTCAAATATTTCTGTTGGTGCATCCATTTGACCTAAAATAGTTAGCATTTCTTGATCAATAAATGATTTGAACTCTCCCAAATCCATATCTAAATCTTCTTCCAACCGAGATCTAATATATTTACTAGTAACTTCATCTAAATCAACAGACATCATAATTTCCTTCAAGGTGGTTCGTATCACCTGTTCTGTTTCGTCTCGTTCCCTTGGTCTGAAAATATAAAAAAATCATAGCATAATAAAAATATTATAAATGATGAACATTTATTGTATTATAAATAAAAATGAATTATTATAATTACATTATAATAATTTCAAGTAAATTTACTAATATCATAGAAAAAAAATATTTATTACATATTAATAAATATGTAATACTTATTTAAGAATTAGAATCGTAGTTTTGTACGGTTTATTACTTTAACAGCATTTATTTTATTTAAACATTTTTTACGATACGAAATATTGAATATTTTTATATCTGGATCAAATAATTTAAAAACTATTGATTAATAAAATGTTTACATATATTATTTGTAATGTGAAAACGTAGTTAAGATAATCTTAAAAATCTGTAAAATAAATCGTTCGTAATATACGATGATATTGATTCTTAATGACACTAAGAATACAAAAATTTTTAACTTTGTGTATTTAAATACATATTAAATTAATTTCCAAGCATTTATTTGAAATAATTTTCTTAATATTATCCACTTAGAAAGAAAAATAGTCATTTATTTACTATTATTTTCATATGATATTATTAATATATATATATATATATATATATATATATATATATATATATATATATATATATATATGCATACACATATACATACATAACAAGCGCGTGTTATAAAATAACTCACTTAGTTCGCAATGAATCCGGTGATGGAGGTCTTCTTGATTCAAGGCTATCCATTGCATGCCATTCATTAAGGCATGATCGATCTGATTCAATATGTTGTTCATAGTAAGTGACCCAATCGTGTGTCAATCCACCTAAGAAATAGTTTTGTTCTCGTGCTTTAGAGCTCACTTTATGAAGAGTCTGTAAAGCAGACCTGAAAAGAAAAAAATAATGATCAATTGAGTTCGACAATTAAAAAAAAATAGTGATTTTTAAAACAATTTAGAAGAACATATATTAATTTATTATAAAAGGAAACATGAACGATACAGTAAAAATGATAAATTAAATACAATTATAAGAAATGACAAAAAGTTTGAGTAAAATATAAAAAAATATTATAAATATATACACATTTCGCAATATTTATAATAGATATTGAAGAGGGTCAAAATATTAAATATTTTATATAAAATAATAAACTGAAAGAATCTTATGCTAATAAATAGTATGTAAGAATACTAGACAGTTTAATTTTATTTTTATACATAATTTTGATATGAAATAATTTGAAAATATTTTGTAAAATAAAATATATTTGAATTATTTCTTTTACATAAGAATAACAAAAGGCAATTTTAACGTATGTATTTTATTTTATTTTTTTTAAAAAAAACATTACTTCTTGAATCCCGGTTTTTAAATAACAATAATAGAGTATATAATGACTATAAAAAGTTTGTTTCCTCAAGGCGATAATAAACTACAATAGACACTGTCTATACCTCCGATAGTCACGATGCAGGTAGAAAATAGATACATCGTTGTTTATGTTTCATAAAGACATAGATCTTTATAAAAAGTATGATTAAATGAAAAAAAATATTATCTGCAACAAGCAGTGAAACTAGATATACTTTTCAATCTTTTTTAACTAGTTCAATAATAAAACTAATAAATGATAAACTTGAAAAGTTATTCGACATCACGTCGTTATCTGACAAAATGCATTTAGTAAATGGGTGTATCATATTAGCTCTGTGTTTATATTACGTGTTTTGAATAACATAAATTGATTAAAAGACTCATTTCATGACGTTAAAAATTAAAATAATAATAATAAGGGTAACATGTATACATATTTCCAAATAAATATGTTATATATTAATAATATAATCGCGAATTTAAGTAGTGCATTTTTATTTTTATTCACTTTGTAAGAAATTTACATTTCGGGATTTAGTCAGTTTAATGACCTGCATGTTAATTTAATGTATACTTTTAACGGTTTTCACACAATCATTATTCTCGTTCATTTAATTCATTACGAACATAATTTTATTAAACTTACAAACAACAGCTAATTCTAATTAATAAAATGTACAATAATCTCAATGTAAATATAGGGTCATTCAAATGCTATGCTTAGATTTGTTTTATAAAAAAAATAAAAGAAACTATCCACATGTTTCCATATACACTACCCTATATACACACATGCTTCTTTAAAACACAAATCTAGACGTCAAATTTGGATAACCCTATATACGTATAATTCTAAAAACAAAGAATCAAAATTTAAGTTATCCTTAAAAAATAATCATTAATATTTGATATGTTTCATTTTTTAAAAATTAATATTTTAAATTGAAAAAAACATTATTATTTTATCGTAAATGTATATTATTACATTCTAAAATGCACATTTCAAAATTAAATATCACTATCCACAGAGCAAAATATATTCTTGAAATAAAATTTTGTAAATGAAATTAAAATAAGTATATAATTTTCTACATTCACTCCATTTTGTTTCATTTAAATAAAAAAACTATAATTAACCCCTTATTTAAGTTCCTGAACTAAAATAAGCATATTATTGAATAAAAATAATAAATGATAAACAAATATAAACTACAAGTCCAAACTTTGAAATAAATATAATTAAGAGTTATTATTTTGCAGGGGAAAGAATGTATAAGTCTAGAGAAAAACCGATAAAAAATATGTGGAAACTTATAAAATTCATATTCCTTTAAAATTCAATTAGGAAGTTGTACATATAAAAAGTCAACGAATATTTAATTTGTTATACGGGAGTTTATGTTTAAAATATTCATATTCTTATGTGAAACTCACTACCTCTTTTAAGAACTGATTGTGAAGTAAGTTTTTTCAGGGAGATTTTTTTCTTTTTAAAACGTCCATCTTAAAAACAGGCGTATGAAAAAGTTAATAACGATATATATATATATATATATATATATATATATATATATATATATATATATATATATATATATATTCAAACAATAGTAATATTATTATTACACATTTTCAAAAATCAACAATGAATTAAAAAAATTAGTTATTATAAACAACGTTTTTTTTGAGAAAATATATTGTTTTTGGCGGATTTATAGATTTAAAAAGCAAAATGAAAACGACATTTTTTCCACAAAATATGGTATTTTGTTCTATGATTTTTAAAAACAGATATTTTAACAATATTTGCTTTTTTAAAAAAAGAAATTGTTTATTTAATTCAAGAAAGTAAATATAATTCATTCAAAAATTATATAAAAAAAACATTTTATTAAATACAAATTATAAGTTTTATTGGTTAAACATAATAAATTATTAACAATGCAATTTCATAAATTCAAATAAATAAAAAAAACAACGAAACATTTAAATTGAACGATTTAAGTTTTTTACATCAAGATTTTAAATGAACGTACTGGTCAATAAAAAATCACATAGGTATAAATTTTACTTTGAATAATACTTGACAAATTACATAAATCAATAAAAACTTTGTTTCTTTGTCGTAATTATTTTAATTAACACTAATACTAGAACTATATTATTTTACTTAAATGTCAACATTAATATGAATAAGCATATTGATATGCATAGAAATATATATTAAATTGTATATTAAAATGAACAATTAGCGTTTTACATTTATATGTAATGTTGTAATCATATAAAACACAATGATTCTGTACAAGCAGTGGTGGTACAGGCACAGAATTAACGTCATCAACCAAGGACAACTACTCTTATAAGCTCGTTGGGTTTCAATTCATGTTATCCTCACTGTAGGATGACGCACTTCTAAACATATCTTTTGAAATAACACATAATACAATGTTTTGTAGAAATAGTTTCATATAAAATTTATTTCTAATTATTCATTTAAAAAACAAATTATTCGAAAAATTAATGATAAGTTTTTAAATCGTATAAAAAATTATTCCAAATTGAACTCGGTCGAATTTTTAATAAAATATTATTTTTATTTAAACTTAATACCTTTCAAAAGGAACCCAGATAGGCCACATTGACGATGATATATTTTTGTGTTCAAACTTCATAAAACGATTCACAACCATGATGAGTTTGTGTAGTATTAATGACTTAATAAATATTCACAGAAATAAATATATCACACGTACTTATTAAATTGACACTACATTTGAATAAGATTTATTTGCACATTTTTGACATACAATGGAAAACCGAAATCATATCTACACACAGCGACGTTAACGATTAAACTAAACTAACATCACCAAACTTGTAGCTGCCTGTTGCTTAAAAGTTGTTAGGCATTGAGGTGTCCAAACAAGGTAACCTCATGAGAGGTGTATCAACGTTCATATAAAGCATGTAAGAGGCACAGCAGTGAAATCGCTGGGCGACGAAAGACGTGGTAAATGTTAACATCTAACTTAATAGAATCAATAAAGATACAGCATACGTTTTATTATACATCGAAAAGAAATAAAACTCAAAAGCACTAATTAAACTAGAATATTTAAATGTCATTAATTAAATATAGGTAAATTATTTTTAGAATATTTTTAAAATACACAGCTCATATTTAATATTTTAATTATTTATATTTAATACACTTTTTATAAATTTTCTATTTTTAATCAAAATCCAAGTTCTTAACATAATATGAGTATTAATTTTATAATTTTCAGTAAATTAAACAATGCTAAACTCATATAATATTTTTAAAAAATAATTGACTTTATAAAAAAAATACTAATCACACACTAAAAATCTTAAATGAGTTACACATAGACACACAACTATTATAATAAATGAAATAGAATGAAGAACAGGCGTGGTAAATGTAGTCGATGTGAAACTAATGACGCGAGAATAAAGACTGAATTTTGCAAATAACGAAAAGTTGTTGGAGCTGCAATCAAAAGTTGTACAGCTACATACACACAAACGTACTACATATATGTACAAGCCACATATGAAATAAACAAGTATACATCTCTCTGTTTTATTCATTATAAATAGTGATCATAAAGTATTGTACAGACGACATCAAAACATCTCCAAACTCGTTCTGAACAATGAAATGTGTTTTCTTCAAATTATTTAAAATTAAAACTAACAATGATCTGCATATTTAAATACACGTCTTTCTGTTAAGTGTAAAAAGCAGTTAAAGTAAAAAATATATTTTTTATGACCTTATTCAATAATCTTTTAAATATTTTTATAGCCTATTAAGTTTTATGATGTATCCCAAAAACGAAAAATATATTCATAAAATAACCACAAATGGACTTAAATTCATTTTACAATTTAACAGAATTCATTTTAACTACTATATAATTCCAGTGATTAACATAAAAATAATAATAAATACCAAACATCTATTTATATCCTGTTCTATTTCAATAATTAAATAAAAAACATTTTTTGTAAGAGATCGAATAAAAGAGATTATTCAAGAGGATTTTCTGTTATTTAACTTATTATATACTAGGAAATAAATAAATTTTTAGTCATATAAATGATTTGAAATAAAATAATTATTTATTGAAAATTATTTAGCAGTAGAAAAAATATATTAAAAAAATCGATTTCAAATATCTGCTTTCTATTGGAGAGATAACAGAGATGCTAGAAAATACCAGTGTAAAAATATTCATATTTTTAATTGCAAAATTTCAGGGGGTAAATATATATAAATTCAAATTACTCTCCTGATATTGATGACAGAGCTACCCCTTCACTCTGTCATCATTACATCAATTTATCAACTACATTGAATGCAGAGCACATCGATGTTTGATGTCCATTCTTGAAATACAATTTTTGTTGCCACGAATAAAAAAAATCTGATTTTTAATTAAAACATCCAACTTACATAACAAACATATGAATACTTTCTCTTTTTTTTAAAAAAATATTATTCTTTAAAAACTATATAATTATTAAAATTTAAATGAATAAAAAATATTTTTATTTTAGTTTTCTTTTTTATAAAGGATTTATATTTTGTATTAATTATAAAAAATGCAATTAATAAATAATACCCCATTCTATTAATTTACTAAATAACTAGATATTTACGTCGCTGAAATAATATAGTATTGACAAAATTAAAATACATAAACATACATTTTTTCTGTTAATTATGACAAATCTTTTAATTACAATTATACGATTATAAATATTTATTATAAAAAAACCTATATTTTCTTTTATTAAATGTATTTTTGATAAAATAAAAAATAAGGTATTATTTATTATATTTGATTTTTCATACGGTACTTTCAAATATATATTATCAAAAAAATTATAACGGTGTAAGCATCTATAAATATTAATGAGTTCGCAATTAATCTACATTAAAATATACATAGTGTGGGAATGAAATAATCCTTCTTGTATTACATTACAGATGCCAATGAATTTCTACTTCGAAAATTGATATTACAATAATTTAATATATTTTTTAATATAGATATTAAATAATCATAATATAATAATTAGAAACTGTATGTGCAATAAAATGTGAATTCTAGTAAGAAAACTGTGACAAACATAGTTATATCAAGTTTTGTTCAGTCTCTGTGTGGTTTTGTGGTATACATTCTGAAGGAAATAACGCGAGTCTATACAGCGGACAT
Organism: Neoneuromus ignobilis; assembly: GCA_029203775.1. NCBI lineage: Eukaryota > Metazoa > Arthropoda > Insecta > Megaloptera > Corydalidae > Neoneuromus > Neoneuromus ignobilis. Next base: position 13,048,825 of record CP092090.1, read on the forward strand.
GTGGACAATCACAGCAACGCACAATTCAGATTCAAACCTTATTTAGACATGGCGACGATGCGGCCTTTGATTTCAAGATCAAATCGAATGGTGGGGAAAAAGTATGTGAATTAATATTAGGATGTGTTTGCTTAGAAAAAAAGCGGTAAGACCAGAAAGAAGATATAATACATGGGAAATTTTATAAGAGGAAAAGCATCGACATGCTCAAGAGTTCAACGAGAAAAAAATACAAGTTGCGTAAATGCAAATTAGTATTTGTTAAAATGTCTTGATGGGAAAAACACTAGTGAAGTAAAAAGGATAATGGGTTTTCAGTATATAGATGTTATTTATTTTTTTCCTTATAAAAAACATATAAAAAATCAATAACATAATAAATTAGTCACTGGGACATTCAAACATGTATTCGGATATTAAGTATCTTTTAATTTTTTTTATTATTTAAATTGATTAGTATTTTAATGGATTACGTACTGTCATTTGAAAGTCATGCAAAATGACGAAGAATGTTTTAAAAATGATATGCAAATATAATTAAAAATTAGTATTCGTTGTCAGGATTGTACATTCTTTCACTGATCTAGAATCCCCAATATACCAACACAAACACACAAAACTTTTTATATATATATATATATATATATATATATATATATATATATATATATATATATAAGTAATCACATAACATAAAGCATTATTTGTCTTCATAAAAAAACATACTTGTAAATAATAAATAATATATTTGACACAAGTTGGATTATTAATGAATTAACTGAAACTTAAACCAGTTTTTTTAATCTGTAATGGCAACCAGTGTAATAATGTTCATGTCGTTTATGTAAATTATAAGTTGTTTTAGTGCTTTTAAAATTGAGATTTCAAAAACACTTTCTAGAAATCTAGTTTTTAAAAATAAAAATCAACGTTTTGTTTCATACTTGAATATAAAAATAAAAGTAATAAACAATTACACAACAGAATAGTATTGTGGTTATATTCACTTTTACCTAACAAATTTCAATTTCTTTGCCAACATATTCAAGTTTCTTATTTAGAATATAATCAATTATTGGATATTTTTTTATAAAAAAATATTTTATGTGAGCTGTTTATTTACAAAATAAATACATAAGTCTATAGATAAATTATATAAGTATTTTTCTTCCTCTCTTCATTTATATATGCACACACACACACACACACACACAATTACTCATTTATAAAAGAAATTAAAAAAGTTTTTACTAATTTAATTTCAATAATACGGAAATTATATACATATATATATATATATATATATATATATATATATATATATATATATATATATTTCTAAATAGTTTTTAATATATAAAAATCAATATCAAATAATTAATTGAAAAAAATAACAGTTAAAAATAGTAACAATTTATATATTTCAAAAAAATAACTTTAACAATAAGCAAATCTCAATCCAATTAACTTTTTTAATTAAAAACTTTAATTATTTCAATAACAAGATAATAAACAACATATTACTACTTTTATAAAAAAATATTGATTCTTTTATTAATACCTTTATTACATTTTTATATTTCTTTCTTAACAACTTTATCAAAATAAAATAAACTTATCAATAAACCAAAAGATGCTCTTACAAAAACATTTATCATTGTGTTAATAACAATTTGAAGATAGTACAAAAATACAATCTTTAAATATATGATTATTTTTAATACTAAAGTAAATAAGTAAATATTCTAGAATAGAAAAAAAATCTATATTTTTATCATTAATACTTTCAAAGATATCTAAAAAAATATTTACGATTGTAATAATATTTTTTAGAAATTTAAAACACGTTATACTAAAAAATATATTATAAGTGGAATGAAAATATATTCTAAAATAAATTTAAAGATGATATAATTTGATATTACAGGAATAATATAATTTAAATATAATTGTCAATTATATCTCAATTGTATTCAATTGAATTTCAATTTATACAATTACATTTATATATATATATAATTATGAAGATGAATAAATTTGCAAGACACTAATAAAAATAACGGATTCAGAGAAGAGACTCTTATTAACCCAGTGACTTTTAATAATTATTATAAATATTCTGAACAAGAATCTATAATTCAACTTGACCAATTAATTTTTATTGGATTAGTGCGATCGTTTCAACATCGAAATGAGCTTCTTGAATTTCGCCATATATAAACACGTTTGATACAAATGTTTAAATATGGATGACACGACGATGAAGATACAAATGTTGTAGATTATACATACATAGAAGTAACTATTTTCTTTAATTCAACTCGTACGTTTATAATCAAGTCTAGGTCTTTGTACTTACTAAATGCATCAAGTACAAGCATGTGCATCAAAGGCTACAAGTGAAAACATCACCAAATATGGTACAAAGTAAGTGAAGCAGATTCTGAACAATTCTTATAATTCTGGATAGGCACTGATGCGTAAAGAATTGAAATTGCTACATATATTGTTACGTGACGATATAAAAGTATTATTTTGTTTCATTTCTGAATGGATGCAATGATTGTTGAAATTAATTTAAGCGTGAGAAATATCAATTAATTTACATAGTTATAATAAAAATAATTATTAGAAATGAGGAATTTATAATTTTTACGATAATAAAATATTCTTTTTACATGAAGAAATGTTAATAACGAAATGTAAAAATGTTATATATATATATTAAAAGAAATAAAAAATAAAACAGAAAACAGAAAAATATTTCAACAAAAAAATACTTTTGAAAAATACAATTTCTTACATGCTTAAAAATTAGATGGTAGATGAATTAGATAGTAATTATAACTTTTTAAAATGACATCTCATTAATTAGATAAAATGTTAAAAATTAATAACTAATATGTATATATACGAGGGTCATTTGTTAAGTATGGTAAAAAAGTAAGAAGAACTAAATTGAAAAATTTAATTAAATTAATTAATTAAACAATAAATACAAACGACTCTCGTATATTTAAAACGATTATTATTTTAATGTATATTTCTTTAAAATAGTTACCTATATATTACCAAATCTTATCTAAATCTATTTAGCTTATTTTTTTATAAATGAGACTTCTATTAAAGTCAAAATTATAATTGCTTTTTTCAATTACTGGATTATTTTAAATAAGGCTTACTAATTTCAACTGCTTCAAAAACCAACCTAAAGTCATTACTTTTACTATTTATTATATATTAATCACACTTTTAGTATTTAGAATACCTAAATTCTACTTCTTTACATATCAAAGCAAAATACTACAAAAACAATAACTCTAAGGTCTTAAATAAAAATGATAAATGTTAAATATAGTTATTTATAAATAAATAAATGTTATTACGGGCTATATTTGTTAATTTGAAAAATAATTTACTTATATAGGGTCATCCAAATTTTGTTTTATTTAAAAAGAAACATGTGTATAGTTTCTTTTATTTCTTTTTAATAAAATACAAATCCAGGCGTCACATTTGGATGCCCCTATATTACTAAATAAGAAAAATATTTTGTTATAACAAATTATTTTTGAATGATAATTATTGTGTGTGTTAATGTAACAAAATTTCTATTGAAAATTATATTTTGAAAATATGAAATCATAATTGGCTCGAAAAATATAAATAGCTTGAAATTATTTTAATTTTAAAAAAGATCTGAGAAATTAGATTTAGAAATGGAGTAGATAAAAAAAATGCAGATAAAAAGTTTTTATGACGTAAAAACAACTTTTTGTAAAAGCGAGAAAAATATATTCATTCACAAATAAATGTATTCATGAGATGTAATGATTCTGTATGAAATCTGAATAAAAGACCTTTTCCGAAAAAAAAATTTATTTCTCAAAACGAACTTCATTTCTTATACGATGAATATGTCAGACGACAAAGCGATGTTTATTGAGAATAAAATAGAGCTAGATGAAGCGTTTGAAAGGCCCACAATATGTCACATGCACTATCAAGGCGGATGAGTTGAAGAAGTAATCACAGTAGAATCAGATGTAGGGGAATTGTCAACAAGGGTACATTTGACAATGTATCTTGCTTTTAGGTTAGAATTTAAGTGCATCCTGGATTTTCCCTCAACTATGAGATAAAATATCGTTTATTTCAGAATTAAATTGAGATTCGGAAAGTTCTAACAGTATAATTTATTGTAGATTGAATCTATATTAAAAAAAAAGATTTATTGTTATATTAGGTACTAATGAAACATTTTTAAAACGAACAAATTTTGTTATTGTCTTGATAAGATTTCAAATGATATTTTTTAGGAAAGCATATTTGTAATAAATTATATATATATATATATATATATATATATATATATATATATATATATATAAATGTGTATAAATTTATATGTATAAACGAATTCTATGCAAGAAAATGATCTTGAAACTAGTGTAAAAAGTGGACAATGAAATAAGTTCATATAGAGACAAGTAACTTCCTTTCCAATAAAAAACTTCAGTAGTGATCCTGATGAATGAAAATATATCCAATCTCCTTTCCCCCACTTGATCTCGAACCGATGGCATTGTATAAGAATACGGTAACTTGAAATGTTGGATTGTGATCCATATAAGGAACTGAATCAGAAGAATCGATGCGAATTTAACAATGCTAACAATCCGCAACAGAACGCGTCTCTTATAACGGTAGATAGGATACTTGACTGTTTTACTAATGCACATATATTGTTTTCTTGAGATAAAAACAACAAGTTACTTCCATTCATGTTCATGCTGTATAAAAGACGCGGCAAATGAACCAATAACAGCGACCGTGGACAGGAGGCGCTATATACTCCATTTGAGTCAATAAATACAATGTCAATTCCATAACGAGCAAGTTTTCTTTTTGTATTTATTGACGGTAACATCTATGAGCTGAATCGATATTTTTTTGAAAAAAATCATCAGTCTCGTTAATTAGGATAAAAAAGAAATGGATCAAATATCTCTGAACGATATAAAAAGAACCGCCATTCATTAAACGAATTTTTCTTTCGTTTTATTTGTGGACACACGGTCAGTTGAAATGATTCAAAAGATATTTTATTTAAACAATGTGTGATGGAATTTATATTGAATTTTTTATTTTAAAAGATTAACATTATGTATAAATAAAATTAATAGTAATTTTATATCATTGATTGATAATATATTAAATAAACAGAGAATGAGAAAAAACGATTGTGAATCAGTATGTATATACTATTAAAAATTAAATTTAATAAATTTAGACAAATAAACAATTTAATTTTTTTATACTTAAAATTTCAATCAATTTGAATAATTACTTTATATTTCTAAAAATTGAAATATATATATATATATATATATATATATATATATATATACATATATATATATATATATATACAATAAAATTAAAAGAGCATCATTATTTTATATTTGTTAATCTATAATGAATTTATAATTACAATAAATAACAGGAAAATACATAAAAGAATTTATTATAAAATGACTATTAGATAAAAATGTCACAAAATAAAAATCTAACGAAACTAATAGTCAATTAAATTAATTAAGTGACGAATTATAAAACGATATTTTACACATATAAAAAGAGTTTTGCAAAGTTATTGTAAAAGGAAAAATAAATTACTTTTTTTTGATTCATACATAGAAATTTCAGTATTATATTGGTTTTAAATAAAAATTTAAAACATGTTATAGATATAAAATAGAAAAAAAATATGTACAGAAAAATAAAGATGTGAATTTTTAGCAAAAAAAAAAAAAAAGATAGTTTAAGTAATATTAAAATCTATATATGTTTTGTAAGCAGTAAGTAAAAATAAACTGGCATCTGGCGTTATAAACAAACACTGTTACGTTCAATTTCAACTTTTTTTATATATTCGTGTAGTCAATTTGGAAGTTTCACTAGTAATTTCCGATTATTTTTTACTGTCAAATTGAAACGTTCACTTTTAATTTTTTTATGATACTAAAAACGTGATGTTACATTAAGGTGAACTTTACGAAAAAGAACGTTCGGATGAAATTTGTGTACCAAAAATGGAAATATATAATAACCATTTTTAATACATTGTTGCAAGCGTACTTTTTACCCAATTTAATTCGATTGGAATTTCTATACAAGACAGATGACGTTGACGATGATTATATGATTATCTCTATAAAAGGATCTGTTATATACTCGACGTTCTTAACAAATTGTATAATGACTGTATGTCCGTTTTTAATATAACTATTTTATAAATCACCTACACATGAAATTCATCTCTTCTTTCTGATTTTAAAACACATTCACATACACACACACAAGTGTGTGTAACAATATCGATTTTTTTTCTCTAATTTCATATTTAGACATTATGATTAGAACTTTCCATATAAAATTATTTTTTTATATTAATACAATTATTATTCCTTATACAAAAATAATATAATAATATACATACGTCACTGTATAAAATATGCACAAAAACAGTAATATAAATCAAACATTCAATAATATTAGTTATTCGATTTCCATTTAGTATTGTTTGATTTCTTTTGAATATAGTTAATTAACATATAACTAACTAGAACACTATTATGCATCCATTTGTTATGGAAATATAGGGTAATGTAGAATTTCCATAAATTTGTATAGAACTAAAATAGTTCATTCGACAATAAATCAAACAATACGATTAATGCAATATGTTGTTCACATATTGTTTTATTTATCAGAAGTATTACAAGGATACTTTTGCAATAAGAATTTTTGTAGTTTAATTATAATTTAAATTTTCTTCATATATATATATATATATTAAAAAAATACTTATAAATACATCCAAATTTTTATTTTTCATATAAATTTTCAAAATGTGTAGTATTATAGGTTAATTCAATTGCGAGAAATCGTCTAATTAAAATCAATCAATCGATGTAAGAACAATAAATTATTTTGATAAAAAAATCATATAAAGTTTGAATTAAAATAAATTATAATAAATGTAAAAATTAAACATTTTTGCTAAGAATTATAATTTATTTTTTATAAACAATCTTTTGTAAATGAAATATGAAATTAATTTTAGTAACAAAATATATATTTTAATTTAATAATTACATTTTTAATTTTTAGTATTTTTTCAATAGTCAAGAAATATAATAAAAAATGAGAGAATAATAAAAACAGGTGATTCTAAAAATGTAAGTGTTATTAATATAATGCATGAGCAAATAAAAACTAATATTAATTAGTAAACTTATTAAATTTCTAGTACAATTCAGATCTATAAAGAAATATTTTCAAGCGTTTAATAATTGCAATTTTCTAAAAAAATATAATTGTTCTCGATTCTTTTTAAAATATATTATAATTTATATTTTGTATATAATTTATTTTATGTACTTTTCAATTTTTTATTTTAATTTAAATGAGGTTATATTTTTTTATATGACTCTTTTTAATTCTAATGATTCCTATACATAAATTAAATTCATTTTTCAAAATGTATTGAAATGCAAAAATTGACGCACACTACTGATATGCAAAATCAATAACTTAAAATATTCAGTTCAAAAAAAAAATCCGTTACAAATCCAATACCGTTACCTACCCAAAATCGTATTTAGATCCGGGCTACAAAAATATTTCAAGGGGGATTTTTTTAAAACACGAATAGACGGTTAGACCTTCTTCGCGGTACCTTAGTTGGCACGACCTCCCCTAGTTTGTGAGATCTTTTGAATCATTGTCAACCGTGGGAACAGTGGCTTATATATTCAAGCTATCTTGCACACGTTGTCGTGATACCCAATATGGAGCGTCTGCGGCAGCTGAAGACAAACAAGCACGCCCGTGTTTCTACATTATTATTTACAGTGCCGTGTACATCTCTCTTCTATATTATTAAATCAATTTATTTTATTTTATACTGAATATATTATTTGATATCATACCAAACTCACGGTCAATAAATTCCATCTTTTACGAAAGTCTTCGTAGTAGAACAATAATTGAATTTTGTTTTAATGTAATTACACAATGAAAAATAATATTTTGGCATATCAAGAGAAATGTCACTTTTTAACATCCTTATTATTTATTTTCGTGACATTTTTTTCTTTTCAAATGAAACTTTTAAAATTTGTATCAATAAAAGAAAAATGTCAAAAATTTAAATATTTCACAATAACTAGAATTTTGCAACATGAAAAATAAATTCATTTATTTTATATATAATACTTTATATATATATATATATATATATATATATATATATATATATATATATATATATATATATATATAATATATAAACTATAAATTTTATATTTATCATCTTAAAATAAATAATGTACTTATTTACATAGGGATTAAAATTAAAATAATATTACGAAATAAAACTTCAAGAACTGTATTGAAAAATCATTGGCAAAGTATAATAAATATATGAAGATTAAATTTTAATTTGTTCTACTAAGAAACAATAGTCACATTTAAGATAAGCAATAAGTTTATGTAATTCTGAAACGAATTAATTTAATTAGTTTCTTAAAAACTAATCAATTTAAAAAGTAAATAACCAATATTGATGAATCACAACTGAATTGATTTATGCAACACTAATTGAAAAATAATGCAATAGCGATTTATGTCATAATTTATTTATTTTAAGAGTCATGTTTAAAAGACTAAGCATAAATTGTTACCGATATTCATTCACAGGTATTATAAAGAAATTTATTTTTGATAAGAGTCTAATTTCCAATACTTTATTTAGATGTATAAATTACATATAATTTTTTAATATTACAAAATAATTATATATATATATATATATATATATATATATATATATATATATATATATTACTTGAGTGGGCTATTTTCAGTGCCCAATAAAAAAAATATAAAAAACTTTCATTTAACATTGTTTTCCCAGTATATAATTTGTAAAACAAATTAAAAACATTAATAAATCAGTCTATAAAATAACGAATGAGCGTTACACGTTTTAGAACTTTTATTAAGTTAACGAGCCTCAGGCACATTTTAGAGGGTCAAAATATACGAGATATTTTTAAACTCTCATATGTCAAAATAATAACTTTGTTTGCTAACAACAGATAAAGCGTTATATGTACTCTATTAAATTTATTGATTAAGATTATTATTTATATAATAATAATTTCGTTTTTTATACAAAAGTTTTGTTTATATTCTTATCTCTCTTCAGTATATACGAGTATATAATGTCAATGTAAAATAAAAATATCTTTGATGAAAAAAATCTTTTATTGAATTTGTAACATTTTTAGAACCCAAAATCTCTCATAAATTTATATACATACATACAAATATATATATATATATATATATATATATATATATATATATATGTATATAACGTAGTATTTGCAATAAAAAAAGTTGGTTCGTAAAATGAGCAATGAAACAACCGTATTTCACATGAAAAAATAATTTCAATTAGAGAACGCACTGCACACCAATGAATAAATAATAAGCTCAGGGTAGTAAAACGGACATAAATCATCGAAATTTTCATTAATTCCATATTAAATATTATTTCATAAACTTTTTAACAAAAACACAAGATAAATATTGAGTAACATTGAAATAGTTTTGTTTATATTGGCATTTATTGAATGAAATAGAATTAATTTGTACTTTTACATGAATGTTGATATTTTATATATATATATATATATACTTATTTAGTTAATGATTACTTTACTAAGACAGCCCACGGTAGTTACCTTGTATAGAGGGTAGACCTGGATATCTTAAGATGAAGGCGTCTACTTTCATAGTTAACAACCTACTGAATATCGTTTTTTTTTACCGATAGTTAGTTATTCGTTACAAACACGACAAATTAAGAAATATTAAATAATTACACCATACACTTGTAGAGTATCGTATATATAATTAAACACATTCTATTTGCTGTTCGAATATACAAATGTAATCATTGTACATATTGTAATAATGCACTGTTATAAATGAATTTTTAATCGTAGTGGATGAACCGTGTTTATAACTGTATCCTTTAATTCGCCATAGAATTGTTTATTTAATTTGATAACATAAAAGTCATGAACTAAAACCAGGAAATGTGAGAAAAATATTTGAGATTGACTGATAATGATTATAATAAACATATGTATGTTGTGAAATTCCATACTAACATTCCTTTATTATCTGTAAAGCTGAACAATCTCTCGAGATGTAACTGAAAACAAATGGGAAAATAATTATTGTGTTGATGATTGGTTTCTTCATTAGCAAATTAATAAAGTACTTATACAAATTACTCATTTATAATCATGATATACAAATATTGTTAATTAAACAAAATAACGTATTCATTTAATTTCCAATCGCGTAATGTGTTCGATGTGTATTTCAGTTGATTAAGTTGAGGGTAAATTACAAATATCGATTAATTACAGATTGGTATGAGAATCTGTAATTTACTCTCGAAGAAGATAAAATATAAATTGGATTATATGTATTACAGAAATGAGTATTGGGAAAATGTTTTATTTTGTACAATTAATCAATTTAAGAATTTAAGTATTTTTATATATTATTTCTTAATGTATGATTATGATTTTAAATTATTTATTTTTATTGCAAAATACATTTTACTATCAAGTCTATTTATATTGTTATAAATAATATGTTATTAAAATACAAAATTTATAATTTAATAATGTATTTAATTATATTCCAAAAATATTTCTATCATTAAATAACTACATTTCTACATTTTAAGGAAAATTATTTACTATCGAATATAAAACGTGTACATAAAATCAGCATTCCAGTTTTACTTTACTGACAATTCTATGTAAAGAAAAAAAAATATTTCCCATGCATTCAAATTTATTTAATCAACCGCCTTATTTTACACTTCATACTATAATAACTATTAAGATTATACTAAGTGAACATGTTTGCTGAAATAAATTTAATGAAAATGAAATAAATATAAAACATTTGTCGTTAAATGCAATATTTACATATTTATTAAAAACATTACTGTATACACAAATTTCTTATATGAAAATGTGTATAAAATTATTTCAGTATTATCAAATAAATACTGCACGAGATATATTTATTATAATGTATCTCTGTAGGAGTTCTTCGTCTACAATAATCTCTACGTTATTATCGTAAACGTTTAGTGCAGAACATGTAGTTCATTTATTTAAGTGATTCTGTTTTCGAGTTATCAATAATTATAACGATGACTACTCAAAGTCATTAATGATAATTATGATAATTACTACATTGATTTTATATATATATATATATATATATAAACCAATTTTATTTTAAATTTAAAATAGTTGCTATTTATGATTTGATGATAAATAAAATATGTCTCTCATGGATAAGAAAAATGGCATCAATGTTATATATATATATATATATATATATATATATATATATATATATATATATATATATATATATATATATATATGAATTTAAAGGGATTATATTAAAAATATTTAAAAACAATTTTCAGAATTTTTCTTAAAAACATCCTCTACTTTTTTATTTTTAATAGATCAATGTTTTATAAAAAAAATACAACATATATTTTTTTACATTTATGTAGCTTTTTTAACTCTTATATATAATACATTAGAGTGATTTATTTCTGATATATTTTGCTACAATTAGGTTAAATAAAAATGAAATAACATATCTTGCACATTCGTCAAATAAACAATTCAGATATTAACTGAAAATAGTACAAATACTGAAAAGTTATGATAAAATATACCACAAATAATTACTTTAATTACGATCTTATGATAAGAGTTAAAAGTAAAACAAATCTGAAAATTGTTAATTTTATATTATGCTATTTTATTGTTCCTGAAAAACACAAAATACTTTGATATTATAAAAAAATACTACTAATTTTATAAAGAAATATTTTAATTTAATAATTATCTATTTAATATATATTAAAAAGTGCTTGCTTCTAAAAGTGATACATATATATTTTCTCGAACTAAACATATTCATTTAAACTTTGCTAAATATAAATCTATATAAATGTCAACCAAGCACAGATTTGTAACTTGAAAATAATTTTAAGACTATTAACAACTGTCAAAGTAATAATGATAATAAATTGTACTTTATAATAGTTCCGTGCGAAGGGAATATTTATTTCTGATGTAAAAGGATAGGGGGGAAATTTTCTTCTTTAAAAAGTGAACTAAAAATATTTAATTATAAACATATTTAACTTTTATATAATACAAGAAAACAAGTGTATATATATATATATATATATATATAGATATATATATATACCCATTGTATTTGTTTATATTAAAATGAAGTAATAAATTCAAATATTATTTTCAATTAAGAAAATATAAATACGTAAGATATTTTTAATAATTGAAATTTATTTCAAATCAAATAATAAAGGTAATAAAAATGAATATTTTAGGTATTTTAAAAAATAATTATAAATTAAATTTATCAAAAAACCATAAAATAATCAATAAATTTTTCATGATGTATTGTAATATGTAAGAAACCTATTTGTTTGTACAAATATATGCATATAAACATAATCATTGCAGTGATTTGTAATAAAATGCATTGAAGTGCCTCAACGCACATAATTTAGAACAATGCAAATTGTTTTCCTGTTTTTCAATAGTGCGCCGTGTTATTGTACACATGTTCTATAAAGACAATGACGAAGAAAATACGATGAGTAAATACAAAGATATACGAGTATTTATACATCCTACATGCAATAAAAGAACCTATTAATTAAACTAGTGAAAACTTTGTGACGTATTTAAACACGGAATCATCGTCACGTGATATTCAGTTCATTACGACGAATTTATTTTGAGTGGACTACTATGAATTTTATTCTCATAATATTTTACAAGGATCACAGTTAGTTCTAATAGATTAACTGTTTATTGTCTTCTAAAAATAAATTAATTTTATTAAATATCTCTTCGCATACAATACGTAAATGTTGTTTTATGGCAATTTAAGTGATAGGTTTTAAATTTTACAGTTCAATAAATATATACCAAAAATAAAATACAATTTATATAATTACTATTTGTAAACAAAATCCACGTGTACGACAAATGTTAGTGACATAAATGTTCCAACGTCACCGAAATTAAACTACAAGATGTTACGCTCTATTTATTTAAAGACATTGCATATTTAATATATAATGTATTTCAATAGGCTTTGTTTGTATGCACTGAAGTATTTCTCCCTACCAGTTCAAACGAAATGAAATGAAATCAGTATCTTTCAATTTTAACATAAACGTCAATAATGAAAACTATCAACATTTGTTTAACTTGGCAAAGGCTTTAATAAACAGAAATATGAATATAATTTTTATTTTAACTGGTTATTTTAGAATTTTTTACAGCATTGGCCTTGTCATCACTATAATGTGGGGAGTGAATTTCATATGAAAATTATTTTATTATAAATAAATATGACTTAATGTATTATTCGTTTGATATTAGTAAAATCATTTTATAGTACATTTTTTTTAAAAAAATATAAAACTATATATATGAATTTTGAAATAAAATAATTAATAAAATATACAATAAAATAAACTGTAAAACATAAAAAAATACAATTATAAATCTGGTACATAATTATATAATGAAAAATATTATTTTTTTGATCAAAAATATATTTAAAATATTTATAAACTAAAATAGAAATAAAAAAATAATTTATAAACATTACATTTCTATTATCAATGAATTTGTTGATTCTTGTATAAAATAATTTAGAAACTCAGCTATCGAATAATAAATTAGTAATTTTCGAAATGATATTTTTTCTATTTAATTCGAAACTTTCTCAATATTATTATTTTTTAATTAATATAAATTAAAAAAATAATTGAATTAAAAAAATATTAATGTTTCAAAATAGTGAACATATGAAATATTGCAAAAATTACATGCATTATTTTTTTTAATACTAATAAATTTTGATTAAATTAGAAAATATTGATTAAATTTGTATTATGATTAGTAATTTAGTACACTATTTCTATATGATAATTGTTGTCGACATCATTAATTTGAAAAATAGAACTTTATGAAATTATATACATTTCTTTAAGATAAATACTAATGTTCAGATTTTAATTCGAACTGTATATGGTTAATTAACAATCAAACTCAAATTTCATAAAAATAAAAAAATATATATTTAAGAAATGTAGCTGTTTATAAGACTAAATACTATTTCGAAGAATTTGTGCAAGAGTTCATTTCAATCGACGTTCTGTCTTGAATTCTTATATATTTTTTTCTACAAATTAGGGAACATAAATGTCAATACCCATTAACTATAATATAAAAATGAAGGCTTTATAGAAATGTTCCTTGGTAATATCGGCTGTCCAATAAATATATAACGTTATTGTTCAATTTCGTAAGACATGAAACGATAACATTTTCAACAACGTCCAAGTTGTGCGTGTTCGCCGTTTGTCCGATGAAGACGATGTTCTAAATATAAAACACTACAGCACTACGACGTGTACATCCCACTACTAAGAAATACGCATGTGTTTGACGCTGAGAAAGAAGATGTGAAATATAAAAGACGAGAGATAGAGACGGCAGTGCGTCGATCGGCGTCACCATTTATGGGAACTGGCAACAACCCTCGATAAAAGATGTTAGAGAATACGACGCGTGCATCATATGAAGGCCTTTCAATTCCGACGTTCATATTAGAAATTGACATTTTAAGCGAAAGTAAATGTTTATATATATATATACATATATATATATATATATATATATATATATATATATATATATATATATATATATATATACATGAACACACGCACATTAAGAAAAAGTAGGTTTCGAAGAAATGTTCTATAAATGGATTCTGAAATCAACTGTATTTTGAACAGTTTATAATAAAAATATAGAACGTAAAAGTAGTAAAAACACTGAATTTATTGTTTACAGAATTTACATTTTTTTAAACATATTTTGTACAGAAATTAGTTCACTATCAATCAAACGAAAGTAAAACACGCATCTGGTACTTAAAAATACATCAACAGCCTTGAGCATATTTAAATGAGATTATATATATATATATATATATATATATATATATATATATATATAATTATGAAAATGGTGTAAAATTAGAACGAACCACAAAAATAATTAGGTCGTAAATAAAACCTACAGGTAGCTCCAAATACGCATTCCCTTTTAAAGTTTTTTCCTGGCGCCGAAACAAGTACGTGCACTTCTAGTACAAATACATATTTTAGATAAATTGGCAAGGGAGCCATTATTTTTTTTTATTTACGTCAGCATTGCATATCAGTCATGGTGGCAGAATATCTTTAGTGAACCGAAGAAGCTGTAGAAGACAATTAAGCAAGTAGGTCATACTGAATACGCAACATGTAAAAGTTGGGAATATCGTTTTGCTCTTTGTAATAATTGCCATTCATTCAATTGTAACAATAATCCGTTTACTAAATGTCTAGAAAATTGATTTTCTTTTTTTAGAGAAATCGTTCAATTTATATATATATATATATATATATATATATATATATATATATATATATATATTATTTACTAATAAATCAATCAAAAGTTGAAATCAAATCAATTACTTTTTTTAAAATCAAATAATAATTAATATCTAAATATAACACAAAATCAATTACGAGATATGTTTTATTGAATATAATAAAATATACTATATCTTAAAATTAAATTAGATTTTAATTTACAAACGTTGATAATATTTTTCCGATTTATTGATAATAATAAATCGATTAATATGTCTATTAAAAACATAAAAAATATCGAAATAATTTTTGATTTATTGAAAAATGAAAATTATATCATAACTATTACTTTATAAAAATATTTCAACGATAATATTGAAAATTGTAATTATTTTTTTCCTGCCAGTGTATTCATAAATATCGTATTTTTAACTCTTTAGAATTTTAGAGTTATTACTTCTGTAATTTTCTAAGACTAGTTTCAGCATTTGTCTTATTTGAAGTAAAAGATGTCACTAATGTCAAAATATGTTACACTGAGAGAACATAAAAGCAATAAATTAGTTAAATTTTAATAATAACATACATTATAAAAATATCTTGTTGGTAAAAAATCACTTTCTAATAAAAAATACTTTTTTAAAAAAATAATATATATATATTATTTTTTATTTAATATTAAAACGGTTTATTACATGAATTTTGTACAAAAATAAAAATTATTTAAAAAAGAAATTAAAAAATCAATATACACTCATTTTAATGTCTAAACTATATTTCTTTACTTTCATAGTAAATACAATCGTATCTTTTTCTCAGACATACATTTAAATATGAAAAAAGAACATTATTAATAAATTATAGTTTAATGCATTCAATATTTTAATAGTAATATGAATAATAAAAGAGAAACATATTTAAAGTCGATAATATATAAAAAAAAATTAAAACATGTTAAGTGAATGACATGCCTTCATTCGAGAAACATTCAATTCGTTTTGAATAAACATCAAAAGTAAAAGAAATTACTGTGACAGTTATTAACAGTGCATTGAAAAATTACAAAATAAAATATTATGAAAATAAACATACGTATTTAAGATAACATTAATTTATTCTATCACTATGTAAAAAACGGTTGTATATGAAATAAATAATACTATTCAAACGATTTAGTACTGTACTTATAGAAAATTTATTATTATTTAACGCTTCAGGTCAAGTAGAAACACATTTATGTAAAAATAAGATATTAATTTCTCAAGATAAATTTCGAAAAAAAGGTTAATTACGGTTTTTTTTTTGCAATTTTTCGATACATTAAAATCGCAGGATATTCGGCTTGAGGCCATTCACTAAAGCGTACATCATTAATTACGCTTTCATTTGGTACTTAAAAGGTTTACAGTTAATTTAAAAATTGCTACTTAACGAAATATATCCATTTAAGATTATACTTTCTATTGCCAAAAGAGATAATACATTAAGATATACATCGAATATAAATCTAATCAAAATGACCCTGTAGGCTATTATTTTCAAAAAGTACATTATCGTAATGTATTAAATTTTTGAAAAAAATATATCGATATAATTTAATTACTAGTAGTCGAATCTTATAAATAATTATATGATAGTTTTTAATTAGGAATTTAGTGAAATCTCAAATGTAACTTGTGTAAAACGATCAATAAAATATATAATGATGTTAAAGGTTTCGTATTTTATTTTAAAAAAATGTTAGTAAATAGGTTTTTATACATCCTTTTGGTATTCCAAAAAAAGTGAAACAAATAAGAAAATAATTTAGTTATTTTAAGAAATCCTTTCTCGTATATACAATAAAAAATATTGTCGTCCATTGTACTGCAAAACGGTCGAACAACTCCCAAGAATATTAATAACGTTTAAAACATATGTTAAAACAACTCCTACAAATTATTATTCTCCATACTTAATCCTCCATATATATTATAGGAATC
This sequence comes from Neoneuromus ignobilis, assembly GCA_029203775.1. Taxonomy (NCBI): domain Eukaryota; kingdom Metazoa; phylum Arthropoda; class Insecta; order Megaloptera; family Corydalidae; genus Neoneuromus; species Neoneuromus ignobilis. The sequence continues at coordinate 13,066,474 of CP092090.1, forward strand.
TATGATGCCATACGCAGCACGAATGTGAAAATTATTTAAATAGAATTCCGTTTATTAAAAAAAATTTGCTCCTGTGTGGGTGGTTAAGTGTTAAACAAATTATATAGAGAATGAATGCGAAATCAATACTTAATAGCACTTAAAGAATAAGTGGTTATTTCAATAAAAAGAATTAATTTATTAGTTCGAAAGTGTTTTTTCGTGTTCACTGAATAGTCAATATTATGTAATAATTTTTTTTATACAATAACGATAGACGTTTTGTTTCTCGTAGACATATTTTATATTATTTAATATAGTAATTTTATCTAATTAATCTCTTTTTCAAACACGAATTATATAACAACTAAACGATTGTTATTTTAAATATGTATTTCTGTGACATTTTTTTTTATTTCAAACAAATAAAAATGTATATATATTCAAAGAAAGTTTTACTTTAAAATATTATAAAAATAAAAAGGTTACAAATAAATAAATATATATATATATATATATATATATATATATATATATTAAATAATCAATGACATACATAAATACTATTTTAAATAAATACATATAAAATTTTTATTTTCAATCTAAGTCCATTCAAAAACTATAATATATGAACAACTGTTCGCATATCATGTGTATCACCACTACAAACTATGCATATTAACAGTGGCACCAATCATTATAACAGTTTTTTTCATTAGAGTACATTTAAACTGTACATAACACAAATATATTTAACTGTGTCATTAATATTGACAATATTTTCAATGACCTATGTGCGACAAACTAATTGCATTCTATATTTCATTATATATATGTATATTTTTTTAAAAATAAAATAAAAAAATATTAAAGTGTGTATTGTTTATTAATTTCCTAAATAGCCTATATAAAAATTTAATATAAATTAATATAAAAAAGTCCAATTAATATTTTATTACCAAATATAATTAAAAATCGATAAATAAAACATTAATATTGACTTTTATGAATATTGAAGCAGAAAATACTTTTTTTCATTTGCATATATATTATATATGAAATTTCCATTATCTTTATACATTTTTTAAACTGATATACTTTTAAATCTCTTTGTGAACATTTATTTGAAAATTCTTTGAGTTTATATACGTTTCCAATAAGTTGACCATGTAGAATGTTTAAAATCGAAGCTTTCAACCAGATCAATTGAATAACATTTTTATATTATTTATTCGTGCATAAAAGTGGAAAAGTATTTTTTTATATTTTCAAAAATTGTATGTTATGAATTGAAATAATTTTCAGAAATACTATTTATTATTGCCATCTTAAAAGGATATATTAAATTATTTATTAAATAAAATAATTATGAAAACGCGTAAAAATATAAGTATATTAATATGAAATAATAATTATTAGTCAATTTAATAACGACAATATGTTTATCCGAATGAATATATATATATATATATATATATATATATATATATATATATATATATATGTAGTATGTATGTAACTATATATGGTTGTATATTTATCTTATGACTATTACAAAGCATTGAAAATGAAATGATAATACCATCTGAAAGGAATTAATTAATACGGAATTAATATCTGACGTATTTAAGTAAAGAAACAGAAATTTATTATACCTCGAACTTCACAGAACAATTCCACGTTTCATCTGAAGTTACAAAGTACTTAAAACTTGAACAATATGAAATAATAAAACACGTGTAATATTTCTCCGCTTTCTCATGTATACTACATGACGTTATCAAATTATATTACTGTTTTCGCTTTTATAATAATGAAAATCTTTTATAAAATATGTATCTTTTACCGAAACAATTTTCAAGTCTGTAAATGTTATTTTAACAAACTTTGTTAAATTTTTTTTCAAAAAGTCCAAATATGGAATTAATAAAAAAGGAATATAAGTGTTATCTAATTAAAAATGTAAATTATTAAATAAATATGTTCTACATTTCTATAGAATTGAACTTGTCATATTTTCACCTGAATTATTTTATACTGTCAGTTCGATATAATCGTTTGTTAATTACTTTCGAAACCAAATATATGCCTAGTGGCATTCGAAAGATTAATTGCTGTTTAATGACAAAACTATTGTGAATTGTAAAAGTTATTGACAAACTAATTTTTAAAAAAGAGATGCAATTAATTTTCACATACTAATTGTTTTTAGAAATATAACAATGTGATATTAATATTTTATTGATTTGAAATTGATGTAGAAAACAATTTAAAGTAAATTATTACAAGATAAAAAATATTATATATCCATGTATTTGTGGATATTATATTAATATAAATATATACAATATTGATTGAAACATTGATTAAACCTTATAAAAAAAAATATTATACGCCTAATATGTATATATTTGTACATATGCACATTATATTTTATAAAAAAAACACTTGATTCCTAAATGAGAAAATATTTTAACAAATACATAAATACTTCACAATCCGATTATCTTTAATTTGGGTTAAGCTTAAAACGAAATACAACAAACGAAATGCATGTCCAAATATCAGAATGTGTATTTTTTTTATTTTAATATTTTATTTACACAATGTAATACTTTTTAAATATATTTTCATTGTGTAAGTTTAAATAATATAACAATGCTAAAAAGCATACAACCAAATACATTTACCACGTTAAACATATTTGCTATAGCTTTTTGTGACTTTTTTGAAAAAAAAAACAGTTTTGTTAAATACATTGACAAAATATTTATTTTTTAAACTTTTGATTCGTATTTTTTAATGAATTTTTATCTAAATTTATTACAAAAAAGTTAATAAAATCTATGCTTGTATTTTTTTATTTAAATTTAATTTTGAAAATTATTAACTTTCTATTGATTTTAAACTAATTGATTATTATACATTTCGCAAAATTAAAAATGATAATATTTCATTCAAATCAAAAAACTATAAAAAATAGTTTTTGTAAAATTTATACTGAACCCAGTTTAAAATCGAAAACACTCGAAGAAAAATGATCGAACATAATTTTTATACTTATATTATAATTTTCACTGATTTTGTTTTTAAATTACAACTTAATATTAGAAATAACAAAACGGAGAGAAACATATTCGATTAATTGTACTTCAATAAAATATTTTTCGTCGCTTCCTTGTATACAATTATTTTTGTTCTTTTTCATTATCTTGTAGAAATATTAACATGAAATTAAACTATAACAGTATCGTTTATGTTTTCAAAAACTAAAAATATACGACCCAATTTCATTAATAGCACGTGAAAATATAATCTTATAGTGCTAAAATATTTATTTTTTCTTCCTTTTATTTACACAAAGAGAAACAAGTCCTAGCACACACACAAGATATTTATATATCTACATATATAAATATGTTTATTATTGAATAGATCTATTTACATAATTATAAAATCAACGTTGAACTCTAAACAATATTTTATTATTAGTTAAAGTACAAATAGAATTTAATATTAATTATTTATATATATATATATATATATATATATATATATATATATAAACTCGTGTGTGTCTACTTATGTGTATTGCATTATTAAATGAAACACATTGGGGAATGTATTTCAAATATTATTATTTGTACTTTAAATTCAATACAAAAATACTACTATTACAATTAGGATCAAAATATTTATTAAAAATTAATTTCAAATTCAACTTGAAAAATAAACTGTCAAGTCAATACAGTACTACAAATTTGTTTTAAATAATTTTGTTCCCTCTTATAAACGAGACTTGATAAAGTGAAGAAATGAATTTATTGTATAATAGGTAAATTTTTCGTTGACTTAAAAAATGGTATGGAATCTAATGTCATCAAAATTGTTTTTATGTATCAAGATATTAGTTCGCAAAATCCAATTAAAACTGAAGTAAAATTGAAACACAATATACATATATATATATATATATATATATATATATATATATAACAAAGTAACTATTGTATGTCATAAGTATATAATGTATCGTAATGAGATTCAGTTGACATAGAAAAATAATAGACAAAGCAGCAGCACTTACCACATAGCTTGTACAGACACCGGTTTGAATATGTGTTGTCGCCCACATACGCTTACGCTGAATCCCCTGCAAGCAAACAAAAAGACCATATTCATTTGTGAAAAACCATAAGTCAAGTCATCATAATTATATCTTCTGATATACGATTGCTTCAGACGCAGTAAGAGGCCATCTGCCTGCAGAGACTGTGGGACGTTTTCACGGTTCACAAGTGGTAGACAGTTTGTCGTCTAATGGGCAGAGTAAAGTTTTTGTTGTTCAACGAAAAAACACGCACGAGACCATCAGTCAATTTATTACATACATCCATTTTTTTATTACATATAATAATATATATATATATATATATATATACACATACACACACATACACACATACATATGTAGGTACACGATTTGCAAATGTTGAAATAATTTTTTATTACTTATCATGAACTAAGTATTACTTAGTCATTAATGTCAGGTGTTTTAATATTGAACTTCCACTTGAGATTGACCTTCAATATGAAATGAATTGTACATACATGAACAAAATTGTGCCCAAACTTGGTCAACATTCAAATACAGTAGTTTGCGAACAACCTTCGTTACAGTAGAGAAACCAAATAATACCTTTTTTCAATTTTTTATATATATATATATATATATATATATATATATATATATATATATATATATATAGCAAAAGTATTTACAAAGAAAGTGGTTCAACTTGATATTAACAAGAATCTAGATAGAGATTGTATAGAAACGATAAACATACATATGTATACATATATATATATATATATATATATATATATATATATATATATATATATATATATATATGTATATGTATATAATTATGTATAAATTGATAAACAAACGACATTTTTTTTATAAATTATAACCTATATGGATATTGTACCACTTTCTACCATGCATGTTGCAAATTAGACATTTAATTGAAAAATAAATATAAATTATCGTTATTGGTAATAAAATTGCTATAAACTTTTACTTAAATATGAGTTTCATTTTATTTTGAAAAAATGATCGAAACAAAAAAGTATGTTCAAACAGTTTAAATGCAGTTACTGATCAGTTCTAAATTTATCGATTTAAATTAATGATAACTGATTGTTTAGAAACAATACATTGATTTAAATTTACTTCTTTTATAATTTGATACTTATAAATGATACTGAAAACTGTTTAAATATTTCCCAGAGTAAAATTACATGTATATATAAACATTTATTATTTTTCATACAGATTCATTTCTTGAATAAAAAATAATTTCAAAATTAGCATACACAAATAACATCAGCAAAAAGTTTTCATTTTAATTCAAGAACAAATAATGGAAAAAATTGAAATTCTAGAAATCTTTCAACATGCAATTTTGAAATGAGATTTTCTTTTATTCGACGTGTCAATGTAACAAAGACTCGGAGATAAATTAAATTCTGATCTAAATTAATAGGGTGAAGCGATGCCGTAGAAGTATAGAATTTAAAAGTCAAATTGGTTGTGATAGAGAGCGATGCTTTTATCAAATTGGCATACTCTGATACTAAAAATTTAAATTAGAATTCTAATGACATCAATACGAAGTTGTCTTCTTTAAAATTTCAACATTTATTGTACATTTTTTTGTGAATGTTTCAAATGATATGAATTTAATTGAAATTAAGAAATAACTAAATGATTTAATTTCTAAGAAATCGACAATGAATTAGTGACTCATGGGGAAGACTAATTAAATTTATCGATTACTTACACATATACATACTATACAATTCATAATTAAAATGAATGATATTCTATTAAACGTTTAATATTTATTATAATAATAACACGTGTATACAATATGAATTTTATTATTAATTTACATACAAATTCTTTATCACTAATGAATATTTAAAAGAAAAATTATTAGTTAGTTATAACAATAATACATAAACATTTTTATGACATTTAATGTGAATAATTTATGAAAAGGATGTAAATTTTTAATTATATGAAAATGTTTAAAAATTGTTATGAAATTTATCAAGATATATGTATAAGGGAAGTTGTTATTTTATATTATTTTTTACTGACAAGATCAGAATATAGGAGAATGAGAAAAATTATTCGACGTATTTCTTTTTCAATCATTCTTTCAATAACATCAAAGAATGTCACTCACCCGTCACCATCAAGCGTGATGGCGGTATCTGCCAAAACTCGTAGCACCAACCCAACCGTGGTACGTTCGTTACAATCGATGCCCAATAAACAGCTTTCCTCGGCATCTTGACGTCCAACGCACGAAACGACAACAAGGTAACGCGTTCGACCTGCGTGCGCGCTCTCTAATTTTACAGCCTATAACAAAAAAAAAAATAAAAATAATAATAACAAGACGTTGGAAAATGATGAACTTGCAAAAATATATACATACGCATAGTAAAATACACGCACAGAGAAAATTCAATAATTTTAATCAATATTTTATATAATTATATTAAAAATAATGTAGAAAATACTGTTGTAAATTTATAACCTTGACGATTTTTTTTTAATAATATCGATTCAATGTATCATTTAAAATGTTATCGTAATAAAATAAAAAAAATATTTATTTACATAATTCTATCAAAAATAAATATAAATAAATAATAGCAAATACATAGCTACGTATAAAAATTATACGTATATTTATTTCATAAAAATATATTAAAATTGTAATATATATCTTAATATGATTTATTATTAATTTATTTTTTACATTTGCAGCATTAAAGCCACCAACTAATTAAAAATACGATTCTATAAAATAACTTTTATAAAAACCACAAACTTGATAGTAATTTATTTAGTATTCAATTATATAATACGTTCATCACCTTTTACAATCATAAATATTAATATCACGTATTGACACTGTAGCAATAAAATCATAATATATAATGATTAAAAGATGAGGGGGCGTTAATAGTAACAATATTGTCGGTCTAATGCAACGTTTATGTTCATAACAAACAATAAGAAAAACATATATACTTATTTACTTTCTCTCTATAACCACAGAGAAACATTTTTTTTATAAATCATTTACATTGTTTTACGAAACGAACAAAACGAATGGGTGTTTACTTGATAATGATGATGATTCATTTGATAATAATGTTTTAAATACTAAAAAAAATAATGTGTACAAAGTATTGTTCGAAAACAATAAGTGCGCTAAGAAAATGATAGATCGATGAAAAATTATTACCTATCAGACTTTTAACCATATATTTAGCTTTGTAATTTTTATATTTATCTCTAGTGAGTGAATATTTTCTTTTTTCAAGAGATGTACTTCAAGTTTTGTTTTTTTGTTAAAAAATCTTGATGTATTCCATTTAAGATTTTCTTACAAAATTTTTGATATTTTTTTTCAATATTTAGTTTATTACAAGTTATCTTAATTACTAATAAAACTTGAAAATGAAAAAATTCTTAAAGTAAGTTATCAATTTTCAAGTGTTAAATAAATAATTATTGTAGTTACATTATTGATGAGATTATTATTAATATTATTGATGAGTTATTTAAACAAGTAAATTTATTAAAAACGCTAAGTAAATTAAGATATAAAATATTTGTTCATTTATATTTATATGTGTGTGTATGTTCAATATAAAACATATATAAACAACACCAAACCCATGTTTTTAATAATAAAAATACACAGCTATATTCATGTTTACAGTAATTTTCATTACATTAGTATATAATTATAAAACTCGTCTATAATCGATTCAATTTCTTACATACATTAATACTGATTAGCAGAAAATTAATTGGTATTATTGAAAATCCTCTTTCAAAAAGAAACGTTTCAATCATGGATAGTTTATATCATGGATTAGAAAGCACTAGTAGTGCAATTTATTATAAATATATTACACGAGGTTTAAGGAACGATAAACTTTATGTAGAAATAAATGAGGCAGAAGTATATTTCTTGATTAATCTATGTTTCAAATATACGGAACAGGTCACGCATTACTGCGGAAGTTAAAAGCTAATGGGTAGTCTGTTAATGACAGGAACGTCAGTGACTGAGTAACCTCGTGTTGAGACCGTCGGTGTAATGATTTATTTCAAAAATACAAATATCGAATGTGCATTTATTATCGTCTTTTTTGATATCATTTCGTATTTGCTTTCTAGTTAATATTTTTTTCCTTTAGATTTTATAAATATATTTAATATTTTTAAAATAAATATTTGTATTCTCACGAGATAATTTTTGAAAATATACAAATATTTTATACACACTTTTAACCTATTTATAATGAAAGAAAGATATTTAATTTGTTTTAGAAAAATTGATGCACTATACGTTTATTAACTAGATAATTCGCAGGAGAGATATACAATAATCTATTGATTGTTTTAAGCAAAATATAAATAACATTAAAATAATTATTACAAATTATATTTTTAAATATGTACAAAGTCCATTAAATTAGTTCATTTTTTAATGTTGCAAATAAAAAAAAAACGCATGAGCATTTATTACTACGAAATTACTTATCATATTTTTATTTACTACATTATATTATGAATATGTAAATTCCTAGAAATAAATTCAGTACGTTTTTTTTTATTATTTGCAAAATTAAAATCGCTACTCAAAATGAACTTACTTTTGTTTAAACAGTTTTGTTCATTTTTATCTATGTAAATTTTATTTATTCTCATAACAAACATAGAATTATCAGACAAAAAGGATAATTATAATTTGTTTGAAAAATTTCCTGATTCCTGACTCTGGAACTTGTTCTAAAATGGTAAAGTATTCTGCTAATTACGGAAAAACAAATAAAAGAAAATGGACTATACAATAATTCGTTACTGGAATTTATATGTCTCTACTCTAAAGTTCGTGACTTTGGAGGAAATATGCACGCTGCAAATGGAATGACCATTATGTCATTGATGCATGAAATTGTGGTTGATACTAATTTCAAACAAATTACATATAAAATATAAAACATATTTTGTTCCAAAAAATTGAACACATTTGATATTTTTTTAAAGAAACCGATTCTAACATTCTATGAAATGAGTTTCAATGATTAATGTATACTATAAAACATAAATTGTTAAAAATAATGATTTGTCTTATTTTGTAATAATCTTTACTAGCAAACTCTTAATGTAATAAAATTTATTATATAAGAACATATATATATATAATATATTTACATATTTACACAAAGATATTTACTAGACTAGTAACAAAAAAAATCCGCTCATTGCTATATGTAAAAATAGACTGATGTAAAAAATACAGCAAAGAAATTTAATAAAAAAGTTATGATATATATATTAAATAAAATACTTTTCTCTATTTTTTAAAGATATTTCAAAATAAAATTACTTCCAAATACTATTAATAAAAATATTAATAATTTTTAATGCCATGAATAAATATCGTTCTTTAATAATGCTAGACATTATTTTTAAGTCTCAATTAAAAAAAACAACTTTTTTTTAAAAGTACATTTTGAAAATTATTAATATATGTTACTTATTCATAATTAAAAATAATTATATATACAAATAAAAGTGCATCAAAGATCCTTTTTTTTTGTTTCATTCCATAAATAATTTATATGAAAACGAAGAATTTTTATATAAAAAAGTAATCACAAACTTTAATACTTTGTGGAGTAAATAAAAAATCCATACAAACGAACAAGAAAATATATAACAAAATGTACCGTATTCAATTTCAATACAACAAGTTTGAAATAAGTTTCTTTTAAAAAAGAGATTCGTATTTGAAATGAGTGCATCAAGTTTTCTTTTTACTCATATTTATATTTCTGCTGTAAGCAATAATACTGAAAACACAAATTCTAAGCGAGCAAAAATATTGAAAAGAGAAGTATACCGAATACATCTCTTAGGTATAATAACATTTCAAACATTTGATTTACGTTGCGTTTATTTACTTTTCTCTAATGTAATAAACAATTTGTATCAACCGAATAAATACCATTACCCTTCTATTATTATTACATTAAAATATTGCATTTAAGTAATTAAATTCAATAGTATAAGTGTATGTTTTAATATAAAATTATTATAATAAAACCATTTTTTTTTATTTTTTATAGCGGAAATTTAAATTGAAAAATAACCTGTGTATAAATATACACAGAGAGATTATATATATATATATATATATATATATATATATATATATATATATATATATATATATATACTTAAATATCATTGCACAAATTCAAGGATAAATAACCGGTATAAGAAATAATTTCTAGCAATACGAATTGTCTGAATAATAAGTACTATGTTCTACATGTATAATTACCAATTTCGAGTTCAACACGATTCTGTATGTGTTATTATTTCTATACTAGTAAAATTGTTCACGAAATGTTGAGTAACTATAATTAAATTTCTTGTTTTTATAAGTTTTTTATTTAAACAAAAAAATAATCGAGGAAATATCACATTTATAAAAATAATATCACGTTTTTTTTCTTCCTTTAAAATAAAAATATAATATTTACTATATTAGTTACAGAAAAAAGATTGAAAATAACTTAAGACACTAATAGATTTTTTTTATTAAAAATGATCATAAGTAATCCTAATTTATAACTAAAGTCAAAACCGTATATGTAAGTTATTAATAAAAAAGCATTCTTTGAAAACTTTCGAATTGTATATATGTATATATTAAACATATTTTTATTAATTAATTTAAAAATGATATTTGAATCAAAATTTATTAAACGTTTAAAGAATACACTATTTATCATAAGTTATAATTGAATTTATTTAACATAATTTGAATTTTTGATATAGTAGACGATAATCTCTTTAGTTCGGTTGAAGTGACGTCTAGGATTAAAATATGCATACATATTTCATTCGGATTACATGGTAATCTATATTAAGATCTTGAAGTTACTGATTTTAAATGTTAATTTTCTTTACAATATTTATTTATTATTTGTGAATAAAATTTTCTTAACTTATAATCAGTTGCATTCTTACTCATTTTTTTATTCTATTCTTTCGTACAACGTTAATTTAATATCAGTGAAACGTAATCGTCTATATTAAATATATATATATATATATATATATATATATATATATATATATATATATATATATAAATATAAGAATTAGTATTGTTCACGTATAACGCTTCAATCATTGATATATTATTCCATGCGTGACTGAATGCAATGATTTGTTTATAATGGCATTATATGAATAATGTCAGCTGAGTATAGATTAGATATGTATAAAAAGTATTCATGTAATGATCGATTTCACTTACTCAACTGAAAATGAAATTGTTTTTAATAATGTATTCCACTTATGCACACTTGAAAATTTAAAGAATATTTTCTACCTATCGATTTAAACAAATCTCATATATCTGTATAAGATATGAAATTATTTTTAAACACTCGAATAGAAAATTAAAGTTAAAAATTGCATTCAAATGTCAATGTACATATGTATAAGACAAATTACAACATTACAAGCACTTTTAATTAATGTCTGAGAAGAAAGAATTGAAGATTAAAGGAAGTTGTTACCAATGACACGTGAATGATTAATGATTGATACTTTGTTAAGTAGTCAAAAGTTCGATTTGCTTAAAACACATTAAAAATCGTAAATATCAAGTAGAGAAATCAACCATTAACAAACACGCTTTCTTTCTGTAACAAAAGGATGTTTTTGTGTTTAGATTTGATGGAAAATGGCGGATGGACTTGATTTCGCCACGTGTCGTTAGAAAATCAGTACATGCTAGAATTAATATAGAATTCAAATTGTCACGGTATATATACAATAGAAAAAGTCATTGAAATTATGAGCTGTAAAGCGGAACGAGAAAAATAATATTAAATATGTTTATGTTTGACAATACGATTTTATTGAAATAGATAGTAATTTATCTTTTGATATAATAAATTTATCAACATGAAGTTCATGTTACATTATCATTTTATTTAATATAAAATAATGACAGCTGAAGTGTTTACAATTGACGATATGAGACTTTTTAATAGAGTCAATTTATTGGTAAAATATTGACTTTTATATTTCTTTGAATTGCAAAATATGATAAACTGTAACAAAACATAATATATTTATACAAAACGAAAGATTAAAGAGTTTGTCTTTAATATTATTAAATTATTAATAAAAATAAACAATTTTATATTTCGGTTTATTGGAAACTGATATTGACTGAAATAATTTCAACATTAGATTAACAAAATATTTTTACATTTAAATTATATAGTAGACATACTTTATATATATATATATATATATATATATATATATATATATATATATATATATATAATTAGCTACAAAAAAAATAATAACTTTCTTATTCAACATAATTATATAATATTAGAAAAAATTTCTTCATTCTGATTGAAATTTTGATAAATTTTGTATGATTAATTTTAATGTTATTTAATTTGTAATCTTACTATTTGTTAAAAATACGATTTCTAATTGAAATAAAACTTTGAAGAGAACTGCTACACTACATTCAATATGAAAAATAAATTTATTAGAATAAAACTTTCGAAAAGTAAAATTCATTTTTTTATGCTCACTATTATTTCATAAATGTGACACATATTTATGCTAATCTGCGTGTGTGTGTTACATTAATGACACAACGATTAAGTAAATTACAACAGTAGATAGTTCTCATTGCCCTTTTTATGATAATATTAATGAATATTACAATGCGACTGTTACGAAACATTTCCGTCAAAATCTTTTTTATTCATTGTTTATATTACTTAACAATATTATTAAATGTATCCTACATATAAATATGTATATCATGTAAATGACAATAAGTTTAAATATAGAAGTTGCCGCATTTATATATACGTAAAAAGATAATAACTGATTTTGATAATTCACTATAACTGGTACTCGGTATGAGGAGGAAAATTATAATTAAATAATTTTAAAAACTTTATATTACTTATCAAAATCTTATTTAAAAGATCACATAGAAAAACTTTGTTATAAAATAAAGAAAAAGTACAGGGAAATTAAAAAATAATAAAAAAGTATAAAATTTCAAAGTGAGATATTTTTAAACAATATAAAAATAGGTGTATATATGAATATATATATATATATATATATATATATAGTCTAACTTGCGAGTCTAAGGGTAATGGACTTTAAAATTCGTGCACACTAAAAATGTACAAATGTATTTTATATATGCATGTATGTACATATATATATATATATATATATATATATATATATATATATATATATATATATATATAATGTTTAAAAAAAATGTAAATTCATTGTCACTGAATAAAGGTTAACGACTGACTATATAAGGTAAATTTAATGCGAAATAAAGAAAAGCTGTCGTGATAATTTTTAAGCAAAAAAATTAAAGTCGAAAGCAGTGAACTTTTTTACCATAAATCGATCAGTTGTATTGAAAACAATAACTTTTAAGCAAAAAAGCGTTTTGGAATTGGAAAATATAAATTTTAGAGTCAAAAAATGATTTTCAGTAAAAGTAAAAATTTTTCAAGTACACAAAATAGACTCTTGAAATAAAATTAATCAATATTTCTGGTTTAAAATACATTTTATAATTAGAATAAAGTGTACAGAATCTCAATATAACAATTGTATGTGGAATATATTAGACACTTTTGATTAACTTTCCACAATAGTGAAAAGTAGTGAAAAAGTTAATAGATTAGTGAAAATTCTGAAATATCGTAATTGTGTGATCATATATAATTTTATTTAAGAATAAATTGTATTTTCTTTCATTATTTATTATTTTCAATTATTAATGTATGATTTTAGATGAAAGGAATCATTTTTTAAAAATGTTGATTTTTTGACAATTTTTCCATACTATAGGTCGTGATAATTTTTAGGTCAAAAAATGAAAGTCGGAATTAGTGAACTTTTTTACCACAAATCGATCAGTTATATTGAAACTAATCACGTTTGAGCAAAAAAGTGCGTTGAAATTGGAAAATATAAATTTTAGAGTAAAAAAATGATTTTTAGTCAAAGTGAAAATTTTTCAAGTACCAAAAATAGACTCCTGAAATAAAATAATTCGATATTTCTGGTTTAAAATACATTTTATAAGTAGAATAAAGTGTACGGAATCTCAATATGACATTTATACGTGGAATATATTATATATTTTTGATTAATTTTCCATAATAGTGAAAAGTTGTAAAAAAGATAGTCAATTCATGAAAATTATAAAATATCCCAATGGTATGATTATATATTATTTTATTTAAAAATAAATCGTATTTTCTTTAATTATTTATTATTTTCAATTAAAAATATATGATTTTAGATCAAAAAAATCATTTTTGAAAAATGTCAATTTTTTGGCAATTCTTCCATACTATAGGTCGTGATAAATTTTGAGCAAAAAAATGAAAGTCGGAATCAGTGAAATTTTTTACCATAAATCGATCACTTATATTATAAACAATCACGTTTGAGCAAAAAAGTGCGGTGGAATTGGAAAATACAAATTTTAGACTCAAAAAACGATTGTTAATTAAATTAAAAAAGATCGAAGTTTTAAATTTACCTTTAAATAAAAATAATTAAAGAAACAAAGAAGCTTTAAATACACTACTGAAGCCAAGGGTAATTTACATTCGATTCACATATGATAAATAAATATCGTGACAACGGAATGAAAGCATTTAGAATAAACGCGATCGGTCATAAGTTCAAAGGTCTCCAAAATGTTAAATCTATTGTTTATAGAGTCAAACGATTCCGATTGAAAAGCATTATTTGCATCAGATTCTATTGTGTGCATTTTGTGGTCAAAATTGTGGTGTATGCATATATATATATATATATATATATATATATATATATATATATATATATATATATATATATATATATATATAGCTATATGTAAACAAAGAAAAAGTATGAAGGCTGGCCAAATTTCTAGACAAGTATTTTTAAATATATATAGTAAAATAGATACATTCTGTTGAATTAAAAATTAAATTACAGAATACATTGTATATATAAATAAATAAAACGTAAAATTTTTAACTGTGATAATAATAAAAATAAATAGCAATAATCTATTAACAAGGATTAAAAATGTTGTTAAAAATAAAAGAAATACTAACAATACTTGATTATCGAATATGAATAGCGTAAACTAGTAAAGAATTATTTTATAAAAAAAAATATTATATAAAACAAATAGTTTAATTCTCTACAGTAAGCTTTTTTTATATTAAACAGTACGTAATAGATTGTTTAGATTTTTTAATAACAATTACATTGTTTTGGAATTTAACAACAATAACAAATCTTGAATAAATAATTATACAGGATATTTTTAAATATAAAATGCTGCACATTGATTATGAAATATAAATAAATATTGTTTGTATGAAAAGAATTGACATGCATACCTAGTACAATAAAGATATGAAACAATGCGTTATTAATCACAAATACACCTTGAAAGATTATGCTGTTTACACGTAGAAGATTGAATCCCGTCCAAGCTGAATATTAATATGATTTCTTGTATGTACGTTTGTATAAAAATAAATGCAAATGTGTATATATATATATATATATATATATATATATATATATATATATATATATATATATATATATAATTTTGAAGACTATTAAATATAGAAGTTTAAGGTTAGGTTAAAAGAGATGATTGATATACTGATATAAAGAATTTATCAAATATAAATAAAAATGATTATTATTTGAAAAAAATGGAAAATATAATCTAGTAAGAATCCATCATATAATATTAAAAAATAATATAAAATAAATTATTTTAAAGTTGCTTTTTTAAAAAAAATAATATTTCATTTAAAATAAAGCACATTGCTGAAAAAGCATATTAATAATTGTTAGGTATGGTTTATTAAATTATTCTGGTTCAATTTAAATTCTAATAATTTAGAGTCAATAATATATTTACATGTTAAGACAATAACTATTAACTTATAATTAAATTTATTGAAAAATTTGTTTTTTTTAACCATTTTCATTGTATTATTATACTTTTACATATCTATTAATATCAATCATTTGTACATTTTATGAAATAAGTTAGATATAATTTTTTCACATAAAAATCTGTTTTATAATAATATAAAATATTTTTATGCAAATAATGTTTTATAATATACAATAAATACATACATACATATTACACTGGTTTTAATTTAACTATAGTACAATGGTACATATCTCGTATTTACTAGTTAATTTATTAAATGTCAGAATAATAAATTACAATAATAAATACAACAGAAAAAATAAACATACAGTTAATGAATGAAGGAATACACAATACTTAAATATTTTATACAATAACCTATTACTCATTCGACTGCATTAACAATAAAATCATGTCGTATCTATGTTTCATCAATGCAAAACACAATGGTTTATGAAATATCAGGAAAATACAAGAAATCTATTTCAATATGAGAATAATGTAAATATAAGAATATTTTCAAACTTTTGTTGTTAAATCTATTGTATAATGAAAATTTATTACCATTTATGAATAAAATAATCATATTATATATATATATATATATATATATATATATATATATATATATATATATAAATTAAACGTTAAGTTTCATTAGATATATAAAATTGATGGTATTCATTTTAATTAAACCACATTTTTAAATAATTACGAAATATTCTTTAAATACATAGTTTTAAATATTGTAAATCAAGCCTCATTAAATGTTATAGGTAATGATTTTTTTTTAATGAAACGTAATCTACATTCCAAGTATGAATTCAAATTAGGATGTATTGTACTGAAAATAAAATAATATACATTTATTATATATTATTAAAAAATAATACCTACTAAAAAAATATATATTTAAAATTCTTGTTAAATTTTGATAAAATATTAAATTGTTTAATTTATTATTCTAATTTTTAGAAAAAATTAGACTCAACACTTCAATTTATAATGATAAAATTACTGAATGTAATAAAAACCTTATAAAACATTTTCAATTATTTTATAGTATTGAAAAGAAAAATAGATATAATAAGTATTTCTATACTGAAAATTTCGAAAAATGTAATATAATTGAAAAAAGCTTTCATGAAAATTTAAAAACAATAAACTTATTTAGCTTATGACAGAGAGGTTTTTTATAATGTATTTTACATTTTTAAACAAAAATGAATAAAATATTGAATTATCGATAAATACATAAATTTCATCTAATGATATGATGGCATATTTATTTTTATTTATAAAAATACAAACATGTTTGTACAAATATATGAATGCGTACTTACATTATGAAAATATAGTCTATTATTATCAACAAAGAAAAAATCCCCGAGAAAATTAAATTTTATATTAATCGTATTATGTATCATAATAATTTTTATAAACAAATATTACACAAAACAACATATGTTATTAACATCACATATTATCCTCAAATATATGTTTTATATAAACTGAACACCATTAAACATAATATTTAACAGCACATTGTGAATCTGTTATCTTAATGTTTAAATAACAATATAAACATTTGTGTTATAAACAATTTATTTATTTACAAAAGACCAGCAACATCTTATCAATGTCACGGATTCTATGTGTGCGATCGAAATTCTCTCGCAATACTAACAACACGTGTGTAATGAACTGTGCATAGAAATTTAATGATCAATTTGTGTTTCACGTGGGCTGCTACTATCGATACAGTAAACATGCATATATATATATTTGGCTACGTTCGTAGCTTTGGCAGAAGTCAGTTACAGAGCGGCAGAGGTGCGTATTTATTTTATTTGGAAATAATCCAATAACTGTTTCGAATAAGACGAATATTTTTTTAATAAATACATATTTTGCAAACTGCCTTATACTTTATATAAACATAACGATGACAGCTATGATTATAAATAACATATTTTACAAAAACTTACATTTTAATAATAGAGAAGTATTAAAACAAAGAAGAAATAATTTTACATAATATAAAGTATTTAAAAAATAAAATATAGTTTTTTAAATTAGACTATCGTTTTTAAAATTCTCTTAGAACTTTATGTACCTTCAATATATCGAATTCATGTTTCGTGCCATTTCTGTAATTCGTTTTTTAATATCTTGTTCAAATCCTTTTACACTTTTTTGAATATTAAAAATGTTCTCAAAATATTTTCATTTTATAGTCGTTTTTTTCAATTAGGGAAATAAAAAAGTTATCAGAGACAATTGAAAAAGTGAATAATATAAAAATATAGAAATCAATAATTACTTATTGTTCACTTTATTGTTTATAACATATTAAAAATCAATTTTGAAATAAAAAATATTTTACTTTCAATGCAAAATAACTTAAAAAACTGCGATGAATAATCTAGGAAAATACAATCTTTGACCCAATATGAAAAATACTTTTACGAATTCTTTCTAAAACAGTAAAGTAGAAATGGTAATTCTCTAATGAACAAAAAAAAAATTCATAAATATATTCAGTAACTTCTCATCCTTTTCTGTTTTAAATAAAAAAAATCGTAGTTTAGATATAGTAGTAATTCTGGATAATTTTTAATTTTTCAATAATCTGCCTATCATCTATTTACTACTTTTAATAGAATTTTTTTTATGACTTTTATCCCACATTTTTCAAGATGCAATAAATAACACTCGAAAGAATTAACCTGCATAACAAACTCTACAATAGCGTCCAAAAAGTATACATAAGAGTTTTTGATACAAAATATGTTGAAAATGCCTCACAATTTGAAAAGCACAAGTAAAAAAATATCCACAACGTGATTCTCACACTTTATTGATATTCGAATAATTCAACTTTTCAAAATAATACAACACTTTATAGATTACTAATTCAAACTTCGAAGAGCAAATTAACAATACTATTAAATAAATGTACATTTTGTTTATATGTATCTACACATACATATATAGATATACAATTTCTGATAATTTGAAAATATGCTTCTTCAGGATATGTGATTTTTAGATCGATAAGACGATGTAGATAAAAAATGTAAATAAAAAATGAAAAGGTAGTAAGTTATAAATAAAATACAGTTGTTTAAAAATACTTTTTGACACAGATAGATAAATTCGATTACTTATAAAAATCTTTAACGTTTAATTTCATTCTCTTTTTTACCTGCAATTATTTTAATAACATTTTTTTTAAAAAAAATATTGTGATGAATTAAAATGATATAATTAAAATCATATATATACATAGAGAAAGCGAGAGAGACATTAAGGATAAAAATATTTAAAAAAGTAAAAATACAATATTGTAAAAGTTTTCAAATTCAAAATCAAGTAAAAATATTCACATGCATACATATATAAAGCAAACAGCGACATTTTATAAATATTAAGAAACACTGAAGGCGGGACATCGTGACGATTTGCGACACATTTCGTTCAAAAATAAAGCATATGCACTCAGTCTTTTTTAGAACGTACGCAATGTACATTTAACAATGTAACTCTACTAAGTGGAAAATTTTACATAAAGACACAGAAACGACGAGAAAGTTTAAAATAGATCTCAAGTTTGATTCACTTATATCTTCACTAGTGGACTCATTATATGTCAATGTAAACATTAGTGAATTGACCATTAAAGAAATTGATTGAAATTAATGGAACACTTTTACTTTATATGCTTTTTTGTTATACTTGAACTTTTTATTAAAGTTTAATTAAAGAAGTGTGTTTTCAGTAAGTGTTTTATATTATTTATTTAATAAACCTGTATGAAATCGTTTACAATAAAAAATTACATATACTTACATATATATATATATATATATATATATATATATATATATATATATATATATATATATATATATATAAATTATTTATAATTTACATGCTGAGTTAATTTAATCAATAAGTCTAGGTAGAAATTAAATATATATAAAAAATTGCATGCATACTGCAAATTAAACGTGTATATTACAAAAAGTGATAATTACTATTTTCTTTAATAGAAATGTTTTGTTTATTTTGACTTATACTTAATTATAAGTTTATTCAAGCAGTAATTTCATTTCAACACATTCTGGCCTTGATTAGCTTATGAGTGTAGAATTTAAAATAAATAGAAAATCCATTCTATTGTTTATTTCTTTTAACTAACTGAAAAAAACAGATTAAATTATAAAAAATACTATTGATTTTTTCATTTAATGCTCACTTTGAAATTATTTTCAATTCCTAATAATTTCAAGCACATCACCTGTTATATATAGATGAAAAGGTTTCACAAACATCTGGAAATACATGATCCATAAATTAGATAATCGAGAATATCATAAATGTCGTGACAGAAATATCGACTCATGACATTTGTTAAGAAACTGTTTCTTATTATAGAGTTACTTTTATACATTCTATTGAAAAGGGCATTTCGAGCAGAGAGGTAATCATTGTTCGACATAAAATCGACTATCAAATATAATGACTAATTTATTATCCTCGTGATTTATTTCATTTTGAAAAAAATATGTATCTCGAGCATAATATTAATCAAAATAAGTTAATGGCAAACCTTTAAGACTAAATGCAATTTGTAATAAAAGAAAGTTAAGGTCGTTGTTAATCTGGACAATGTCAAAACGTTAAGTGCCATGCTATGTTTTAGACGACTTCCACTTCCACCACGCCTAAATTGGAAACGAAAGAAATTATTCTTTTGTATGTAGGCGTGTGTTACTGTTTCCGAAATACAACTTTTATTTTTTTTTAGTTTGTACACATCAACTGCCATTCATTTTCCATAATATTTGTGTGTATTTTTGTACGTTGACATTTAATCATTTGATAAGATCGATTGTGATTGAAAAGTGAAACTTTGTTATTGTATTTTAATACGGAATGATTTGTGTGTTGAAATTTATAATAAAAAGAGAAATTTGTATCTATATTATTATTTTCAAAATTATTCAAATTAGAAATAGAATGTGGAGAAAAAAACATTTTATAAAACTTATTTAAACGTTAAGAATCTTTTTTTATAAGATCAAAAATCCATAAATCTACTCTTATCGGCAATATTAATTATAAATTGAATAGTGTAATAAACTATATTTAAATACATTATCGTTTCCATTTATTTATCAAACATGCCATATAATGGCAGCTATTTAAAATAAACACATATTATCTACTCAACGTGATTTTAATTTATTATTAATAATAACATTTCATTCTTCATTAGTAACTTGATTTTAAAGGATGATCAGTTAAATTGTGATTTTTATAAAACTACATTTTTCATATTACATAAAAAATATCGTTGAACTTTAAAATAAAAATAAATAAATACGATTAATATAAATTTCAAAAATACATTCATGAAGGACACAATTGAACATTGTACAATGATGATGTCTTAACTACCTTTTTAAAAATAGACGTTACACAAATTACAAATAAATTATTCATATTTTATTCTTATTGTATTATAATTCCAATCGAATATTAATAGTAGTTAATTTATAGATCCTAAAATTTATATATATATATATATATATATATATATATATATATATATATATATATATATATATAAATTTGACAGCGAGAAATATTATTTTATATTTTTATAGCATAACTTTTTTTTGTGTTTTTTTCATTATAAAAATATTCTAGTTACTTAAATTTTATTTTATTATTAAAACTAATGATTAGTGTGTTATTCAACCGAAATTTATAAAAACAACTTTTATACTTTTTATATATATATATATATATATATATATATATATATATATATACATGTATACATAAATTAAATTAATTTTAAATTTAATTTATTGCATACATTCATAATACCGTTTAACCGGTAACCCAAAAAATACATCACAAATCATCACAGAACACAGTCTAAATGTTTATAATTTTTAAAATGAAAAAATAACAAGTATTTTTTACAACTTTCTGTTTTATTTTATTTTTACTCGTAATATATTTAAACCCATTATACAAATGTTATAAAAATGTAATTTTTGAATATAATGAAGTTTGTTAAAGCTATTATAGTATTTTAGGATATATAAAGAAATGAGAAATATGATTATTTAATAATTAATTATTTTTGTATATAAGTTGAGTAAAAAAATGAGTTTAGTCAATATATAAAAATAATAAAGATTATTAACTTAAAAATCGTATTCCATAACCTGACTGAAATCATAATTATTTTTTTGATTGGGCATTCCAATAAATATTCAAATTATTAGCACTAAAGTCTTTATACTCTGCTTGAACGAAATGATAGAATCATTGGATTATTGAAAATTTTAGACCATTCTACAAATAAGGATAAAGCAACATAAAATTAAATTTTGAAATAAAATCACGTTGATTGTGAAAACAAATATATATATAATTGAATATATATAAATAATAATTTAACATTGAAAGTACTGTGTAAAAAAATATTAATATATAAAACATTCTCATTGACTTTAACTAGTAAATAATAAATTTAAAAAAAATATACTGGAAATCAATTTTTTATATTAATTTTAAAAATAAATATTGAAAAAGATATTTTTAACTGCTTCAGTCTGGAAATAAAATCACCGATCAAAAAATACCAAACTGCATTTTAAAATTACAGCCTGTCATTGGATATATAATTTATGAACACAATCTCATATTCAGGCAACTGAAAATAAATATAAATAAGTGAATATATTTATCTTTTTTAAAAAAGTATATAAATTAAGAGAAAATGTGATATAATTTAATATATCCAGTAGAAATCGTACACAAAAAAACAAACAATACTTGTAACTAATATCAAATTCAAACATGTTTTAAAAAGTACAATCTTGTAATGACTAGATGTACTGATCTATGCGAATCCTGAAAAATATGTATAAATTGACTTGATACATAATATTTCAACACATGTAATTGATCGTTAATGTGCGTGTTAAATATATATATTCTTTTTTCGTTCAATGATTTATTAATGTAAGAACTAAACTGAATATAATTAATATTAGGTATAAAAAAATAACTGGATTAAATTTAACAGTAATTCATTTCTAACTACGGTTTTCTATCACGAACTGATATAATTTACAAACATAGGCATCAATATTAATCGTAAACTATTATTAAATTACATGTAATTGCTTGATTAAAAATAAATAGACGGTCAAAAGTAAAACGGTTTAACGGTTATTGGCCTTATACGAACACTAAATACTACATACCTGTTCTATATAAGGAATATGAGTCACAAATGAAATCTCAGATCGGTTTACAGAACGCATATTTACTTTATGACTTTGGCAATAGTAAAAATTATAGATGAGTCATTTAGTTAAATCTAGAGTATTGTGTAGATAGATGCATCGATCAAATATGTCTTACGAGATATTGTAAAAATGAGAAACGGTTTCAAAAAAAGATTTAATATAAATGTATGACTAATTTTAAAATAATATTAAATTATACTCGCTCCTTTAAAATACTTGTAAACGCAAAAAGATAATAATAAACACCGACGAAGAATTTTAAATGCTTTAATCATCCCTGGAAAAATTCCACAATTGGTAGTACACACGAATATCAACGAAAACATTCTTCAATTATTGTATATATAAAATAACATGAATAACATCCTCCCACTTAAATATATATTTAAAACAATCTATGTGAAACAGTTTCTCACAGTTTTAATACAAATCTCAAAAACAGCTACCTAATAAAGATCCGCCTACACGTCTGAACAGAACACGTCTTGTCATATTATTCATTCAAGAATTTTCTCTGCATTAAAATATGTTATTTTTTTACAAACAAATATTACTTCCGGGCTTCGAATACAATAAACATTTTTATCTTCATAAACATATGCAATGTACATGTATATATATATATATATATATATATATATATATATATATATATATATATATATATATACATTTCAATCCACTTTTTCAAACATTAAGTAGGCGAATTCAAAAAAAAATCCGCTTATCTACTAATAATAAATATTATTATACATTTCATTGATGAATATGATAAAAAAGATAATATATTCAGTAGAAAGTTATCATTAAGTTGTAGTAATGGGAAAATTATTGAATGACACGTCTGAATTAAGACAAAACTTAATGATTTTAAGCAATTTCCTTAGCACGTAAATGAAAAATTCAATACGGAAATAAATTATGTTTCTCAATACGGAAACAAATTTATACAATGATGTCAATAAAGGACTTTGTTCAATTTTTAATGCATTTTTTCAATAGAAACGTATATTATTTTTTGTATTATTAATTATTATTTATAAATATTAACAAAAATGGCCGTGGACATTAATATAATCACTACATATTTTTTTATACAATAAAAATTATATTTTTTATCTTTAGATATATGCGATATTGCTATAGTAATTTAAAAATAATAATATTCAAATATTTTTCCATAAAAAATGTAATTTCACAATAACGTAAAATCATATCAAATATCCAATACTAATTTCATTGTATAAACATATTTATAAAATAGGTCACTTTATATTCAATACTTTTTTAATTTTGTCTGAATCAATTGATATTATAAAATAAGAGTTTGTATAATAGTTATAAATATAAATTAGATGAACTTTAATGAATATAGTATAAATGTTTTAAGCGCATAAATAATTTCTCATAATAGAAGATCCATACATGTCAGGTTTGTATATAAAAGAACTCCTTTAATGGAGAAATCCTTAAACTATTTCAAAGTCGGTTTTGTTTTATCTTCTCGATTATAAATTATTCCCTGGAGATTGCAATTACTTTTCAATCACATCATAAATCATCCATTTATGTTTACATAAACACCACTACAAATTAATACAAAAAGGTATTTAGATATGAGAATGACACAAATTTATTTATTAGAATAAAACTATGGCAAATCAACATTATTTTGAAATTATCTACGTGTAGGAAGAAACACGAAATAAATCGATTAGAAAGAGATATATTCCTACGAAAATACGAAAATCGAATAAGATTATCTCATTTGGTTACGAGTAGTTTGCGTGAACATTGAAGTAGCGGCATAAATACTCAAAGCATTTTTCACCTGACTCATTTAATTGGCACGGATATGCTCACGTCCTCCAAAGGTAAGATGTCGATGCAGTGGTGACTGACCTACGAACGACCTACACGTCTCAGAACATTTTATGGTACGATATTTACTACCAGTTCCCGCTCAAATTCACACTTGATTAGATTCGTATGTATGCAAACAAAGCATGAATATACATAATGGAATTTCGCAAGCATACAATTTATGCGAAATAGGAACTTGTCAACACTGACGATTCTTCAAATTTAATCTATATGTTATTTTTAAACTAAAATATTTCTTTTAAAAATCTGTTTCATAAATATGAGAGTTCGATAAAAGAGTTTAATTAATAAAAAAGTTGAATTATACACGATTTTTCTGTTACTATTAAAATATAATTAATGAACGTGAAAAATTTAAGAAAGATAAAGTATATTGTAATTATTTCACCATAATCATGATAAAGTGGCACTATAAACATTATAGATAGTAATTTAAGATGAACTATTAAAATTATAAACAATATTCATTTGAACTGAACGATTTTTAGCCAACGAAAAAATTATTAAATAATCAATTTAAATAATATGAAAATTAAGTAAAATTTGCAATTTGAAAGTCAATATACAATATTAATTAATAAAACATATTAGTATGCATTTACTACATAAACGAACAACACTCATTTAAATATAAATTGTCATCAGTCAACTTTCATAATCTATGCATTTAATTATTTATTTATTATTGGAACAATTTAGTTATTTATGACAACTATTTTATATCCGGTTCCACGCAAAATATAGAAAGCGAAAATGAAATTAATTATGCAATAAACAAGCAAAAGAAAGGTGTTAGGTTATACATATTCTTGGAATTACACAAATATACAAATAATAAATAAGGTAAATAATTGTATTTAAACTTTTTTCTCGATAATTAGAATATTAAATTTTTAAAAATATAACATATGTAGGTCGTAAATCTTGTATTTTTGTTTACTACGTATATTAATGAATATTTGAAAATTAAATAATAATTAGAAATTAAGACAATAAACTAATATAAATAGTTCATGAATATATATTTATTCAATATTCAAATTCTCGGAATATGTTATCAATTCCAAAACGTGTTATTAGTACAAACCATAGATTGATAACATTCATTACTACTTCCTATTACTAACTACATAATAATTTCATATAAATGGATTTTTATTTTAGTTTATGATAAATCACTTATTATGTACATGGTAAAGTAATTATATGAAAAAGACTGGTAAATGATTGATATCAGAAATGTATATTCATAAAAAAAAAACTGTTAGACTAACGTTAATCGATTTACATTACTCTAGGAAAAAAAGAACAACAAAATAATATTTCAGAGGGCAGTGATCTGGTGTAATGTTCAATTTCTCAACAATTGCTCATAACTTATTGCATATGTAAAATGAACAAGACCCAATCTGCTTCGTTAATACATTGCTTTCAATTTTATTATCATTTATTGCAATACTCTTTTAACTTATCACCATGTGCACAATCGAGTTCGGTTCAATTGATGTGTATTTCATTTTAAGTGGCGGAATTAATATAAACAAGAGTTCACATAAATACTCGGTATATTATTGGACTAAATATACTTGGGTAAAAATAAACACGTTATTTTTTTCATTTATAAAATTGTCAATACAAATAAGACAATTTTTTGACAGGATAATACATCAATTTTAAAATATTATTTTTCATTTTAAAATATTACGTTTACATAATTAGTTTATACATAAATACATACATATATGTACAACTTTCTATTATGTATTGTCTTTTTTTCGTTCAATTTAAAACAAATACTACTATATTCAACAAAACATGACGAAACGAGTGAAAAGTAAATAAAAATCTAAGTAGTAAACAATCTTGAATTCGCATGTTCAATATAGGTTTTCTGTATTATTTTCATCTTTTGTAACATAAAACCTTTGTCATTTGATATTCACTTAAAAATTGTATTTTCAAATAACATTATCTTGTTTTGAAATTTAGATCAATTATATATATTTTTTTAATAAGATTAATAGTTAAAATTACGAAACTATTCGTTACATACGGGTCACTGGTGACGCTCGTTTGGAAAAATAAATTTATATTAAAAGCTAGACGTAAAGGGTCAACGACAAGACTGCAGTGGCACCAAGCTGTTTTAAATAAATGCATATTATCTTTAATTTGTATGTCGAAGATTAGGAAGTTTTTAATTTAACAAAATATACCATATTAGAATTTTTTTAATTGGCGCCGTAAGTGGTCTTTTAATATATAAAGAAGTTGATATATGAAAATACATTATAAGGTAATTTATATTAGTGGCTTTTATTTATTTTGTTTTTTTAAAAAAAGTAATTAGTAACACATAAATGGTCTGAATTTTTACTAGAAATATATTTTTTGACAAAAAATATTGAACTTAGAAATTACAATAAATAATTACTTTTTTGATGATTAAAATTCATAGTAAAAAGTATTTATGAAATTAAAAAAAAAATAAATTATAAATATCTTTTTTTTATAAATTTACTTCTTACATAAAATATTTCCATATTAAAAATGTTATTACTATAGAAAAATAGTTATAATTTATAAAAAAAATTTTAAATTTTAAACGACATAATTTTTAAATTCAAATAATAATAAGATTTTTGATCTCTTGAAAAAATCACAAACAGTTATGTAAAAAAAACGTATTTTAATAAAGACAAGAATTTAAGATGCTCTTTATTTATTTCAACAATAACAGAACTATATTTTTAGAACGAACTAAAAGTGACAGTAAATAACTGATAAATATCTCAAGCAGGTGAACAATGAGTCATTTGTTCGAATCCGGACTTTTAGAAAAAACATGTCTCCTTTCATAAAATAAAGTATTGGCTGACAAAATAACCTTCAACGTGAGAGCATTCTAAAATGATTTAAATAAAAATAATAATAAGTCAGGTAAAACTATGTATCTGTATTATCCAGTATAAATCAAAGAACAAAAAAAAATGAAGGCCGGGTAATTTCTTATTGTACAAGAAAAATACAAGTATAATATACACACATACATACATATTTGATGCATTACAAAAATATACGTTTGTATATATATATATATATATATATATATATATATATATATATATATATATATATATATGCATACATTATCTAAACTGGATATTAAGAAAAGTAGGTGTAGTACCGGTTAGTGATTTACAGATTTCAGTCACACAATACACGTGTTCGTATACTGGATAAATTTTACTTCATGTTATTTATACTACCATTCGTTTCGTTTCATAAAACAGATCGATAAAAAAAGTAAATCTCTATTAGTTATCAGTTATAAAGAATATTAAAGCATTACATGATAAATATCAGTCATATTATAAATCTTATTTCAAATAAACAATCAATTCAATTCCGTTTGTTTATAAAGTTATAATAATTTTATTACTTTTACTTTATTAATAACATATATTTTTACTCACAATGTATATTTGATCAAAAACATAAAATTATAATAAAAAGTGAATACTAATTAAAACTACTTTCAAGAAATATTATTTTCCATGTTTTGAGATTAAATTGCATGCGGTGTTGTTTAATTAGAGTTTTATCATTAATTTCATTAACTGAAACGCTTACTTATTAACTAATAAGAAAAAAATATAGATATAAACCTATATAAATATTCATACATAAAATTTATTTTCTATGCATGAGCGCTTAGTATAAGCATTTTATATTGAAGATATGTGATGCTTACCATTTTGAGTGTTTCTTCAGGACGTAATAAATAGAACATTGACTGAAGATGTTGCTGTATATCTGATCCTGCGGCACTCACTCGCCGGTTGGGGCGGATACGCTCGTGGGGCGGCAAAACCAGCGCCGCCCCCTTGCCCGCAAAATAACACTCGCTGAGGCTGGAACAATAATATACTGTTGAATGTCACTGATAACTAAATAAACAGTGTAATAAATATGCTGGTCTCAAAATCTTTATATTCAGTTTCGAGCCTCATAATAATGCATGTAATGCAGACTAAATGATGATAAATACTGTTCTCGTATAGAAACACGTTTCATTATTTTCATTTTCGTCAAAGTTAAGAATATTCAAAATTGATTAATATTTTATGACAAATTCTTTTTAATTCATCATATATAGCAAATTGTAGCACAAAAATAAATAAATGCTTTTATATATAAAAATATTAATAGCGATAAAAAAGATAAATAAAATTTTAATCTATTACCAGTTTTAATACTTCTTTGAAAATGAAAACAGTATGTGACTATTCATTCTTGGAAGATATTTATGTATATTTAATGTGTGAAATATAGAGACAATTCTTTTTCCAGTTTAGTTGAAAGTGAAAATGAATGGGAAATTTTATTTTCAAATGAATGAAGATTTTACATAATACAGTAATTAATAGACATTATTAAATGTTTATGGTGTTAATAAATTAAAATACTTAATAAATAACTTATCATACTTACTAATGAAAGACATTTTATTGCAATAAAAGTTAAAATATTATTTTGGTATTTGCAGTTTGAATTTATGTTTCTATAATTTATCTTGGAGTAATATTTTTTGTTAGTGAATGATTTTATTACTTTTCAAAAAAGATAAATGAATATAGACGTTTTTACAATATTTAAAAAATTAATAATGATTCTGATGACTTTGATAAATGTATCGAATGTGTGAATGTAAAAATAAAAATCCGTGATAATTTCAAAACAATTTTAGTAAGTGTTCTAAGCTATGTGAATATTTTTAGTTGTTTAGTTTTTGATCAACGTTTTTTTTACGGTACAAAACTAGTGTCGTCTTTATAAAAAATAGATTATTCATTATATTTTATATCATTTATAATGTTAAACTAATAGCAAATTTATATACATGTAATCACGGTATTCATTTTTCATATTTTTTTCTCGTCTTTGAATACAATGTTCTTTTCACAAAAAGCTATCAATTTTACTACCTGTCAGCATCAACAGCGAGATCACGAAAAAAATATACGGTATCCAAAATGACGAACTTTTATAACGTTCACAACACCAAATCTCTGCAAACCGTTGCATCACGCGTTACAATCGAAAACTGACTAAATTTACAAATAGAACTCTTGTGATGAAAATAAACACGACGTGAATTGTGTTTGTCCAATGTGCGAAACGATCATATTAAAAAGATGAAAAAAGAAATGTTAATCGATATAAATAGGGGGAGAAGTGAGAAACAACCATAACAAAATAATATAAAATTATCCTGGCAAATTGTCAGTTGGTCGGAACTCATTTGTGTGGGTGAAATGTTGTGGATGGAGGTTAGGATCTAGTATACCGGCGCGTTCCTAAACAAGCAACTGACTTGGCGGACAGGAATGTCGTCACCGTAAAATATAGAATACAGTACACCTAACAGCATTTTAACAACAGGCGGTTACTTTTATGTTTGCACTATTTTATATGTATACAACAAACACAGGTCATCAACGTTTTATCTTGTCAACAAATTATAAATTTCATTAAACATCTAATTTAAATAAATCTCAATAAATAACTGAATTTTAAAAAAATAATTTCATATATTTTACATTTCGTTTAACTGCACTAAATTACTCATCATACATAATGAATATATATTTTTTATAAAATACGTAAATCGGTTTAATATTTTAACATAGAAATATCAAAAAAAGGACATACATATATATTGAAATAAAACTATTACATACACAGAAATATTTAAATGAAAAGATAGCTTCTATAAATAATTTTCATATTTCATTAGTATGTCATTTTCAAGCGAAAAATATTTCACAATAAAACTATAATATCAACATAAAGAAATGCACAATAATATAGAGTTATAAGGAAATATAAATAATAATTTATTGGTCATAAATAAATTTATAATTTCATTTATCGTCAAATGTATGAAAACGTAAAAGATATTTATATTTAAATGCTTCTGAATATTATTTAAAATAATTAAAACAGTTTAATTTAACATAAATTTATAACAATATTAAAAATTATTCATATTATTATTTTCATAAATACAAAAAAAAATATTCACTTTCATAAATTATAACAAAATGATTCAATTATTAAAAATTATAAAGTTTAAAGAAGCAATAATTTTTCTTTAAAAATATTTTTTTAGATATTTTACATAATCTGTAAAACTCTAAATAATAGCAAATTTTATTTAAACGATTGTATATTTTCTAATAAAAATATAAAAACAATATATAAATAATATTTAAAAATCAGATGAAATAATATTATAAATAACCGAATTTTCAAATTACATTTAAAAACTAGTACATAAATAAATTTCTTCATAAACTATGTACTCATTTATTTATAATAATTTAATTAGCACTAAAAAAATCAAATAGTAAATTAATAATCTCTTGAGAATTTAATTAAATTCCATCTAGAATAATAAACACATCATAACAAATTCCGAAATTAAAACCTCAATGGTAATTCGCATTTCATCTAAATAAGCAATTATAACACATATATTATCTCATTACAAAGTTTACTTTTTCCAATATATATATATATATATATATATATATATATATATATATATATATATATATATATATATATATATACAGAGAGAGAACTTTTTAAAAGCAATAAAAACTGATAAATATTCTATAAAATGAATACAATCCCCAACAGATCAATAAAGGAAATGATATTTTTTATGTAAAATTTCACATATGTGCAAAGCGAGACAAGCAAATCACACACATGTTTCTTTTTTTTAAAAAAAATATTTTTATATAAAATATTACCCATAAAGAAATATCATGTATTTGTTGGAATGGACTGGAAGAGAAAGGTATTGGATTAGTTTAAATGGAAAGTTTTGGGAAATAACTTCATCCAGCAGTGGATGGAAATAAACTGCTGCTGCTGATCATATACGTCCATAAACTTTTAGAAAACAAAATTAAGGAACAGTAAATGAATGCAAATCGTGTCGTATTTACACAATAACAAAAATTAAATAAAATTAAATTTCTTTTTAAGTCAAAGTAATTACAACATATTGAATACATAAGCATGTTAAATAAATTAGGAACGTGACAATGTAACATATTTCTCAACAAAAGATTCATTTAAAAATGAGGTTATACTCTACAAAACATATCCACACACGAGTATGTATGTAACAAATACGACACGAAAATAACGTTTTTTTTGTTCTTTTTTTTACCTAGTATTCTTAAAATACAAAACGAAACACATACATATTCGGAACAACATTTTATAGTTATTGTACAGAAACGAAGAAACATAGTTCAAGTACACGATAAGTGTAAATTGAAATCTTTGTCAACAATAGAACAGAGGAAAAAAATTCAACCCGTAAATGGTTAAGTGGAACCTTTGTTACGGTCATATTTTGTCCTAGACACGAAACACGTTGAAAACAAAAGATCGCGTTCTTATCTTAAAGTCACACAACTTGAAAAAAGCTGCTAAGGCATTGCATGCCAGACGATGACAAGTATTTGCAAGGCAGCGCAGCAGAGGTATATGAACACTTTTGTCAATAAGAATACTTTGATGATACAACTTAAAAGCTGTGTCAATAACCTTTTAAATGTTATCAAGTATACCAGGTTTATTTAAGGTCTTTTACCTACAAATTTATAAATACTCGAGTTTTGTTCAATATAAGTATTTTTATTAAATACTTTTTTTTTAAACAGAAATTATTAAAATCTGCACGGATTAGTAAAAAAATATATGCAATAGAATTATATAATTCATTTTTTTTAACAAAAAGGATCTGATGATGATGGTATCGTCATCGAAATGCGCATCAACCGACATAATTATAAACAATAAGTGATTATTGAACACTTTATAACTATTGTGGTGTTGAGGATGAAAATTCATTTGAGTTACATAATTCAGTTTAAAAATGAATATATATATATATATATATATATATATATATATATATATATTATTTCAAAATACTTGAAATTATCTTTTAAATTTATTTGTTACAATAAAAACTTTAACTAATATTTCACATGTCTTTTACTAATCCTATAAAATAGATTATATTTGACGTTATATAAATGGTTACAACAAAATTAAATTATTTATTAATATATTTTGGCGTAATATCAATGAAAACTCTTGAAATTTTAGTACATACGTAAATACATAATCTAAAACAATTATATATATATATATATATATATATATATATATATATATATATATATATACACATATACACACTCACACATACACACACATAAACTGTCATTTTCGAGGTTAGTATTTTTGGAAAATAATATATTGAAATCATAAATTGATTTATCTTCTTTAAAATTGTCATAGAAAGATAATACGGAAAAATACTAACTGATTACTATTTTCAATATTTAAAAATAAATAAAAAAACAAACATTTTTCTTCAAAAAATGATATAATAATTCAATATTTGTTTATTTTAATAATTTATTACTTATAAAGATATATCATTTAATACAATTTAAGTATATTTATTCAAAATATAAAACTTATAAGTAATAAAAAATGTTTTATGTACTTCTGACAGGTACTTATGCTAACAACGGTACTTGTAAGAGCGTAATTATTTATTTTTTTTAATTTTATAACTTATCATAATATAACACAGTAAATAAACTAATATGAATTAAAATGCATCGTTTTATTCAATCTAGCAAATGTAATAAAAAGTACATATAAATAAATAATTTGATAACCGCTAAACAAACATTACCAGACTTACACTTGTATAAATGTTGGATTATCTCAACAGAATATTTATATTAGGTCTAAAGAATATCTTTTTAATCCAGTATGTATACAAATAGTGACTTGTACAAATTATATGTTTTTTGTATGTGACAGTGGCCTTTACCATGACATATTCAATAGAAACAAAACAAACAGTCCTACGTCGAGATGTCGTATATAAGACACAAATAGAATCTTGTGAGAAATGCATTTACTAGTACGATGGACTTATTTGCCAAAAACGTGGGGAGAACGCGTTGTTCGACCGTTAAAAATAATGAAGGGGCGTACGGACTTTTCAAAAGTAAAAAAATTACCAACTATTTTGTCTTAATAAATTTAAACAGTAAAAGTTGTTTTAGACAAAAATAACTATATCTTTTTTCATTATAAAAAATTAATATAAAAATATAATTTAATGCAAATAATTAATCAACTTATAGATTTCACTATCTTTCTAAACTATTACATATATAAAAAGCGAATATTGGTGTTTTGAATGCAAAAGAGATCGGTGTTATTTGTATTACTTTTCTTTAAAAACAAAAATTCGATAAATAAGAATGCAAAAATAATTTGCATATAGATTATTCATTTAAAAGGATTTAAAACATGTATAGTCATATCAAAAAATAAATTTCTTTTTTATAAAATACTAACCGTGTTGGATATCGCATGAAAGTACACAAAACACACTACTTAATTTTGTTTATTTTCCTTGAATATATCGAATATTTTCAGTCATAAAACACAAAAAAGGCCAATTAATCGTTTATAAATTATTAAAAGCTCTTATATTAATTAGATATTTGACATATGACAGGACTACTTTGACAAATAAGCTTACTTGGTTATTTTAATAAATATATTTGATATTTTTTAAAAATAAAAAAATAGATGGAATATTAAATAATATATTTTTATTTTTAACTTAATGATAAATTACATAATTAATTTTTAAAGGAAAATAAAGTATTTTTTTAAATAAATAAATTAATATGTATACAATTGAAACAAATCTCACTTTTGTAACAAGTCTATTTTAAAAAAACTGAATTTTTAATAATTAAAATAAACCAAACAGTTTATTAGACAACAAATGCAACAAACTAGATATTATACAGTCAATTCGTAAAATGTTAGAAATTCATTATTTAAATGGATTTCGTTATAAGGAAACATTATTTAAAAATGTTTTATTAAATCGACAAAACATTTACAAAATTAATAGCTGACAAATTGAAATATATTATAAGTTGTATCCTACTTCAATAAAATATAATTAACTGTTCTTAAATACACAGTTTTTAAATGATTAACAAAAATACTGTATAATTTTTATAATCTGTATAACAAATTTATGTACAATGACTACTGATTTATTTACTAACAAGAAATAGAGATTATTCTTAAAATATATATGTAAATCGTATTTGGTCACAAGGCCTGTTTTTTTTTGTACTTTATTAATTTAGGGCGACCAAAATATAATTAGAAATATTTTCTGTCTATTTAATTCAATGTACAAACACATATATACATTTACACAAACACATAGGCATATATATATATATATATATATATATATATATATAATGTGTGTGTGTATCCGAAGTTGTATGTATATTAATAAGTAAAATAACTGTTAATATTAATTTTCCGAGGAACTTTATCAAATGTGTAGAAACACGAAGAGACAAGTAATACAAAATGAATCTATGCCATTTGATAAAAATCTTACATATAAAATAGTACTGGCTATTTTATATTTATATCACTTTGCATGCTTACATAATTTGAAAAAAGTTGACCTACATTTTTCGGTCAAAAAACGCAAACTAACGATTACGTTGATACTTATCACGATATAAACTAAATACATTGCTAATAATTACCGTGAAGTTATATTTTTCGAGATGTTGAATATGTAATAGGCATAGTGTTTGATGTCTGGTATAGCACCATGTAATTACAGTTTATATCCTATAGTCGACGAGTTTATTTAAATTAACTTTACAGTTATTTCTAAACATCGGTCATACATGTCGGATGAGTTCAAATATAACATGAACAAAAATGATTTTTTATTGAAATTTATTATATACGCATCGTATATAAAATATTTATATCGTGTATGTGTATGTAATTATCTTCTTTTATAAATGATAATTTCTAAGAAACCGTATTACTAAAAATAATCTTATAGATATAGATTATAAATGAATCATAATTTTTACAAATAATTTTTATTATTATGATATACAATTTTATGTCAAAAATATATAATTGCTAATTAACTATCGAATAAACTTATTATAGGAAACAATATATATTTCCGATTTATTTCACAATGATTAACTAAAAATAAAGAGTTAAATATAAACACAAGTGTGTGGAAAGTTGAAATTTTTTGTTGCCATATTAAACGTATTGCGTTATAATAATGAAAACAATTAGAAAAACAAACAATTCCGTATACTATATAATAAAAAAGGTGAAAACTGATATAAAACGAATGTTTCATAAATAATAAGAGAAACGAAAACCACAATTTGTTCACTGAACCTCAAAGATAATAAATATCACTACTGCTTTTCAAAACTATTCTATGCAGTATTTTAGTTTATGTGACAAAAACAAAACAATTGTGGTTTCATTTCCATTCTACTACCGGAAAAGGTGGACATTCCGCTAAACAAGCAGATAACAGCGACACCGCAACCAATATCATATTTTTTTATACGAATAAAAACTATTTAATGCTTGAAATGTTGTAAAATTGATACTTTATATTAATTGATATATATTTTTTTAATATCAATATGAAATAATATCAGTATTAAATCATACTTAACATAAGTGCATTACACGTGAATGCACACGTACACAAACACATACATACATGCTTATATATATATATATATACATAATGTAAACATAATTAAGATTTTCGATAAAATAAATACATGCAACATGAATTTTAATCAATACTTTTTATTTTTTTTAAAATGAAAATATTTTGTTTACTTTTGTCTATTTTTCTAGCCTTATTTTTGAAAATTATTTCATTATTTTACACATTTCAATATGCATATAAATACACACATACGTTCATATATATATAGTTTCGGATATAACTTATTTTATAAAAACGAAAACATATTTAATCAGTATGATTATTTATTTTCTAATTCACGAAATATTTTTTCTATCAGAGGTAAATATTTTTATTAAAAATTCAGTTAAAATATGTAAATTTTCTTTGTGCTAACATAATAAAAAATAACCGAAAAATATATCAGTTATTGCAATTTAGATACAAGAAATAATTCATATTTAATAAATTACAAAAGAAAATTTTTATTTCTTATATTTACTTCAATTTATAATTATTAATTATATTTTATTTATCTTTCAATATTTTACAAATAAATATTGAGTTTTGTTATAACTATAAAAATAATGTTTTTTTTAATTATTTTATATTCATTTACACACACACTAATATTAACTGTAAATATCGAAAAAAAATCAATAAAACTAAGAACTATATTGTCTATAAAAAATGTATAAGAGAATATTCATGATACATAACAAAAGAATTTTAAAAACTATACAGTGCTTGATACAGGGAGAGATGGTATTATTTTTTAAAATGAATAATGTGACCTATCATTCTGCAGTTATCTTACATGAAATGATCAGTATACTATAAATCATTATAAATTGGAATTTATTTTACAAGAATATATATAATTCTGATAACAATAAATAAAACGAAATAAATATTTTAAAAATTATATATATATATATATATATATATATATATATATATATATATATAAAATATAAAAAAGTATTTTATGAAAATTATGTTTATATAGAAAATTAAATATCTAATTTTTGATTAAATATTTAATACTAAATGGTACCGTATATATTTTTTTATTTCAATTTTTAAAATAATGAATGTTCTTTGTGTGAACATTCAAAGTGCTGTTATTTAAATGTAACTCAATATATATTTACATTAGTTTTTAGACATTAAAGTAAGTGTAAATGAAAACTAGTAAATACGTTGTTAGATTTACATGCGTAAATTTAATAATCTACTAAGATATACGTTTTAAAAGCTCACATGCAAAACATAGATTGTGTTTATGAATATTTTATAGAACCATTAACGTACCATTACCTCCGGTTGTAAAACAGTGAGTATATCGAGAATGATATTTTTCACAGCTAAAGATAACACTAGAAATGGTTTAATGTGGGCTTCTTTACAACATACACCACTAGTTAGTATACATAAACGAACAACTACCACTAATCCATGGGCCACGTATGGTGTGTATAAAAGTATGTGTCGACACGAACTCCATGAGTCTTTTATAAAAGCATTATTTGCATAGTTGGTATCAACGATGTTGATTTCACGTAATAAATGAGTTAACTTTATTGATCGAAAAATCATCCATCGAGCAAACAATGACTAAGGTTGGGAATATTTTTAATTTTTTTAAAAATTCGAACATTTCGAATCAATAAACAATATTATTAATAATAATATATTTATATAGTTGAAATTATCTTTTTCGTTTTCGTTAATATATACTTAGATGATCGTGATATAAAAATTAATTTCAAATACATCAATTTCAATATATAAAATATATTAGAGAAATTATTAACGTCAAACATAAATTATTTATCGATTTTATAACTCAATTGGTACTTCAATGTAATTAATAGACAAAGTTTTAGTACGTGCTTTGCTACAATAATGATATTATTACTACACTAATGTAAATCAAAAATATGAAAATTAATATCATAATTTTTGAATATTAAATTATTGTCGGCACGAAGAAAATTTAGTTGATTATTTCATTTATAAATAAATGACGTTGTTTGTAATTTAATTTTAGAACATTTTAAAATTAATTTGATTATTTCTTTTTATCAAAAAATCATGTTATCTATAAAATACAATTTAATAATAATTTATATTTACATATGAATAATACACATATTTTGTATAAATATAACCTACCTTAAAAAAGATTTAATCCTAAAAATATATCTATCAAATTTGCAATACGCTAGATGCATTGTTAAATGAACACTTAAACACTTCTTCACTAATAATATAAATTTAAGCAATGAAAAAAGTAACTTAGTGGCTTAAAATGTTTTCAACATCAAGAACAAATGATTAATAACGATATGATTAATTATCAACAGCTATTATTATTCCTTTATACACTTTCTATCTAATCTTTTCATATTGTGCATTTATTTCATTTTATAAATTTATTATTAAATATCTAATCACCTTGTTTCATAGATAAGTAATTTATAGATAAATAATATTATTTTAAGTTTGTTTTTTTGCCGATAAAACATTTAGTAACAAATATATGACGAAATATACTTAAACTGTTTTGATACTTATTATTTTTAGATCAATAAATGTTTAATATAAGCTGAAACAATAAATAAAAATTTACTTAATCTATAATATATATGTATATAATTTTGAAATTAAAATAAACTCTTCTTTCATCCCGTCTCTTCAAATAAGAAAGAAATATGTTAAGTAGAAACTGGCCTGTGACGTTGAATGATATATTACCGATTTCTAATACAGAATGAACGACAAAAATAAGGAAGTAAGCAAGGACGAGGGTGGAAGAAAAACGGCCATTGCCCTCGCTTGCCATCGATTTAATTTGTCCGCGTGCTCGGCGGTACCTACAGTACCCATTAATGCCGTATGTTCATGTTTAGACCAGTATTATACTGGTTTAATAATTAAATATCAGGAATACTGAAATGGTATTACACTACATTCTATTATACATTATTAAATAATCAACGTAGATTATTTTCAATAAAAAATGTTTGCATCGTTTGAAATTTTATAATAAAAAAAATGTTTACAATGTAAAAAATATTAACGGAGTTCATTAATTAAAACTGCACAAGTTGAAATTTAGTATACATAATTTATCAGTAATAGTAATTTATATTTCAAACATTATTTTTTAAATTGACTAAATTCGTATTTATAAAATACCAAAAATATTCTTTAATATAATCATATATTAAACATAAATTCATAAAAGTTGCATCAGTTGTTGATCATTCATCTGTAACAAGTTGATGTACATTTCACACTAATTAAATATTTAAATTAAACAATAATTCATTTTTATACAAAAATGGTACAATTGAAAATATTTTAAAAGGGTTAATATTTTTTAGCAATGAAGTGTTGTTCCACTTATCGAGACATGTTAATTCGTATGTATGTGTAGGTGGCGAAAAACCCAAATACATGTTATCAAACTTTACTGTATGATTAGAAAGTGGGAGTTTAATGTGCTAATTTCCAAACAGATAATTGGTTCATACATACTTTTCAACGAAATGATTAACGCGTACACTACATCACTCAAATTTTGACATCGCTTATTAATGAACTTCATGATGACGAAATTATGTACGGTCCATTATAGGAAATGTGACACTACAGGAAAATAATTTTAAATATTGTAAAATATATATTTTTATAAATTATTGCTTTTTCATAAGTGAGATAAGTATTTATTAGAAATAGATATAAAAACAAAGAAAAGATAAATAACAATATAAATATTGAAGAAAAATATTTTTTTCACTTAATATGTCATTTTTGTACATTAAATTGTAACTATACATAAGTAAAAAATATTAAGTCCATCTAACTGTTCTATGGTTTTTAAAATATATTAAAACTAACAAAATAATCAATAAAAATGAAACACTTACATATTTACTGAACATCAATAAAAATATCGAATAATATGTGTGTGTGTACAAATATAATTATGAAAATATGTATGGTGTGATTTGAATGTCCAAAGAAATTGTAATGCAGTCATATAAAGCACTGTCGAGTAACGTTAACAATAAACCATGTCGCATGTTGATCGTAATTACAATTCTACACAGACATGGCGCCAAATATACACGTATTTAAGTCATTATTGTGTTAATATTTTGATGGCGAGTTCGCCGATGTACCGAGTTCAATTTTCTCTGCACAACTAGTTATGAAAGTTTTACGTTCAACTTATTAGTCGCTTGATATAACATGTCATTAGTGATCAGTTATCTTAACAAACAGCTAACAACTTTCAGGTACGACAGTGACATATACGAAATGACGGTAGCTGAGATAACGATGAAGAAACATCGACTGGATTTCAGTTAATGGAATCACGATTGTCGAAAACAGATATATGTGTTTACATATAAACGAATTAGTTCACTATGGGTAAATTTAATGTGGATGGTAAAACGAAGGGTTGGATGAACAACGAAAATAGATTACACAAAATGTCACGAGCATCAAATCAAATTTATTTGAATTAATTTCTAACAGAAAACAAACATTTTTTTATATAACAGGAAATGTACTGAAATAATAAATTATACTCATCCAATCAATGCATATATATTATTTCAATGCTTAAACAAAAACTAATGTAAATCGAATTATAGAAAAAAATGTAATTATTTTTTTAACACACTTATCTTAAACGAGTTTATACTTTGATGTAATTATCATATTTATGTAATATGCTATAACAAATTAATAGAAAATAATAAGTTAACCTGCTTTCAAAGCTCGTTAACTATACATATTTATTTAATATTGTTTATTAAAATAATTTAATATATATATATATATATATATGTATATTATATACTTACATATATAGTATAACTTGTATATTTAATATAACGGAACAGGTTCAAAACAACTTTTCAAATCGTGCGGTATTTTTAAATGAGAGCAACATAAAAGGTTCAATTCAATATCTGACCTGACAATAAAAGGTACTCGATGTATTGAACGATTTACTAAGTACAATATTTTTTAACAACTATAAGATATTTTTTTACTCCTGTTTTAATATAAGTGAATTGAAATTGCACTTCATAAAAGTACTAATTTATTATACGTTTTTTTAACAAAAAATATAATAGAACAATGATCAAATATTTAAATCTGCAATATGTTTTTACAGAACATATGTTAAAATTCACTGTTTGTTGCATTCAAAAAAATTTAAATACTTTTTTTCATATTTATTATACATATATATATATATATATATATATATATATATATATATATATGTGTGTGTGTGTGTGTGTGTGTGTGTGTGGGTGGGTGTGTGTGTGTATAATT
The DNA here is from genome assembly GCA_029203775.1 of Neoneuromus ignobilis. Classification (NCBI taxonomy): domain Eukaryota; kingdom Metazoa; phylum Arthropoda; class Insecta; order Megaloptera; family Corydalidae; genus Neoneuromus; species Neoneuromus ignobilis. The sequence goes on from CP092090.1 coordinate 13,108,911, forward strand.
ATCTGACTACTAAATAAATAAGGTAATATTATTCATTAAATGAAATATGTCATAAAGTATACTAAATCCACGAGAAAACATAAATATTTCCAAAGTTTATAATTTATTTTCAAATTCTGTTATTATCTATCAACAAAACAATTATATATTCGTACTAATGTAAAATCAATAACGTTTATTTCATAATTTTCCCATTTACAAATTTAATTTCATGCTAAATTATCTACCATCCAAGGATATCTCAATTTGGATTTATACGCTCGGTTGATTACGTAGGTCAGGAAACAGGATGGTTAAACAGCAACAGGCGCAAGACATGAGAAATAAAGTGATTTTGCCGCGCCTTGCAGATATTAAACTGATGAAATCAATGATGTATCATTCTCTCTTGGGTTATGTAAGTATGAAAATAAAATGTCATTAAAGGCGAGGCAAGGTCATTCGAATAAAATGAACAATGTGGGGCAATGGCTTCGAATAAATACTCTTTAATGATAGGATGACATTTATATGAAGAGCACCACCTATGTCATTTACTTTATTGGACATTTTTTATACATTTGTTACAATTACAGATTCAAGTTGGATTAAATTTAATATGTTTTTATCAGTAATAGATAAAATAGATAATCAATAATATTTTAATGATAAAGTTTATGATTTATATATACCTAATATGTATAAATACATAAATAAACAATCAATGCTTTCATTCAATATTTAAAAAAAAGTTTCTAATTACCTACACACACACATTATATATATATATATATATATATATATATTGTAAATATTTGTACCTGACTTTCCTTTGGCTGAATGTAAAGAAATAAAAAATCAAACAGCCTTACACATAATCAGTAATAATGTTCCCATAATTAGCACACATCATAAGCAATATTTACTAATGAAGTCGGCTTAAAAATATGGGGTATGGCTTTTAATTAAATAAATGAGTAATCATTAAAACATTATATATATATATATATATATATATATATATATATATATATATATAAAGTTTAACTGATAAAAATGATTAATATCTGTATATAAGAAGAATAGATCATAAATTTTACGAAAATGTTTTATATTTCTTATTTGAAATATAAAAACTTGTTAGTTCAAAATTAACATTCGCAAAACAAAAAACAATTTCATAATTAGACTAAAAAGTACGAAAGTAATAAAACGACGTGTAATAATAAAACAGTTACAGGCAGTTAATTAGAGATCAAGTTATTAAATTGGATAATTAATAAATACTGTAGATAATGAAGATAATAAAATACGTATCTTGTTTTTACCATATTAAAGTCTGTTAATTTATTAAATTGCATTTATGAATATATATATATATATATATATATATATATATATATATATATATTTCATGTACATTTACAATTTTATTACTTTTACCAAGAAAACACAATTTATAAATTAAGTTTTACGAAATTTCAAAAAGATGCTCTTCTCAATAATTCCAACTTCCTGTGTAAAATTCTACGTTTAAGTTTTTATTAAATAGACAAATTTTACAAAAATAGAACGTAAAAACCGTCTCCACGGTAACATAAAAAAGTCACTTGTTGAATGTTCGCACACACTTACATTACTAGTCATTGCGACGCATTTACTTAAATTGATTGTACCTTTGAGATATAAACGTTACTTTTTCTTAAAATAAGCTTCTTCATTTCCCTAAAGATTTTATTTTAAAGCTGACTGTACGAATTTTACAACAATTTTATTAAATAAATAATATTAAACCAAAAGCTAAAAATATATTGAACTAAAAATTTAAAATGTTCAATTTCGCAATTCAATCTTTAAATTAAGAAATAAAATAGTTACAAAATAGATAATTTTATAAATGATAACCGAAATGAAAAACTTTAATCAGAATTATTTTATTATTTAAACAAGGAAATACTTTTTTAAATAAATGTTAATTTTTCAACGAATTAAATGAAGCTAATATTACATTTGTAGTATATTACTGTTACTATAGATATATACACTCATAATTTGAAAATGTGCAAGTCAATGTTAATTTTAATATTCATACACGCATATATATATGATGAACATTTGTCACATCTACAGTTTGTTGAGACAGAAGAGCTAAAAATGTTACTTGAAACGTTTTCAGAAAAAAGTAGAAGAGTTGTATTAAAAATAAACATAGAAAAAACAAAATCATGTTTAATAAATTTCTAAAAAAAGAAAATATAAAGTTGGAGAGCTAACGCTTAGAACAGGTAGATGAAATAAAATACATGAGAAAGATTATATGATATAATGGTGACCTATGACCAGAGATTAGATTGTGAATTCGAGGAACAAGAACAGTATTTAGAAGAACGAATAATACAATGAAAAGTAAAAATCATTGTGCTTTAGAAACGGAAGATATATAACCGATGTATAGTCCCTGCTTATACTCATGGTTCAAAAACATTGACACTGAATGCAAAAATGAAGCAACAACTTTTAACAGCCCAGCGAAGCATTGAAAGGATAATGTTAGGATTTTTTAATTGTGATCAGAAAATTTGTAAATGGATATGAGAACAGATAAGTGTAATTGATATACAGTAATATTACAAATAAAATCGATAATGGATATAACAAGAAGAGAAGACAATAGATGGACAAAAATGATTATGGAGTGAAGATCAAAAGAAAAAAGAGACTTAGGAAGAGATTGTATTAAAGATGAAAGGATGATATTGTGAAATACTGTGGAGGCGAGGAATGGATGAGGTTAGCAGCGGACAGAAAATAATAGAATAATTTGGGAAAACATTTTATTAAAAAAATGTACTATTATTTAATTTTGTTTCAAATATATTTAAAAATTGATTTTTTTTAAATAAATGATGAATATGGCGAAAAAAACACAAGTCATAAAATTATTGTACAATACAAACATTTACTCCGCTTATATAATTTCAATTTACACAAATATTGATTTTCATTCGTTGTTTGGTTTTTTATTATTTACATCTGAAAATACTAATCGATGTTCATAATTTATTAATGAGAGTCCGTTTATGAATATATAATAGGATTTTTTATGGCAACCTGAACTCATAAAAACATTTTATATTAAATTCGATAGTTTATTTTATAAAATATTTCTTATTTTGAATATGCAAGTTTCTATTTAATGTACAAATATAAAATAATAATAATTACTATAAGTTAGTGTATAAAACACTGTAAATAATTAATTCAATAGAATATATAATGTTTAATTTATTTCAAATGTCAATTATAAGCAAATATACGAGTATTTTTCAGAAATCTTATTTATTTATTTATTGAATCATTAAAGAGAACTCCTATCTGTTTTATATTTTAGAATATAATTGAGTGGAAAAATAATATTTATTATAACAACTACAATTTTTAATCAATATTTAAAACTAATAAACGTCGTAATACACATTTTATGAGAATGTAGAATCCTGGTCAAGGATCAATTTGAAAAATGAATTGTAATTTAAATAATGTACTAGCATTGCGAATTTTTCAAATTATATTATCGTTTTCAGTTCCTTGGCCTGAAAAGCCTCGAGGAATATGAAAAATTACGAAGCATTTATATATTGCACGTCTAGAGATCATCTGCGAGTAAGCATGTCTGTTCAGTAGCGCGTATTTATAAAATCGATGTAAAAATAGATTCAAGTTTACGTTTCGCCGTCAAAACAGTTTCTGCTTCTAATCGATTTATGTGTACTTTTTTGGATACGAACAGCGAGAGATTACGAAATATTAGCGAAGAGTTGGTTTAAAATATTATATAGTTGATTGCTAACAATAAATTGTTCAATGGTTTCTTGGAATTCAAGGACGTAAATCACTTTGAAATGCACATGTGTCTAATAAAAAGTTAATGAAATATTGACAGAGATAATATTTGACCGATTCTTTGTACTGTGTTCAGATGACACTAGCATAACAAAATAAATAACGCATGAATATGAGAATAACTTGTATGTACTTGGCTTTATTTTTTTTAAAGAGGGGATTTTCTTAAAAAAAATATGACGACTGAAAATTGAAATACATTATTACGACACAAGTTAATAATAAATGATTGATGACACTCAGGTGAAGTGCATAAATAAAATATATTAAGTATAATAAAAAACGAAGTAATAATTTAAATTCATATATATTTACGATAAGTTCAAAGAGATATTTTTCAATATCATTTTTAAATTCTAATTACAATAAAATTAATTAATTTTAAAATACAAATATATCAATATCAATATATGACATTTTTATTTTTTTAAATACAAATGATAAAAATAATCTTTATTTTTAGTAATCAGTGAAAATACATTTTTTTAAAAAAATTATAATAATTTACTAAATATATTATCATTAATTGTAATACTATTAGTCTACTTATAATTAATTTAATAAGATTATTTTTAATGATTATTAATTACTATAAACCTGTTTATTTATTAAAAATTTTACTTAATAAATAAATATATAAAGTAACGTAACACAACCTAAATAATCAATTTTTGATTAGATCTACTAAGACTCCGTAGAAGAATTTCACAAAATTAGTATAACGTTAGCTTATGCTTCTAAGAAAACTTTATAAAGATTCAAAGTAATAAATATTAATTTTATTATCATGCTCAAGTACTATGCGATAGAAGATTAAAAGATTTCATTAATCTACGAAAAAGACATGATTACCTTAAAGTATTTGCACCACATTTGTGCAATAAATATAAAAAAAATGTAAATTAAATTGTTTCAAGAAAATAAATTTTGCAATTATAAATTTGAAAAAGTTTATTTATTGCATACTTTATTCATTAATCACGTTTGTATAAAATCGTTTAAAATTAATAAAACTTTCTAAGAAGCGAATATATTAATATCTAAATCAAAATTTGAACGTTAAGAACTTTGAACTTTATAAAATTGTTTCATGATTTTGATATTTAATAATTTCTTATTTGTGATGATCAGCAAGGTCATATAAAATATTTTTTATTGTTGGTTTAAAAGATCAAAATCGTGATCTCTATGTTATAAATAAATATCATCAATTATGATTTTTTTTAAATATGTACTAATATAAATTTACGTAACCATCTAAATATTTGGAAGCGATAAATATGATTTTAAGATCATTTTTTTGATTGGATTCAAGCCAGTTGGATGTTATTTTAGGGTTCAAATTTATTTATATAAGTAATATAATAAACGCGTAAACATTAACACAAACTTTATTTTATTTGTAATAACATCACGAATTAAAAATTTTAAAACAGAATATGTAATATGAGAATCATGAAAAGTAAACGTGTTTTAAAACGGACACTCGACACCACTGTATATTTTATCCCATGATCAACGACTTTTGAAAAGAAAACGAGGTAAAACGTGAGTATTCATCAAAATATTATTGTACTTAAACAAATTCAGAGTTGTAATGTACATATTTTCGTACATGCTGTTGATTCTTAAATAGATATTAAAAAAAATAAACACTTTTGTGTAAACGTAGTTTCTTTCAAACATTAAATTCAAATAAAATACAAGGTCTTTGTATAGCGTAAATAATTGCATATCTGGATAATAAGTTATGTGCAGTTTTTAATGAATAATTTGCAAAAATATATTTGCAATGTATATAGCAGAAATTAAATAAATTATAAAAAAAACATGTAAACATATCAACATGTTTTGTTCATTTTACGAATTAAATGTTTTCAATTATTTACGTTGTAATGATTATAAAAATATTTAAATTTTTCACAAAAGATGCATATTGTTTATTGAGAAATGAATAATAATTTAATAAAATATTATGTAATTTTTTAGTAAATATCAATTTTAAATATAAATATTAATTATTTTACACCCCATATATTATAAATAAATAACATCTTATTAATAATATAATTGTATAGTTTAAAAAGGAAATTAAAAATATTTTAATAAATATCTATAAAGAAAAAACAATAGTAATATTTAGTACTTTGAAATTAAAATTTAATTTACACGTATTAAAAATAAATATACATAAAAATTAGTATATATATATATATATATATATATATATATATATATATATATATATATATATTGTATATAATTGAATATATGGTAACAGACTAATAAGTCAAAGTCCTGTATATGTGATAGTCACGCAGATAATTTTCCAGGTATTACTAGTGTTTAAATATTCACTTTGAAAAAAACATGCTACTGTGATGTACACGTTTGGAATTAATTAATTACATTATTGTCTAGAATTTTTGTGATTACAAAGAAAAATGTTAATATCAATATATATATATATATATATATATATATATATATATATATATATATATATATATATATATATATATATATACGGCTTTGATATATTTCAATGTCATGTTTTAATCACATTTATTTCTTCATCTGTGACATATTTTTTATGATTTTTTATTAAAATTCATTAACAATTTAACATTTTAAATTTATGTCTGTAATTTTTAAATGTCTTTAAATTAAAATGTGTCTAGATTAATTTAAATAAACATAATAACTTAAAGGTAAGGACATTAATCATAAAATGTAGTTTTATACATATGCAACATTTAAATAATATTTAAATTAATATTTAAGGAATGGTAATAGTTAATAGAAAGTTTATATATAGGAACGATTATATATTGTAAATATATATATATATATATATATATATATATATATATATATATATAATACCCAATCAATTTAAAAAAATAAAATGAAGGTATATGTCTAAAAATAATCTATTCTTATCAAGTAAAGATATAAAAAACCTATCGATACTTTTACTTATCCGTTCAATAAGAACTTTATGAACTGTTGTACAATTGATTATACAATGTGAAATTTATGTAAATTTTTTTTGATATCACACACCTTCAACACGTACTTATATGATTACTTAACATATTCACTTATTTGCTATCTCTTTGTGGAGATAAGTATTTTAAATATTTGTTACTCGAACAAAATATGCAGCATATTTAGAAATTATGTACATGCTCTTAAATATCATATTTTTTTGTTTCAATATTTCAATCATCCACATCTAAATACTACTTTGTAAGAACATACACATACTTCTAAAATGTATTTTTTATTTTATTTTATTCAATCCTGTTTATTATACAATGTACTTACACATGTAATAAAATTAACTTAATAATAATTGATTTGATTGCGGTTTTGATACAGATAACTAAAATTTCTCTCCGAGAATGCATATTACAAATCGATCAATTAAAACATTCAAACTATTTAATCTCGCATACTTGGTCCCATGTTCGGAATATAATGTTTTAATTTAACTTTGTACCATAGCAAGAATTATCTGATATAAGCTAGACATAATATAAAATTATTTAAAACTGGATTGATTTAGTTTTTTTACTTTTTCTTACATAACCCAAAACTATGACTTGTTATTTACTTGCCGAAAATATATCTTCTTGTTAGACACTTTTTATGCTTTTATATATATATATAAATTACATACAAGTAGCTCAAATAAAATTTAAAGATGTAAATCGGAGTTGAAGGTTACATCCTTCAGTCTCATTTGGGCTACCTTATATATAAAATATCTGTGTGTATACATATATATATATATATATATATATATATATATATATATATACATATATATACAAATAATTAGATGCGAATAACAACATCCGGTTGGTTTCCATCCGCTTTTACAAATCGACGTCATAAATACATTTTATCCGCTTTTTACAGTTACTATTCGCTGGAGTGTACAAATGTTCAAAAGCTTTGAATTGAAATGAAATACAAGAGAAATATGTTTATTTTCTATAATGTCTATTATATTTATTTTCAGCGACATAAGGACGTAACAATAATCGTTATTTATTTATTTTTGTATTGCTGATTTAGAACGGCATGAAAACTAAACAAAACCGTACATCCACCCGTACACTACATATATATTTAAATAGTGAGATTAAATTAAGCTCTTATTCAGAGACGACCAGCTGCCATCGCATAGTCAATTGAAATTCGCGGTTGTGCATACACAGAACGTGTTTATGTTGCAGAATTCAATTGAATGATGTACGGAGATATAAGTACGTTGTATAATAAAATTAAAAGAATGCATTGCACTCATCGTATTCATTCAAGTGCGTCATTTGTACAAGGGATAATTTAGTTATCCGAGTCTTGTGTTAATTTCCACAATGAACTGCACATATAAAGTCAACTTGTACATAAATACTTGTGTAAAGGTTAAAGATTGTTTACTTTTATCTATTTATGCGCAGTCACAGAAATTAATTTAATTGATGTGGAAATTTTACACTCATTAAAATATATTATCTCATTTCTGAAAAATGTAAAATTTTATTAAAGTCGGGAATTTTATTTATATCACAAATATACTAGTTAAATTAAAAAAAACTCGTTAATTATTAATAATAACAATTTCAAACATAAAAACAATTATCGTATAATTTGTAATAAAATTAAAATTAAAAACAAAAATATTTTTATTAATTATATTTTCAAAATTATTTTTTTTAAATACAAGTACTGTTGCATCAAAGTTACATTTCAGTTTTTAGTCATAAAAAAGGTATTTTAAAAACATAAACGTCACAAACACATTTCAAAGCATTTATTATTTATTTTAAAGTAACGAAAGTTTTTTCATCTCTTGATTTATACAATGCGTATTTTCCATTACACGCCTTGTTAGCTTTCTACAAAAGAAAAGTACCGCGCCCACCATTTAAAAGTCGTACAAGTTCAAGAGGGCATGAGTTACGGATGTCTGAGGTCGACATATTGACATTATAGGTCAAGTTTATATTATTGTTGGAATTTTTAAGGATTACATTTTTCAAGTTAAAAGCAATACCTCTGGCTTAAAATATTATTGAACATATTTAATCAAATAATTCATTTACAAAAAAATAGATATCATATTCATTGTTCGATTTTAAAACAGAGTGACTTTCACTGAACTGCATTAATTACCATTTGTTGAATAATATAGTAAAATTATATGCACATTACACATACACACACACTCATATATATATATATATATATATATATATTTAAATGAAATTATTCACGGTTACTAAAACATATGTATACAGTTCATTAAACTAATTTAAAAACATAATATTATATTTCCATATGATAAATTGAAATAAAAATATTTTAATTGAAAACGAACGTAATAACTAAGACGCAATTGAACAATCACCTACGACACATCCTCTAATATCAGTTTCATAAATAATCATATTTATTTCATATGCTCCACATCTGGAAATTGACATTGGACTTTCATCGTTTGATAATATTCATATGTTTATACAACGATCTACGCTTTTACTTCCTAATTGATGTGAAACATACGATTTGACAAATGTGGTTTCACAGAAATTTGATTTTTCTATATAAAAGAAAAACAATATTTTCATTATTTACAATTAAAAAATAAATGATAACAGCTACAAATGTCAATACAGTTCATTTTTAAATTAATATTATCTCGGGTCATATTATATGTCACATTGTTTACTATTATTATCAAAATAGTTGTAGTATATCTGTTATTTTCTACGTACATATCTATGTGATTGTAGTGTTAACTGATTTATTTAAATGTTGTTTATTATATTATTATTAATGTTTAATATTTTTGTGATTATCAAAAAATGGGACTAATGATATTTATCGAAATTGAATAAAATTAAAAGAAAACTCAGCGCATTTCAAATTTCATTCAAAAATTCATAATTTTTATCCTCCACTATATGTGTATATAGTGGAGGAAACTAATCTAAAAAACACCCTTTTTATATATACATATATGTGTGTATGTATATATAAAGGTATGATAAGGGATGTTTTTTAGGTTAGATAGAACTTTCGATAGGGATTTAATTTAAAGTTCTACCACGTTTAAAAAACACTTATATGTATATATATGGTGGAGGATAGAAATACAATAAATATTATTCTACATACTTTAATTTATTAAACAGAATTAATAAAAATATTTAAAAAAATATTACAAAATTTGCATTATAAAAAAAATAATTTGGTATTAAATATTTATTTTCAAGGTTTGTAAAACAACTATTTTAATTATACAGTAGAAATATAGAATAGAGTGAAAATAAAATAATTCTGCAGTATTAAAAAAATTCACATATTTTTAAAAACACGTTTATATGTAATAATGTGACACAATATAATATATAATTAAACTGCATAGTTTCTTTTTACAAAACATAACGTGACTGTTTTTTTTCCATTTCCAGAATCAATTTACATGTAAAATTAATAACGTATTTGCTATTTTCAATATGTGCATTAACAAGTGTGTACAGCAATAATTTATTTTTTAAAGAAAAAAAAAACATTACACTTGTTTCTATAAGTAGTTACCAATATAAAATATTCTTGTTTGTAACATATGATTAATAACATATGTGAAATATTTATGTTTCGAAAAATTAAGTCTTTTTTTACTCAAATAATTATATAGTAAAAGGAATGAATTATGCCTCTCACGAGTATCTATTAATAGATTTTTCTTCAGTTCATTATAATGAATAAGTACTGTATACTTTTACTGTTATAATTATTCGTTTCGAACTTCCTACTTCGATATAATAAGGTTTTTATGTACAAATATATAATATCAAAGGTTTTATTTATACAGTACAATTTTTATTCTATTATAAATACTGTCAATTATGTATTTGTAACTAAATAATTCTATACATGCAACCAAATTCAATCATTTAATAATAAAAAATACTATATTTATTAATATAAATAACAGTCAAATAAAATATTCACTTGCATGTTTAAGAATTTTTTTCCTAAATCCATATTTTTTAATGAATTATTTTTTTTATTTTATATGACAGTCTTATATTCCTAATAGATTCCTTTATGCATTAATTAACAATTTATCATCATTCCATATCCGCCCATGAAATTATAATGTCATAGAAAGGGTAATTTTCGAAATACCTACGATTCCCCTATGTTAGTTACATGAGGGTTTGTAAATACCATTCATAACATTGCTGGCGAAGACTGATTTAGAGGTTCGTATATATATTTGTATTACTGAAAATAAATACAATTATTTTTAGAAGCCTATTATCTATAGTAGACAATAATAAATCTCAATTAAGAAAATAAATGTCAACAGATCAACACGCAGAATGAATACATGTTGTTCGCAGTTCTTTCATTGTTTTGTATTCTTGTTACGTGTTCCCGGTTTATTGAACGAAATAGAAAATAGTATCATTTATCTATAATACTCACTCCTGCCTCGCTTTTTCGCCTATTCGTCAATAACGTTCAGGAATCTAATAACACTTTCTCCGTGACATTGTCTCACTTACTGTTTATTTGTTTATGCACTTTCTCCTGTTCAGTGTTAACATTCGATGTATATGGATGTAGTGGGGTTTATGTATTTATTTATTTATAGTTTATTTTGATTACATTTGAAGGTAGGCGCAATGTTTATGCAAAGTCGATGACTCATATTCGCCTTCATGTGATGACCTACAAAACCTTTCTTTTTTTTCATTACTATTTAGGAGATATTACAGTTAGTTTCTTGGGCAAAGAAATTTACTTTAACAACATTCTTTGACGGGTTTGGAAAATTAATCAATATTGAATGTAAATAAAGATTTGTAGTTGTAACAATTGTCTAACGAACAGTTATTATAACTGCTAATATTATTTATATACCAAATAAATTATTTACATTTACAGTTTAATGTTCTATATATTAATTGTGAAACAATAATCAATGATTCATTAATGTACACATTCTTATTTGGATTAGTTTTTAAACAATACAACGTTGTAATTACTTCATATATAATTTTAAGAATTTTATATAAACAAGCTGATTATTCTACACAAAATTAACAATGAAAATATAAATTTATAGTCAAAGTAAATTAATGGAATAATAATAATTGATACACATAAAATCACAAGCTGGCATTTAATTTTTTTTTCAATTATAATTTTATTGCTTCAATTTTCAATTACGTTTCTTTTACATATAAAAAAATATTATATGAATAGACTCTAATTTTCTGGTTTTCTTTATGTGAATTAATTTAAAAAAATAAAATGTTATATATATGTACATATGTGTGTGTGCATGTTTAATACTTTTAATTATTTATAAATTATTACCAGGAAGTCATACTGCATATATGAAAACAAAGAAAAATGGATCATGTAAATGAATGCAACTGTAAATAACATATTTTGAGAAGAATGTTCATTAACCAAACATTAAATGATTATTTTTTTATAAAACTATTGTAATTAAACAAAAAAAAACAGTGGATGTACTTTTATAAAATGAGTACGTTAATAAAACATTTTATGATTTCAATCCAAACAGAAATATACACACATCGTTCGCAAGATACTTAAGTATTATACAAAATCCGGTAGTTTCGAAATAATCAAACCACCATCTACTATTCTCCGAACCACGTAAATGATGTCAACTAATCGGAATATTCACCGACGTAACGGTAATCGTGCGATCAGACAATGTTAGACGATTCAAACAGTGGAAAAGTTGTGTGCGTCTCGACAGACGTATGCATGAATGTACATATATGCAGTTATTATATACTTGCAATGTGTGTGTTCATTGTGTATTGTTTTTCTGTCCAATGTTACGTGGTTTTAAATTCGCCGGAGGCCATACTGCAATCCAGTGATGGGAATCAACCATAAAAACAAACAATGGATATGTGGTCGACAGCTCCGCTGCAACCAAACCGGGACTCTAGTGACCGGTTTTAGATGTTCCATTCTTCCTTGTATAAAATCTCTTGTCAACGTTTGCTTCGTTTCGAAATGAAATGAAACATGCATGAGTAATATTTTTTCCCAAAAAATAATTTCTCAATATTACGTTTAATTCTTACTATATTGAACAGATACTAATTGATATTTATTGCCAACTGATCCAAGTTTCTACTTTTTTATTAATATATATATATATATATATAATAAAAATCTAAAAAGAAATTTATGTGCAATTTATTTTTAAACAAAAATAAATAAAAAAATATATACAATAATAAAAATTAATCACACTTTTTTTACAGAAACATATATTAAGATAAAAACTTACAATGTATATAAAACGTTTGTACAAGTATTTTCAAAATGATTAAATTCAAACGACTGACCTGATTTGTTACAATAACTGATTTATTTTTGAAAATGTACATCTATTACATTACAATAAATTTGTAATTGATATAGTACATACTAAAAAGAAATGCTATAATAAATTGTATTTTATTTCTAATTATTGTTATAAAACATTTTTTTATATTTAAAAAAACATTACTTAAAATTATTCTTGAATATAATCTTTTTATTTTTTTCTAAAATGAAAGCTAGAAAAATTAATAACTTGTAACATAAAAAGATCGCAAAAAGTATATCGTTCATATATAGTATCGAATTAAAAGAAATAGTTGTCAGCCCGGTCGCATTTATCAATAGGGCAGTAAAGCTTCGACGATGTTGACAGATTGACATCAATTGAGAGCGACCGTTATATTGGTGAATCAGTCTAAGAAGTTGTATGAATTCTGTGTTTGTATAACATCCTCGAACACGTTTTTTATTTATTTATTATTATTCGTTATCTGGTCAATGTGGTTTGAAGAGAATGTTATCTAAAATCTACATCTACTACACTGATTCTGACCGATGTCTATCTGTTGCATTTATGAATACAGAATTCGATTCTGTTTGTTCCAATGCTTGTAATTTTAGTGTTTGTCACACGCCGAAGCCATGTATGACATTGTTTTTGGCGCAACGAAATACAATAACATCTGCAAAAAGTGACTATATAAGTCGTTTTGATCTTTATCTTCAGTGATGTATATCAGTTTCGATTTCGTGTATACACGAATTATAAAGGAGAATAAAAGAACCATTGTCTTGCGACCTTCGTCGGTTAATCTTATTTATTTTATTTCGATAAAAAGCTCTGATAACAAAAAACTATAGCGATGTTTCGCCAAACGTAAACGATTTTTGCGACAGTCGGAAAATCTTTGATGTTATAAATCTGGTAAAACAATACGCATTAAATATGTACACAAGAAGATATTTCCTAGTTACGAAATCACATTAACATTCACGTACATACATCATACATTAAAATAGTAATAATGTTTTCATATCTTAAATGTTCTGCATCTAATGACATCATTGTCAATTTCAACTCGTGGTTATGTAATCCATGATATTATATAAGGTCATCTAGAGTAAATTAATTTGAATTTATGGCACTGCATTAATATATATCCGGGTCACTACCTCTTTACAATGATATTCAAGAGTTCAGATCAATTAATCCGCACTATTTTAATTCTATATTTAGAGTTACAAAACGTTGTCTCATCTTGTATTTGGAACTTTCAGATGATAGCCATATTTTATTCAAGTAAGATTCAATAATGAAATGTAAACAGACTGTGCGACATGATCTTAACTTAGTATCAATATTTTAATTAATCTTTAAACAGATTACGTAAATTAAATGAATAATATATAAGAAAAATAGAAATAACAGAAGTTGATTTATTTTTAAAAAACTGTACAAGTAGTTTTTGTTGACTATCAACATTAATATAACCTGTTTACATTTTTAATAACATTTTCCACTTGACTTTTATTTCAGTCACACATCATTTATAACGAATCTATCAACTGAAGAGGTAATCATAATATATCAGGACAAATATCAGTGTCGAGCATAAAAGGTGTGGTGTATGTAACATTTTATATAAACACCAGCAGTGAGTTGTTGAACGATAAGCCCAAGGCATCGTCGTTCAATGGTTTGCTTTGAAATCACAGTAATGATTACGAAGGCTTTGCCATGAGAACGACTGTACACCCGATTGGGTGTGTAGATACGTGAGCCAGTCAGCCAACTGTCTGGTGATTTTTTGATAAGGATTGTTTATTACCTGGAGACCTAGGGTAAAATAAGCGATTTTTGATACGATATATAGGAAAACATTTGTTGTGCAGAACACGTTTGCTTTCAACATTACTGATGTACAGACGTATTGATCTGGTTAAGATATTGTTTTAGATGTCACCTTGTATACAAGATCATGTGAAATAAAAACACAATCATTCATATATATATATATATATATATATATATATATATATATATATATATATATATATACACCTGAGTCTGTTTTTATGCGGTAGATACGATCCGCAGAAAACCGCATTAAAAAAATCGCACAAAAAAAGAATTAACTTACATTGAAAAATTAGAAATACATTCCGTAATTTTCAAAAACCGCATAAAATCAAAGCTACAATGTGAAATTAATCTAAAATTCGCATAAAAAATCAGAAAATAAAGAATGCTTAAAAAATTTTCAAATATCTGCAAAAAATTGATACAAAACAGAGCTTTTTATTTTATTTTTTAATTAACTATTAGGAAGTTTGAGATATTTCCCATATTACAGGCGACATTACCCAAAATACCGGCGATATTTCAAATCGCAGCGATATTTCAAATCGCAGCGATATTTCCCAAAATCGCAGCGGTATTTCCAAAATCGCAGAAATATTCCCCAAAATCCCAGCGGTATTTACCAAAATCCCTATCTTTAATATATATATATATATATATATATATATATATATATATATATATATATATATATATATTAAAGAGTCATCAAATTATTGATCTTAAAAATCAGAAATCATTTCAAAAAATATAATTTTCAAAGAACTGATCTAATAGATAAATTTGTAAAGTCTAAATTACAAAATACTTTATGTCAATAATTCCGTTAAAAACATATTTGTTTCTTAAATTTGCATTTAAAATAAACATATAGGCATTTTACAAATATTTAAAAATAATTTACAACTCATTAACTAAATGTGTATATATAAAACGCAATAATTTTTATTTATTTAAAAACTTAAACACGATAGTTAACCATAGTCATATATTCAAAATCATTTAAAAATAAAATGCAAAATTGAGTGTATATGATTAGAAATATATTTTTTTAACTTTCAATGTATATATATATATATATATATATATATATATATATATACATATATCAATAAAAATCACTTTTTAATTATACTGTCACAAGTTCTTTACACAATTTTATAATTTTTTTCGTGATATCTTAAGGCTATATGTGAGCTTCTACATGCAGTACTTCCGCACCGTCCTGATTTAAAACCAGTATTGAAAGACTAATTTGTATACATACACAAACACATATACACACATACATGCATA
Source organism: Neoneuromus ignobilis (assembly GCA_029203775.1). Taxonomy (NCBI): domain Eukaryota; kingdom Metazoa; phylum Arthropoda; class Insecta; order Megaloptera; family Corydalidae; genus Neoneuromus; species Neoneuromus ignobilis. The sequence continues at coordinate 13,125,355 of CP092090.1, forward strand.
TGAATATATTATTATAGTGTTTTTAATTAACTTTCAAAGTATAAGTTTCTTAACATATACGAAATAGTATCAATGTTTCTAGAAAATATAATAAATAATTATTTACGCAAGAATTAAGAACGGATATAGAAATCAGTTAGTAAGGAAACCTAGATTATAAAATGAATAAAAATTTGCACAGACATCACAAACATCAATAGAAACATTTATAAATTATTTTCACTTTTAATGGCGTGAATTTTCTCGTAAATCTCTTTTCAATTTTAAATAATATAATAAATAAGTTGGAGTGTATGTAAACTAAATAATTACCATTTAATGGTAATTAAAATACCGGATAATGAGAAAGTATTAATTTACTTCAATAGAATAAGATCTACAATTGCACTTATAAAAATCTTATGTAATATTTTATTTATTGAATACTAGGTCGTGCTGATATTATAAATTGCCAATTTAAATAAATATGTTAATGTTATATAAAATACACATAATGACTTTCATATACATGCTGATATATTTAGAAACAGCGCAAGGAAACTGTAGTCTAAAAACCGCGACATGCAATTTTATTACTACTTCCATAAAACAGAAGTCGTAAAATATGTACTTGCTGGTAACCAAACATGTACAGTATTTTATAATAACCGATCATAATTTCACATCAGTTTAACCTTACTTCTTACCAACACAATAAAATATGATTTTCTTGTGAATACAACTGACCAATAAATAATGTTCTTTAACTGTAAACTTGTTTTTTTTAAAAAATATGTAATTATATGAATTTTTATATACTAAATTATTGTGACTTGATATAGTAAAAAATATAAAATAAGAATGGAAATAATAAATAAATGGTATTTTATGTTTGTTATATTACTTATTGAATTACGAGTGAAATAATAAGAATATTTTGCCTATTAGAATTTTTATCTATTAATGTACTTTTTTGATATAAAATTTATTTGTAAAAATAAACTTTAAAATATATAAAGTACATTTTTAATTAAAAAATATAAAATCACAATTAGATGCTATAAACAAAAACAGATATCAGTAATCACTAAAAATATCCTCGAGTATTCTTAATGTCCTTAGAAAAAAAAATATAAATATTATAATGTATGATTAAGTTTTAAATACAACAATAAATAATATTTTATACTTAAATTTTTACATTCATTTAGAAAACACTTTTAACAATATGAATTGCATATCCTACAAGGTAAATAACACTTAAATTCCATAAGATTGCAATTAAAAAGTGTAAGTTGCTTTTTATAGTTAACACCTACATAAAATATAAGTATACAAAAATAGAAATCGATTTATAACCTGCCTAATATGTAACCACATACACTTTTCATTTTAATATAATAAAATATTATAAATTATAAACAAACTAAAATTGATTTACTTGTTTGTAGATAATGAATTAATAAATCTGTTATTTTTTTTTCAAAAAAGCATGTAAATTAGATTTTTTCATAAAAATAATTTAATAAAAAGGCATTAAAATGTTTAAATAAATAAAATACTTCTGTTTATAATGTAACACATTTATATTACGCGTTAAATTTATATATCTATTTGAAACAGGTTTCTATTTGTCCTATATCTGTCTAACGAGATTTGTAGTTGAAAACTAGTACAAAATACAAATTCTTTGTGATAATACACGTATTTGTGGATAATAATAATGTCTTTAATGTTCTATGTAATTAGTTGTTTATATTAGAGGTATAAAAATAATGATATCGTGTCTAGACAAAACACGTACCAACTATTAAATGAGGAAGTTGATATACACTAAAAATAAATTATATTTTCACTGCTAGTTGACATGAACATATCTCTAACCATATAACGGTGCCGTTAGAATTGATTTGCCACTGGGGATTCGCAAACGAGGCATGCACTGTAATTGCAAACGTGGGTGCATGCAGACGACAAGTTCAGTGTTCAACGACAAGGTTAATTTAATAATGAGAGCAACCCTGAATGCGGGTGCTAAATATTATTGAATTGACGTTGTAGTAGAAACTTCAAAAACAGATCGATGTAGTATATTGGAGTAGCTATGAAAAAAGAAACTAAACGAATAGCCTTTGAATTGTTTACAATGATATACTGGAATATTTTGTAATATTAGTACATCAAAAGGATATTAGTAATAAAAAAAAACGAAATATGAATTTTGTAAAAATTCCAGTGTGGTGAAAAATATAAATTATGCCAAGTAAATTTTATATGAAAATTTAATCAATTATAAATTATTAATGCAGGACAAAATTAAACGAAATTATTAACAAAATTAAAATTGAAATTGAAAGAAGTAAATGAATGTTTTAATTTAAACTCTTCAATCTTAAATAAATAATAAATGTAAAATTTATCTGGATTAAAAAGTATATATATATATATATATATATATATATATATATATATATATATATATATATATATATATACACACACTTGTGTTTGAAGTAGATATAAAAGAATGAATACCTCCACGTACTTTTACATTAAGATTCTTATTTGTTACATTTACGTAACACAAAAATTCAAAAAAGACTTGCTACAACATGAACTGGCCTCTAACCAAACTTAGTATGGGTCTATGAAATAAATTAAAAATACACCGTGTATTACAAGAAACCAATTTCTTTTTAAAATTTGGCTACAAGCAAGTAAAGAATCATTTCGTTTTGAATGTTTGATACCGAAACAGGCATTGAGATACAGATGTAGGCGATACAATTTAATTTAATAATATCTATTGTTCTGTCTGTATAATATGAATTTATCTGACAGTACATATCAAACCTACATCCATTCATCCATTCGTGATGAAGTTATTAACACTCGATGTTGGTTCAAATGAAACAAATTAAATATCAAGGCTCTGACAATAACGACAAATTTATATATTTGTTTATGTTGCATGACTAATATATAATTGCATTTGTTACGAATTCGATATCGTGAGTCTATAAAAATATTCTGTACGTATGAAAGGTTAAATTTACATTTTTTGAAATCACGACAAATAGAAAGTTTAAAAAATTACATATAATTACTATTTAAGGGTGTCACGATTTCAATTATGTATTCAATAATTTAGTTTCATATATACATTTAAAATTATACATGTAACAACTAAAATAAAAATCAAATCAAATTCATCAAATAACACACTGGCAAATAATTAAAAGAATTTAATCCACTTAAAAATGATTTACGAAGGTATGAATTAGTAGGGTAACACTACATAATGAATTTTATAAACATATTAACTTAATATGAAATAATCCCACAAATTTAATTATGTGCAAAGAACTGTGTTTAATAATGATTATATTATGTGCATTTTTGACAAGTTGAACAATGGAAACGTTAAAGAAATTTAGATAACGTTAAAATGTTTAATTCAAATGAAACCTTGACATATAACAATTGTCAGAAATGACATGCGTTTAAAGCTCTGTTTTAAATATCAAATATATATATATATATATATATATATATATATATATATATATATATATATTATTTTTAATAAAACTGTCAAATTATTTCAGTTGAAAATTATAATTCATTTCACAAAGAACGAATAAACGCTAAATAATATATTAATAAATCCTATATATAATAAATTATTTTTATAATATTACAAACATTTTATTTTTTAAACCAAAGAAAAAATTTACGAACATAAAATGACATAACACTAGTGACTTACATATGTCAATAAAATGTTGAATATAAAAAAATGATCTACTTAAACAACATTTTCAATCTGCACAGTTACATTTTTTTAAAATGTCTGTAATTATGAAAATATTTCGAAATACTTCTAATCTGAGCATATATATATATATATATATATATATATATATATATATATATATATATATATATATATATAATTGAAGTAAAAGTACGGAATATTTCTATAACATTACATAAGAAAAGTAATTCAAGGTTTAAAATATAGAAAGTACTTCAAATTACAGTAAATGCAACTACAAGTTTTTTCAAGAAAAATAATTAATTGAAATTAAATGTCTCTACAATCATGATATAATTATAACAAATAATTTTAAAAGGACAACTTGTTAAAATAAATCGTTATTTCTAGTGTCGCGATGAAAAAAATTAACGGAAATAGAATAAAATAAATTAAACATATTTTAATATATAAATTATTATAATACGATAAAAAAGTATATTTTATTTTTCATATAACAAATATTTTTTTAATTTTACATACCATGTATTATTTGTAACTATTACTCTTACCTGAAAGAAAAAAAAATATATTAGTAATAAACACGTTTTAAAATTATATTATATATACATGACATAATAAAATAGCAAAGAAAATTGTCTCTCTTATTAAGAAATCATTATTTAAATTAGATGCCATTATTTTATATTTTATAATAACATGAATCGATTATAATATATATATATATATATATATATATATATATATATATATATATATATATATATATATTTACATGCTTGACTACAGATGTGTTCACTTACACTACATTAATTTATACATTTAACAACACTTTCTTGAAAGCCATTATATTATTAGTACAAATAGAAGTATGCAAATTGATATGTCCTCGTAACAAATGATACGATCTTAATATACATGTGTGACTTCCACAATTACATATAATAATCACCAATAAAATATATAGGCTATATTATAGAAATAAATTAATCGGTGTGACTTTTAAAGCAAATAAAATCTATATTCGAGAATGAAAATAATATGAATGAAGTTCGAAAGTTACATGACAAACTGTATTTAGATATTATTAAAACAATCATTAATAAAAACATGATAAAAAATAATCATTTAATTTCAATAAGAAATTAAAAACGAACAAAAATTTGAAATGTACTTTTATAAATTAACATAATAAAAAAGTCAAAACAATCTGTATTATTCATCTCCAAAAAATAACCGCTTCGAATGAATCTAAGAGAAAAATTGGCTCTCGACCAATTTTTTACTTATACGAAACTAATCTATCAAACATAATACTCTGTTGTTTTAGTATGACATTTAGCTAAATAGTTATATATGTACATCAGAACATAACATCCTCGTCTTTTACTCACCAATTTAATAATAACGATTACTTAAGATTTACTTTATATAAATACGGAATTACGGTTTAATAATTAACATGAAGTTAATTACATTAATAAACAGGACAAAGAACCTTGAAGTAACTAATTTATTAAATTTGCATATAAGGAACTAGGTACACCAACAATTTAATCTATTATCATCTTACACCTACAGACCGTCGGTTTAGAACATACGAATTGTAATGAGTGAAAAATATAAGACAAAAAAGGCATCGTTCGATCTTAATGATTAACCCTGGCCTAATTCTATGCTAATATGAAATATATGAATTTGCCTACGTGTGATCTCTAAACGTAATGTTCAATGTCAAAACATTTTAGCGAAAATCCATTTGTTCATAAATTGAATGCAATGTATTAAAATTAATACTATTATATATATATATATATATATATATATATATATATATATATATATATATATATATTATTTTGAATATGTATAATTTTCGCAAATTTCAAATATGTAGGCGAACAACTTTAATTTTGGAGCGATAAACGCAGAAATCTACAAAATGTGGCATTGGCATGACATATAATTATATGGTAATCTGTCACTAGAGAATGGTTTAATTGATATAAAGAAAATAAAACTGAATTACATGATAAATGAATTATGTTGGTGTAAAAAGTCGACAATGATTGACAATAGGCCTTGATAATAAAATTTAAACATTACTTATATAAAGTTCAATATATCATATCAATAAGATATTCTCTGATATCATTTTTTAAAAATGAATAATTTATACAAAATACATTTCAACATTTGCTTTAATTACTCGTTTTAGTAATTACTTCCCTAACGTATATTTATTTCAATTATCAGTTAATTAATTACACTATTAAATCAAATTATTCATTTGCTTACAAAAATATAAAAGTATATAATTACTTTATAATTTGATATCTATTCTGCATTTTAATTAAAAAATAAAAAACAAACTTAATTAACTTATAAAAGAATGGTATTATTTTTTACGTGTTATGATTTTTTTTGTAAAACTGATTACTTTTTTATTTTTCCGAAATATTAAAAATAATTACATTTAAAATAAAAAATTATAAAAAAAACGAAACTAATGTTATTAATTATGAAATAGGATATTTTTATATTTTTCCTGATTATCAAAAATAGAATGTTTAAAAATTTAATTAACATTTACAAATATTTAGAAAAAATATTTATCAATATATAAAATTAATAACTGGCACAGTGACAAAATAAAAATAAATTATAAGTAAAATAAACATAATGTACAAAATGAAAACACAAATACAAATCATTTATTTTATAAAATAAAAAGAAGCATAAATTATTTGAGTTAATGGCTAAAAATATTGATTTACCGTTCGAAATATACATAAGTAAAGACAAGTATTAAAACGGCTTTTAATGTTTTACAATTTATATCAATAAATAAATAATTAAATAAAAATAGGTTTCGATTATAAACGTTTTTCTAAAAATAGTCTTTTATGAGAATAGGCATGACATAGTGTAATTTATTTCGTGCTTTGTGGAAAAATTTATGATGTGTAACAGTCCAGAACATATCCGTTCTGTATTATTGATAATGTTTGATTCACAAGTAAATCATTTTATCTATTTTTCATTATTATGTTTTTTTTTCTTTACAGCTTTTTTTCTAAAAATAAAACATTTTATTTAATGACATTTATAATAAAGTTACATACAAGCTTTTAAAATAAGTTTATTTTATCATTAAATAAAAAAAATATTCTTGTTGTAATTTTCATTGTAGTAATATTTCTTAGTAAATTTTTCATCACGTTTAATAAATGTTTAAGAGAAACAAGAAAAAGTGTAGAAATCCCAAGATCAATTCTTAGTACTTATTGCAAACAATAAATATTTAACTACGGTTTCAAGGACAATAGAAGTTAATGATACGATATAATTATGCAAATATAAAATAATGTAAATAGTCTATATTAATTAAAAATTTCATCCATTCTACTCACATTTCTAAGTATTAGAAATGCGACAGTGGCTGTGCGACAAAGACATTCATGCACATAAATTTCTCAGTATTTTATCTGCACGCCTACTGACGTCTGCCGGGTGTCCGCACCTGTCAAGTGAGACAGTCGGTGGCCCGCATCACTGACGAAGAGATACAGCAAAGGTGCTGTTTCATTCGAGGCAGGTGAAAAAAGGGTTAAACCAAAAACAACAAAACAATTGACTACTGAAGTCCAGGTGAATAATGCAACAATCGTGTTGCTCTTGTCGGTGAAGGGTTATTAACATGCAATGCACAAAGAACAGTCCTCTATGCAGTGGAAACATGTAATTTATATCGTTTCAATCTCGTATTTTAAAAGAACCACCTTCGCCACAAGAATTTATAGGGAAAAAAAGAAATGACTTGCTATTCCTAGAATAGAGAGAACAAAAATAATATTGACAGTGTTTGTTGATAGATCATTGGTATAATTTTAATAAGTAGGATAATATGTATTGAAGACAAGAACGAGAACAACACTGACGCATTCTTTAACTGTTCTTAGACTAATCGTAACGGTTTAATATGACAATTAAACGAAGTATGAAATATTCACTTGTTGATTTTTATATTATTTTGATTTATTGTGAGAATACCTGCATTCTTTCTTATACAATGAAAAGTGTGTTTCAGTATAATGCAACCTTGAATGGTTTAATATCCTTAACGTATTGTACACGCGTTAAATACCACACAAAACACGAGAAAATAATAAAAAATAAAAAAATATACACAGTATATTTTTTGCATCGATTAACCTGATACTTATTTAATAGGTATTGATAATTAAACCCGCCTCTCCTTTTCCATGATCAGTACTGTGTCGTAGCAACTCTGTATTTTCGTTACTTTGGCATTGCTAGACTCGTATGTACATGTATGTTATTTTCAAAACGCTATATTCGGTTAGTCAACAAGATACTGGTCGCTTTAAAGCAGCACAACTAACAACGACAACTACCTTAAATAAAATCGAGATTACTTTGGTTCGTTCACAATCATTGCCCTCATAAGGGATCTATCGTGGTCTCCTTACTTGGATTTACATTACTTCGACTATAAGTAGTTTTATCGTCTCGTGTACATATACAGGTATATACTTACAGGTACATACTGCAATAATGAAAATGAATATGGATGTTACTATATGAACTTGATTATAAAAAAAAACAACAAAAATATTCGTTTTGAATAAGGACACGAGAATCGATTTATTTTGAACATTGCCAATGTAGATAAAGTTTGGGAAGACAAGTTCACCTGCCAAAAATAATACATCTACACAATTGTTTAGTTTTTTTTTTTTTGCAAATGTACACATACACGTATATATATATATATATATATATATATATATATATATATATATATATATATATATATATATATATATATATATATATATATATATAGAGAGAGAGAGAGAGAGAGAGAGAGAGAGAAATAAAATATAATTTGTATTTTTCTAATGATTGGAATTATGAAAAATTACATGCATCTCTCATTGCATTCTCATTTACATTTTTCACTGATTTAGACATTTTAAAATAAACTATTTTTCAAGTATATATAATTGTATGCTATTACAATTTCGAATATTAAATTATATATTATATATAATAAAAATATTATTATATACAAATTTCAAGTAATATATATATATATATATATATATATATATATATATATATATATATATAAATTAGTAGAAAAAATGAAATCTATTAAATTTAAATGTGACAATTAGGGAAAAATTCCAATATTATAGAGTTAGAGATATTCCTTCATATTTAAAAGTTTTTGATCAATGCATTCTACCTGCTCTCACTTATACTATTGAAACATGGGTTTTGAATTCCTGAAAATTCAGCAATACCAGGCAACAAAAATAAAGTATGGTAAGATGAATGTCAGGAGTGACATAAAAATAGAAAGAGAATCAAATGGATAGAAAGAAAACAAAAGATATGAACGATGTAGCAAAAATGAAGAGTTTAAGATGAAAATGTGCTGGCCACATAGCAAAAAGAGAAGAACATTGATGGATAAGAAAAAATACTGATTGAGTATCTAGATATACAAAAAAGACCTGGAAGAGGCCCATGGATAGATAGGATAAGAACTTAAAAAAATTGTCGGAATCGACTGAAAGAGAAAGATATTGAATTGGTCAAAATGGAAAGTTTTGGGAGAAGTTTTACGTAGCCATGGGTAAAAATAGACTGATGAGGAAGATATATTGATTTTATAAACAGTATTATTTGTACTCACAACATTAAGAATTAAAAATATTTGTAAAAGAATTATTGTAAAATATTTATTGCAATACATAATAAAATAAGTAATTAAATGTAAGTTTTTAGATTTATTAAAATTAAAAATGGTATTTGAAAATCATATAAAAAAAGATTTATATATATATATATATATATATATATATATATATATATATATATATATATATATATATTAATGTTTTCAAAGCACGTAATAATACAATAGGCAATGCAGATAAATGCTTATAAGAATATTTGTTTTAGTAAATTTGTTGATTTTAATATAATATTTCAACACTCCTAAAATATTATTTAGTCAATTATAGCAAAATAATTTTCGGTTTTATTAAAAAATTGAATATAATAATTTTGTGAGAAATTCATAACATTTACTAAACTATAATTGACGAAATATTATTAATTAATGGATTTTTTTAGACGAGTAATGAAACATGTATATATATATATATATATATATATATATTGTTGAAGAGAACATTTAATTAAATTATCATTTAGAAGTACTTTCTGTATTACTTGATTATTTACACGAACAGAAAATAATTATTATTCATATACATCATTTTTCAATTAATTTATAAAACTTGCTATTACATTAGACAGTGTAAAGTAATTTAATTTTAAATGATGTATCATTGTCATAATGATTCATATATTAATTTAAATCATAAAGGACATATACGACATTACAATAATGTAAATGTTATCATTTTATTTTAAACTGAAATGATCGATGTAAATTATTTTGACATTCGGACACTGTAGGCTTTTATTCTGTAATTGAAATCAGTGCAAAGGTGTAATGAAAGTAGATCAATTCGAAATGAATAACAGTGTTTACTGTGTCCTTTATTGAACGATGACAATAAAGTGCATGCTTTAGAGTAATATTTAAGATACTTTGGTGCATTATTCATGAATCTGTGGGTGGTCATGTCGCCAAAAGATAATACGGCGTATCAAATTTACATATAAGATTGTGACTAAATACTAATGAATTTAATTATATATATATATATATATATATATATATATATATATATATATATATATATATAAGTTCTTAACATACAAACTTATAACAATAAAACAAACATCAATATTGTATTATGAATTAAACTGTTTCATTAAGGATGACATTTGTGTGCTTAATTAGGCATTTCTTTATATAAGAAATTGTATTTGTAAATATTACTTAATATTTAATTTCTAAAGTTATAATTTTTAATTGATGATAAAATTACGAAAATATTGAAAAGAATACAATATAATATTTTTAATTGTAATAACATACTGTGACAAAAATTATAAAACTGGGACAAGTATTAGCGATTAACTGTTGCGAATAAGAATTAAAGTTGACGATTACAAATCATGCTGTAATAATACCGTTAAAACAATAATAATAAAGAATATATTTGATTTTTTCATACACAAGACATTGATAAAATTACGTCAGTGTCCCACATCTTCAATCGTTTAATATAACACCATATGTATTGTAAATCATTTATCGAAATGAACATTTATTTGATATTAGATGTTGTAACGGATCTATTGTACTAAATCAACAACGCTACTATTTAAATTTAAAATTATATATTCATGAATATCTAATTAATTTTTATTTTTTAAAAGAATATATTTAAACGCAAACGAAATATTAATTAACGATATCATTAAAATATTAAATACTTGTTTAATAACATTTACGTATTTGAAGAACTTTAATTATAATCAATTTAATAATTATTTTCAAAGTACATAATTACAGCTATGAGAAAATGAAAAAATATATGCGTGTGTTGTATTAATGATTTCCTTGAAAAATTAAACAAAACGGAATGATGTAAGTCTTTACCAGTAAATACTTTATAATCATAAATTGCTATTGGTAAATTGAAGAATACAACGTTTAATTAACACATTAATTTTTAACATAAGTACAATTTAATATATTTTAGAATATTCCACGACCAATTATTATTGAGATTTTTAAACATAAAAATAACTGATTTATTAAAATAATGTACATTTTTTAATCAGTTTTAAAATTCGTTAAGTAAACTTCGAGCGTGTTTTAACTGAATATTTTTTTATGAAATTCTGAAAACGTAAAACGATAATTTAACAATAATAAATACTTTTATATATAAATTAATAAAATATTTATATACACAAAATAATAAATTATTAAATACTTATTTAGAACGACAAATTCAGTTCAATTAAAAAAAGCACAATATTTTACTCCTATTTCTTAATTTATTCTTAAAATGCTCATAATAATGAATGAAGTGGATTTAACATTTAAATATAAAGATATTCCAGATATAAATACGTATGTGAAAAGTTTAACAATCATCGACATTTTTTTAAATATCATAATTTCATTTTTTATACAAGTTTTTTCCATTAAAAATGAGAGACTATTCTGCGATTACATTCCTTGTATTTTATATAAAATAAAAATAATTTAAATTAAAATATGAATATTCGCAAAAAACTAATTTGTTCACAATAAATAGATATTTCTGATTATAAAGTTGAAAAAAATATAAAAAATCATAGCGAAATTTAAATATATTATAATTCTCAAGTCTTTAAGATAAGAATTTGAAAGTTTTAATTAGCTTTTAAAACTTACCACTGGATTTTTTTCACAATCTTATTTAAAACGAGTAAAAGTATTTTTCTTTGCATTTGTTCATATTTTGAGTTTTTTTTTATATATAATGGAATGTAGATCGTACATACAAATAAATTGTAAATTCCACTAAAATAAATATTAAATATTTTTTTTATTAAATATAAAATTTACTAAGTAAAACAGTAGAATATATTGATACATATAAATCGATATTTTCAAGATTTTATATTATAAATCGAATAATTCTTTTAGAATATTTTCACTGATATTAATATTCAAATTTAGTTTACCGCACAAATTTTATATTTCTTCCTCTTAAAATATTAGGTAAATAATTTATAAATAACAGTTAATACTAAAATAAAAATAATGGTCACTGAATCATTTAATTTTTATACAGTTAGTTATTTAGGTACTTATTAAATATTTTAAAATAAAATATATACATATATAGTTGCATTTATAATACATACATACATAGATAGATAAAATTATATATATATATATATATATATATATATATATATATATATATATATATATATTAATGGATGATTAATAACTTTTTTACAATAATTATAAGAATTTATTATTGTAATTAAACACTCCTGACACATCTAACTGATTAATACATTTCAATACTTATTATTAAGTAGTATTTACATTCAAAAAATTACACGACAATGATGATAGAAGTAACATTGAACTTGTTTAAACATTTTAAATAAATTGCAATTAATATATATTTAAAAAAGAATCCATTAGAATAAAAAACTACCTAGGTATTTTCAGTGAGTTTAAATAATCATTGATTTATGACTCTTGATTATAAACGGATGACAGATGTAAAAACCAGTTTTGTCAATGTCAACTATGCATGGAAGAAAATATTTCTTTTCGAAATGATGATAAAAAATATAGACATTTGTAATATAGATAATATATTAATAATATTCGATGAAAATATATGAGCATAAAATATTTTTAATCCAGTCATCGTACATTTCAATGCTAGAGTATATTACATTCAAGAACCACAAGCAGTATCACATTTGATGTAAATTCGAGACGTATTATCACAACAAAAACAAGATCATGGCGCAATGGACGCAAAGCGAGCGGTCATGTGAACGCAAGCGTGAAGACACGCACTGGTCATCAAAGTCACTTCTTAAGCACATGTGGTCAGCTGGGCATGTTGTAACAAAAGAATATGTAGCAACACAAACGTAAAAAACAGGTAATCATTTGCTGGATAGTATGAATTAATCTGTTTAAATTTTAAACAGCGTTGCATTATTCATTACTTTATTATTTCTTCGTTACTAACTTCCTGTTAAAGTTGTTATTACAATCTAAACGTTGGCAGATACAATATAATGGATTGATTTGGACTGTTTTTTTTTCAAAAAATAGATTGACTTTTTAACAAATAAAATTAATTGTGTTGTGCAATCGTTTAATTAACTTTCATTTCGGTATAGTAAGTTTTTTGTTTATATCAATTCCGTCTTTTCATCAACTATGATTGATTTTAAAATCAACAAAAACTGATGTTTAAGAACAATATATTTTTAAAACTAAAAACAGTATGATTTTAATCATTTAAAAGAAACTACTGATTAAAATTTACCATAATGAACCACTGGTATGTATATGTAAATTTATACAAAATGTACACTAATGAACCTTGACTCTGTACAAGTGATTTTGGAGTTAAAAATTTCGAACTGTATAATTGGAAAAAATTTACATGCAGTTTTAGTCATGAAATCCATATATGTTCTATACTTTTATGGATACCATATGAATAGAGACTATTCAACGAATGAACAATATGGGCATACATAAACATGTGTCTGCATATATGTTATATACCCTAAGTGTAATATAAATTCTGAAAAATACCGATCATATCAAAAGAACAATAGACAACCGCATTTTCATCTTAGGCAGGTTTACGTACAAGTTTGTATTGCAAACAAAACAAGACATATAAATATGATTATTAATCACACCATAAACTAACAGTTAATGCTAAGCTAAACAAATATATTTTTTAACAATGAAAATATTATACTAAATAGTACATTGGAATTTTAAACCAAATTTGTATTGCATTTACAGAAAATATTTTTATACAGCAAAAAAGGAAACAAGAAGGTATAACCATATATTTAATAAAAAGACATCTTAAATTACATAAATTTTACGCAATAACTCCATGAGTATTACTTTAGTACAACAAGAGTAGAAATGTTACAATCAATGCTTATATTAAAAATATAAATGAATATTGAAATTAAAAAAATAATCAATACATATAAAAAAAGAATCAAAATTCTAAAATTTCAATACAAATTTTCGAACAAACTGCTTTTATTATTTTTGTAACAATAAATTAAGGAAAATACTGACGTATTTGCAATGAGGCAAGATATGCATGACAAAGTATTGTACCATGATGCAACATATATATATATATATATATATATATATATATATATATATATATATATATATCGAAGTGCCGAGACGATGACTCGAACATGAAAAAGGTAAAAAAAATTGCAAAAACTATGTCCGGCAAAAAAGTAAAACTTAAGTTATTTTAAAACGTCAAGATTTTAAAATACACTTTGTTTTAAAAATAAAATCGGAGGTGATTATAGCCAAGTAGCTCGTTTGTTGAATTGGTTGATCAATGTGGCATGAATTCAGATCCGATCTTATAACATGTGTCATTATTTTAATCAAAAAATGACTTGTAAAAAATGTTTTTGGTTTCGATTTTGACATATATGTATATAACTGAAAAAATAAAGTTAAATGTATTATAAGTACGAAAGAAAATAAAAATAACTTGACAATTTAATTTTAAGTTATAAAACAATATATAATTTATTTTTCTTACAAATGTTTGACTAAATGAAAATAATTTTTTTCTTAAAAATAGAAATATCAAGATATTAATATTTATATCAATTTGATTTTTTATGTATAACTAAAAATTAATGAAGAAAATACAAATTAATTACTTATAAAAAATATAAAAATAGAACCTAAATAAAGATATGTTCAATATAAACGAACTCGTTCTTATTAAATAATATTTCTTTATTATTACTTTTCAATATAAAAAATAAAATCATTCTAAAACTAAATAGATATGTTTAATATAGTTTTTAAACAAATTTCTTTGTTTATAAAAATAAATATGATACTTCAAAAATTTTATTTCTGATATTTACTTATTTCTTTTATTCTTAAAATTTTCGTACAAAGACTTCAAAGTTCATTTCATACAGTATGCAGTATGCATAAAAAATTATAAGTTTATTGTTGTCTCTGAAAAAAATCATTCGCCCATAGAATATAAATAATAAAGACACACGAAGACAATTTATTATCGTTATAATGTATTCTACGAAACCGAAACACTATTCTTATAGTTGTAAGAATGTATTTATGTTTTAAAATAAGCATATTTTGGCTATGCCAAACTAGTATGAATATAAATTAGTTTTGATTGAATACTTAATGCGACGAAAGGTACAAATTTTTTCGTAATATCCTTGTATAGTGAAATGTATTCTATACGGAACTAGATATAGTGTTCAATATATTAACATTTTATTATCGCTTATTTACATAAAACATAATGATATTTCAAATTAATTAAATCTATCAGATTTTATATTCATATTTAGATGACGTATGAACAAAGAAAAAGTACATTTTTTTATTTAATACACTATTAAGGGATTAATATGAAGATTATATTTGAACTAATGATGCTATTAATATAATTATAAAATTTGATTAAAAAATATTTTTTATAAAATATAAAAAAATATATATTTTTTAAACAAACACTTCTTATTTTTCAAGGGTTTTTTTTATTACAAAAATAAGTAACTGAGTATTTTAAAATTTTATCACAATAAAAATTACCATAAAAGCTTTTCATAAGCAATCATATAACAAAAGTTAAATATAAAAAAATAAAGGCAAAACTACAAGTACATATCGAATATTGAAGATAGAATTAACAATTAAACTGAAGTGAAATGGCATGCATTATAACCATACGAATAACTAGAAGCTCATATGTTCACCCTTTGGAAGTAATGAAGGAGCACACATGAAGCAAAATGCACACTACGCTTACAGCTAATCTCTATTGTTGTGAGCTTCGTGGGGTACCGTTGCATCTGGGGATTACATTACAGTTGTAATCAAAAGAAACATACATGAGAACCTTTTAAAGTACTATTATAGGCTTTCATATGATAAATACTACGTATTTACAGAATAAAATTGCATTTTATACTATATATACATATACATGTATATGTATATGTATGTATATATATATATATATATATATATATATATGTATATGTATATTTATGTATATATATATATATATATATACACACAAAGAGAGAGAGAAAAACATGTGCATATTTGCATGCATAAAAAACTATAAAAGAATCAATAATAATAAAAAAAAATAAGTAATACCATACAAATGCATAACTAATGAATAACTAATTATAATATATTCTTAATTAAAAAATAAACAACTATTTGTACATATTTTATTATGGTTATAAAAAAAATATTTAAAATTTTTTACTTGCATATTTATATGTAATAAAATATTTTATAGATACGGGGGAAATAAATATATGGAAAATACATTTTTTTTACACGTTATAAAAAAACATTCAATTTATTATTGAATTTACAATATATTACACACACACACAAATATACATATATATATATTTATGTGTGTGTAATATTATTTATGTATTTATTATACTTATAAACTGATTTATGTTTGTTAATATCAATAAAATTGTTGTATCATTCAAAACAATATATTTGTAACAATATATAATTACATAAAAAACAATATTAGTTAATAATGCTAATTTATTAATTTAAATTCATTTATGTAATAAATATACACGATAATATTTATTATATATATATATTATATAATAATATTAATTTTATAAATATTTAATTTAAATTTATTTATATAATAAATATCACGATAATATATATATATAACGAAAACTTGTATTTTTTTATAACATGAGATAGAATGGGAATTTATAAATATATCATATATATATATATATATATATATATATATATATATATATATAAAGAGAGAAAATTCAAGCCTATTATAGGACGTATATTTCTTTAATGAAAAATGACAAATCTAACTTCAAACTTCTAACCTATTAGTTATAAGTCCATTATGACAGCATTTGTCAAAATTACGACACATCAAACATTCCTAATGGAATATAACAGAAGAGTATATGATAGAAGGTAAATATTATATAAATCCATATTTTATATATATATATATATATATATATATATATATATATATATATATAAAATATATATATTCACATATACACTCACAAGTGTGTATATATGCTCATTTACGAAATGAAGACCCTTACACAAACATTTCTCATGAGACCACAATTTGACAACACATTCCACAGATTGTCAAAAAGTATCTATATATTTTATCATCATCTATATGAGTTATTGTGGAACAATAATATTTAAAAGGAACAAATTTTATAGGAAACATGCCTTATTGATATTTCAATGTGAATTGGTCAATTTAAAAACTTTTTTATACACTAAAATTCAAAGTAAAATACTGATTTATGTAAAAAAATAAGAAATAAATTTAAATTTTTATTTCATTTTTAATGTTTTTAATTACATATATATATATATATATATATATATATATATATATATATATACATAAATATATGTAAAAAAATCGCAGGAAGAGGCCCATAGACAATAGAATAGAGACATAAGAAAATTCGTTGAAATGGATTAGAAGAAAAAGACATTGAATCAATCAAAATGGAAAGTTTTAGGAAAAGCCTTCATTCAGCAGTTAATAAAAAGATAATTATATATATATATATATATATATATATATGTATTTTAAATAAAAGAAAATAAATGTATTTTTTATCTCTAATATATGTGAGATAGCAAAATAATAAAAAACTAGAGAAAGTGGTCCTTTTTGTATGTATAAATATGTTTTTTTTTACAAAAATATTATGGACTTTCTTCAATTTTGTCATTAATACAATAAACATTAGAAAAACATGACACGCACGCACGCACGCATACGCATATATATATATATATATATATATATATATATATATATATATATATATATATATATAAACATACTTATACACAGTACTTCAGTATTCAAAAAATATTATTATAAAAATTATTAACATAAATCAACAAACAACATTACGCAAATATTGTTTCGAAAGATTAATTCAACAAACAAATTAAGGAATGAATATTTTACGAACAAAAATAATGGAATGCAGCCGTAGAGAAATCCATTATACATACTTATTAAGTTTAACGAGAAGGTCAGAATTCTTATAGCAGTATCGTGCAAAGTAATTACGAAGGACATATACCTTTCAAGAATTTTACAATCGTGGAAATTTCCTAATAAAGTTTGAACGTACAAACATACTTGAGATATTCGTACGTTAGTTTCGCATTTTCTTGTGTGTAATATAAATTTTCTTTATCCTAATAATATGCTAATTGTAAGAGGAACTCTGCACATTGCCATACTTCCTCCAAAATTTCACAGAATATTTTATTTCAAATATTTAAATATAATTAACATACAACGTACGAATATAATTTGTCGTTCAGGTATTTCTATGCAAATTAAATATTTGGAAATATTAATTGAAATACTTTTTTATTTACTTAATTATCATATTTAATTAATGTCGTTCTTTGAAATAGAAGAAATAAAAATGTTAAAATTAAATCCAAATATGTATAATGTTTTTTAACAACCTTTTATTTTTCACACATGTTACAAGTACGATTTTTTTTTATAAATTACAATTAATATCGATGGAGTAAAGTGACAATACTTATGAAGGTCATATAAATAATATTTGCTATTGAAATGATCACTTACATAAAGCAAGTAACTAAAACAACAAATGATTCTAGTATGAAATTACATATATAATAATTGAAATATTTCAGTGACGTCCTTCATCATACAAGTTTATAAATGCACAAAATACTAAGTTCATGGTTATTATTAATTGTGTAAAACAGTTACACATTAATTTATAAAATAGTACGTATTATCCTCCAGAATTAAATAATAATTAAATTAATAATACTTGAAATAAATGTTCCATACACTGATTCTTTATTTCTAAATTAAAAAATAAAAATAAAAATACGATTTTTTTTAAAAAAAATCTATTATTTTCTAAATTTTTACAACTATAATAAAAATAAAATAATGTAAAACACATCTTATTTCTTGAACAAATATATATAAATCAAATAATTAAGTATTATATCTTATTACATAAAATACTAAAATAACTTCAGGAAAAATATTAAACGAACGTTCACTTCAAAAAGAAATTTCCTATACTTTTTACAAACGGAGATGACATTTTAATAACAATGACGACATTTTTATTTGTAATAGCAGTTATAAATGTGTTTGTTTATTCAAATTTATAAAAAAGAAAAACGTGTACATTTTCCTCTTACTACATAATTTATATTAATATAAAATTTGTTTTCAATTAATGTCATTTTTTTCCGATTTATAATAAATCTTAGTTTTTAATATTATTTGTTGTGATTAAACTATTTCATATATCTCAAAAAAATAATATAAATTTAATGTTGCATAAAATGAACAAAAGTAATTAAAAAATAATAGAGTAACCTAGCATACAATTACAAAATAATACAATTTATTCAAAGTTCATATATACATATTAATAAAAGATTACATTTTATATTACATTTCGTTTATAGTAACAAATATTAATTTATTTTGAAACGTGTAAAATAATCGATTTATTATACTCTTAAATCGAAATATATTACTTATTCCGTTCTCATAAATAATGATTTTCAATTTAACAAAAAAATTCATGGTCAGTAATCAATCATTCAAAAAATCAATAT
Organism: Neoneuromus ignobilis; assembly: GCA_029203775.1. Classification (NCBI taxonomy): domain Eukaryota; kingdom Metazoa; phylum Arthropoda; class Insecta; order Megaloptera; family Corydalidae; genus Neoneuromus; species Neoneuromus ignobilis. The sequence continues at coordinate 13,145,580 of CP092090.1, forward strand.
TCTTGTTATAAGTTGAACATTTCTCACAAGAAGTGATTGAATAAATCTCATAATTTGTATACATCAAAAGTATTTTTTATTTTAATAACAAATTTAATAATATTGATACAGAACTGTTATTGGAAATATAAAGTTTTTTCAGTTGAAGGAAAAATAAGGCAAAATAAAAATACATTATTCATAGAGACTGTCATCTAAAAATGACAAACATGCTCTTTGTGAGATAGAAACTTCATAGGGGATCAAATTTATATATATATATATATATATATATATATTGATTTGTGCATATATATGTATGTATGTATACCAGTAAGTATGTTTTGTAGCGTAATTTAAAACTAGTTGACTTGACGAGGATATCATATTTCGTCCTTGGTTAAGGATTCTTGCAGTTTTAATACTATGTATGGATATTTCTATCAGTAACTAATGTTTTATGATTCATTTTCCTGTGTTTGTCTTTTACGAACTATTTTATAATAACTATGGAAAAAAAATTAATCACATCGTAATTACTCATTCATTTATCATATTTGATTCCAAAATATGTTCAAAGTCACAGTTATGTTTAGGAAAATATAATTCTGGCTACAATTATACTTTTTTATTAGTAATAAGTGATAATAATAAAACTGACCTCGAAATAGTTTTTGAGCAATTATGCGAGAAAATCGTTCTTATCTAAACAGATAAAAAAGTATTATGAAATATAATAATTTAATTAAAGTAATGTAAACTTTTAATCCGTATTATTAAAAATCAAGTAATATTATACGTGTTTAATAACAAAAACACTGAATTCACATTAGATTAATAGCATCATTTTGTTTTTTTAATGCTTGAATTATAAGTGTTCTTAAATTACATTAAATTTTAAAATGTACTGTTATTTAGTTATTTAAAATAAATTAATTGGAACATTCGATAAAAACATGTATTGAAAATTAGGCGAAAACTGAAAATGTCAATAAATATAATATCTTCGATTTGAATTATAAATAAATTATACATTATGGATAAATAAAATGTTACTAGAAATGTGAACTATTAGGGAGATTTCAGAATAATCTCAAAATTGTTCTCTTATAATACAATATTTAGTTTTCGTTTATATGTAACTGAACAACGTGTTGTTAATTATTTATTAAAATGTATTAATTAAAGTTACAACAAAATTACATCATAAGCAAATTTGCATTAAGTTCCGTTCCGATTTAATTATAATGTCGGTAATTATCAGAGCGTGAGAGTCAAACAGGTTACAATTAAGTACGAGATGGGTGAGGAAGAATTTGATGTACTGGAAATCATAAGAAGCTTATAAAATATTAATTATTATTAATCTCCTAAGATTTTCAAAAAGTACCATTTTTAATTTGAAAATAATCAGAGGTGAAAATATTATTTATGTACTTACATACTTTATTCTATGATCCAATAATTCTGATTTTTTTTTGTATATGAAATACACATTTAAGAACAATAATTGTAGTACTTAAATAAACACTTTTTTACAACTTTTCAATAAAACACTTTATATGTAGATTAACACGTATTTAATTTTCATAAAAAAAATATTAAACAGAAACTGTACGTTGTGTTTAGTCGATATAAAAGTGTAAGTACAATATTTTACCTATGTAAATATTTACTCTTACATGTACTAACTTTTCCGGTAACTGACACGTACTTTGACGTCATTTAACAAAGCTCTGTTGTATGTAAACATATACTGCGGATGTACGGATATACACACACGTACACAACACGTGAAACGGGTAACAAAAAAAAAAATTGTAATTAATACTCAGAATAATGTACACAAGCTATCCCTAAACAATAATTAAAACTTCTAAAACAATTATATACTGAAATGTTTGTTTATTAATTAATTTCAAATATCAAAAATTTATGAACAAACTTTTTATTTTAAAACATTAATTTTCAACAAACATAAATTTTCTCATAGGTACACATATCACTTTACCACACGAAATATTCAATTTAAAAGACACAGTAATAAAATCAATATACACAATTAAATAAATTCAGAGATTTTAAAACAATTCCGTATTATCAAAAAATTAATGAATGGAACAAAACATTACCATTTAATGCATTACGAATTAAAACTGTGACAAACTATTTTCAGCAAATTATTTTGAAAGCATGAATAATTCGGTTATTTAAAACATAAAAATACATGTTTATAAAACATTTGTATAAAAAATACAATTTCGTTTCGATTCCATAACTTTACAAAGGAAATCATTTAAATATAGCTAATTTTTAAATACTTTTTAATAAAATGAATATAAACACATTATTCTTCCTATATGAAATTGTAGTCATATACATATAATATATATATATATATATATATATATATATATATATATAATTTTGTTTTTTTTACTATAAATTTTAAATATAATTAATAAAAATTACAAACACTTTTCAAATTGAAATAAAAGTTTCACATGAAACATTTATTGCGATGAAATTTTGATGTACTTTTTTTATAAGAATACTTAAAAAGCATGTATATATATAAATGAGGAACGTACTAAGTACTGCTAATTATATACATAAAAACAATTCAATTAAAAATAATTCTTCTCGACTGCTCATAAACGATTTGAGCCGAGCTGAAGAAAATTATTACGGTATTTGAGAAATACAAATATACCGTTTAAAATTATTATTTTTGTTTTTTTCTTACATACGTGTTAATGAAGTGAAGAAGTAATTTAAGAACGAAACAATTTATGTATATTTACAGCTATGCAATGAATATTCCACTTAATTGAAAACGTAACTCAGTACTGCCTTTTTTATACCATCCTCTTGGGATTTGTAAATAAACTTGAAGAAATTATATACATTAAAAACGTATTGTTCTATAAATATTTTTAATAAAAATATTTTAAATTTATAGAAAAAGTAAAATTTATATATATATATATATATATATATATATATATATATATATATATATATTAAATATATAAAAATATAGGAATATGATAAAAATTTCTTCTTTAAAATAGAACTCAAAGAAAACAAATCCCCTTTAATAAGTATTTGCGTGTAGATACTTATTAAAATACATTTACATGTGTGTAAATGTATTTGAATAAACGATATTCTTTATAAATTTTCTAACCACAACAATTTACTGCATTAAGTTGCAATTAAATTAAATATACATATGTATACTAATATATACAGTTTATCCAGTATTACGTTAAATGCATTTATAATGATATATTCACGTCACCCTACTTGGATAAGAGTATAATGACCTGGTGGTCTTATCGACATATAAATACTTTTTTTGCATTTGTATCAAATGAAAATAGTTACCGGTTTTTACTATCACGTGTTTTTTTCGAATTTTATTTTATAATTAAAAACAACAATCGATATGTATTAATATTTTTTTCTATGTGTGTATTAATATTTTTTTCTCTATAAGAACCAGTTTAAAATCACTTGTATTTTTATTTAATTGTGTAAGGAAATTTAAAGACGTTACTTTAAAAAAAAATACTAATAATAAATTTTAATTACAATTCTTTACAAATTTATTACATATTATTTTTATTGATATTTAAAATATAGTGTTTTTTTAATTTTTAATACTACATAAAATAAATCCTTTAAAACAATATACATCAAATTATCTTTTTTAATATTTTTACAACAGTACAATGTACACTAATGTATATATGAATTACTACAGTTATTAAAATTAAAATTTTCTGAAATAAAAATAGTTGTAATTAGTGTTCATTTAAGTAAATTGATCACATATACTTTAATCGAAAAATCAAAGTCTATATAAATGTCGTTATTAGCTTTATATGGATAGTAAAAAAGTAAATACTCAACTGCCTTCAATATATTTTTTACGCTACACCTGCTGCGGAAATGAAGTAAATTAGTCATCTTTTTCTCCATCGAGCCTTCTACTTCATATACTTTAAGCATTTATAAATAACTACTTTTTTAACCATTCATCATCTTCACATAATTTATTCGAATTTATTATTGATTTTTCAAGAATTATTTCCTTCATAATTATTTAAATTATATTTCTATTATTTAATTCCTTAAACACTTATCGCACACACATACACACACACAGGATATATATATATATATATATATATATATATATATATATATATATATAATAAAAATTTGTCAAGTAATTTGTTGCATAACCAGACAAAAGTAATTAAATAATAATAATAATGGTAATTCATAAATACATTTATGTTTTAATTGCATTTTTTATGTATAATCTGAAAATAATTTTCAAAAAATAAATAAAAGTCTGTGATTAACACACTTATAAGATAAAATATATATTAAGTTAATTATTCTTCAATGTCATTTTTTCATACAAGGAAGAATGAAATGTAATTATTTTTGCAATCATTTGACATTCAGCGGTACATTCAAATTGTTTATTTTGTAATTATAAACATGACAATAAAATAGAAAATTTTAAATTATACACTCCTTTTTCGTGTATTTATATACGCATTTCATTTACATACAACATACATACACACACACGTATATATATATATATATATATATATATATATATATATATATAAAACAATTAAATATTTATTAGTTGACAACCATTCATATCTACTTAAATGGGTACAGGTGAAAGCGATAAATATCGTGTTAACTAAAGATAACTTCCATCAACACATTCATCAATTCACAAATCAATACCTGAATTGCTTATAAGGTTTGATAAATATTAAATTTGACAAGTAAAGATTTTTTTTATATATTTTTAAAAGCATGCATCGTATTTAAAAAGTAATTTAAAAATGATACGATAGCAATTTAAAAATATAGAATATTTCTTAAATGACCGAAATGAGTTATTAAATTTTAATTTTTTTACAAAACTTTCATTTATTGAAAATAGTAATTTTACCTAGAAAAAAATTTTGTTGATTCATTTTTAATATTAACTTAACATTCAATAGAAGCAGACTAATGTCGATTATTAAAGAAAGTTTTTTTGATGTTTTTATATACACCTAACATAAGAATTTGCAAAATTGCTTCATCTCACAATCTAAAAAGTAGCCATTAAATTTTTTATACTATATAATTTCTTATAAATATTCTAATAAAAAATAGTATTCTCAAAAAATCAACATCCGGCACAACAGATCGAATTCTGTACATCACTAATTTATAACGTACTGAAAGGATGTTTGAAAGTGATTTCAAGCACGACTTCGGTGCATTTTTAAGCGAGTATTATTACAAAGTCGCGTGCAGACATCCAGGGTCATCGAGATATTGAATACAAGCATCGGCGGTATGAAATTCATGCCATTCTGAAGGCATACAATTATATCGAGTTCAGTGTTGATGGAATAGTCCGATTCGAATAAATTCTGTAGCATGCCAATCCTTTTATTCAACAATAAATAGTAAATAACGTTATTATTATATTTTAAATTATCGTGGATGTTACGGTTGTACACGTCAAGATGATAATATCGTGAAAAATATTTCGAAATTAATTATTCGTTACGTAACAAAACGTGAAAATGAAAATCACTGACATTCTACATTAACCTAGTTTATAAAAGATGGGAGGAATTTAATACAAAAGGTTTGAAGTACCTGCTATTAATAAGAGTTGGTGTGTAAATATCAAGTGCTGTTAATATTACGTCAAGTTATTTGGAAAGAAAAGAATCAAGTTTCATACAGTCTACGCTCCCTTTTAAATACATCCCTTTTTTCACACAGCTTGAATTACAGAATGTTGACAATAAATCTGGTAAAGTTGTTATTATATACTTACTGAAAAAACTGGAAGCTTTTTATGAAATATATATTTTAAAACAAATATATATATATATATAGTAAAAAAGAGCGAGACAGAAAATGTAATAAATATCTATTGTACTGTATTTAAATTTTAAATCATTGCTCAATGATACAATAGTGTAGAAATAATGAGAATCATTGAAAGTTATAATTTGTATCTTTTAAACATGAAACACATTTATTAAAACTGAAATCTACTGGATTTAAAATTGACAATACATTGTATACAATGAAAGCAAAATGTCACAACGTACAACTGCATGCAGCTAATCAGAGCGAATATAATTTATAATGTTAATGTGTCAACGTTGACAGTACTGAGATTGAGTATAAGTGCCAATCAATTCTATGAATATATATATATATATATATATATATATATATATATATATATATATATATATATATATATATATATATACATACATACACATATGTAATATATTTACAGAGGTTCTTATAAAATAGATGATATGTAAATTGAGTATAAAAATATTCTTCACTACAAAATACAACAAATAATCCAATTTCGATTTCAAAATGTGTTTTAATGAAGTACTTATTCGTGTTTTGAAATATTAAGAAATAATTATTTATAACATTTTTTATCGTTTGAAATATCAAAATTAATATTTAAATTATTAACTTATTTCTTTAATAGTGTATTAAAAAATTGTGTTTCGTTTTTACTAGAACATAGATTATAAAATACACAAGTTTATGAAAGGAAAGTTTTCTTTTTATGTAACAAAGAATGTAAAATACAATATATTTACAAAGGATTTTTTTCCTACATTTCAATAATAACGAATTATTTTTTTATTTAAACTAAAAAAGAAAAATAATATTATTAAGGATAAGTTAAGAAATAACAAATATAATTCAACAAATATAACTTAAATAAATATTTGATGTTTTTTGAAATATATATGTATAAGTGTCATCGTACAAAAAATAGGCTAATTTTCATTATAAAATCGTTGAAAAATATAGTACTTTAAAGAAAGATAAGATAAAAAATTAAAGATTATTTAAAAAAAAGGTTATACATTTTTACATTACTTTATAAAAAAAGATGAATCCACCTTACAATTTTAAACTAATTATCAACTAATATTACATTATTTACATTATACGTATATATAATATACAGGGTTTTCCAATAAGCGCTTCAAAAGTTTACATGGAAATAAAACAAAAAGTATTTAATTAATTAGTTAGTTAGTTATTTTTATTCTTAAGCATATTCTATGGCAATAATGATGGAACACAACTTCACTTATATGACCACCACAACTCGCTTGACATAACCCATTCGTTTAGTCCAAATTTTTAATCACTCTTTCACATAACTATGGTCCAATTTCATAAATTACACGTTCAATATTAATTTTTAATGATTTTGCTGTTTGTGGTTTATCAGCATAAACCAATGATTTCACATAACCCCACAGAAAATAATCCAATGCAGTTAGATCACATGATCTTGGTGGCCAATTGATGGATCCATTTCGTGAAATAATGGATTCATTAAACTTTTATTTCAATAATACTATTGAAGTTTTTACAATTTATAAGAGTTGTTGAAGTGTTAAACGTTCCATGATAATTTGTCAAACTATACTGAGTTAAATTGTCAAAATAAGCTTAAAAAATCAAAAATGGCTGCTACCAGCTGTCAAAGTTCTGAAATTCTTATTACAAAACCGTATATATGAACAAATGTATTTAAGGAAGGAAGTAATATTTGTAGAATAAAAAACTTCTATTCAAATAAGTATTTATCATTGATTGTCGTAATTACTTGTCTTGATATTATATATATATATATATATATATATATATATATATATATATATATATAAATATGAATTATTCTTTATGAGAATTTTTCACAAACAATAATTGCGGTTTTATCTGTACACGTAATTCTCACTTACATCATTGTTTTGTTGCGTTACGTACAGTGCAATACCTAATTATACTTTCACTGTTTAAAAAAAGGTAATCTTGTAATCTCAATGGTCTTTGTTTAAGTTCAAATTTAATTATAGGACCGTATGTAATAACAACAATAAAATAAAAGATTGAGTCATTTCATACTCAAGTTCTCATAAATAATAAAACAAATAGTAGAAGCACACTATTCTGAAATAATTCAGAACAAAATTCACAATTCAATTGTGTGTTGAAGTTTATGAAGATGAATTTGAACACGGAATTCATGAATTGCAAATTAGATTTAATATCATGATATGTGTCGTCCCTGCATGAAAATAAAAGTGAAATATATCAACATTATGAAACTAATTACGAATTCACCCCGAATGTAATCAATAACAGATTTAATACGATTTATAATCAATGTACTGATTTCTGATACAATCGAGAACATATTTCAGGGATTTGAAATTGTTTCATTTCAAAAAAACTATTTAAGCCATAATATGTTCGTATTATAGACACTAAATGTAAATTTGCATTAAACGGGATTTAATACTGTTAATCTTTCTTTATGGCGGATTATGGAATTAAATCTTATAATACATTTATAAAAACTCTCATTTACAAATGGAAACAACAATAATGCAATTTTTAATGATTTTTTTTTAAAAAACTAATAATTATAAATGATTGCAACAAACTATAAAATCATAAAATAGGGGTATTTTAATTTATTTTTTATTTCAATTTTATTCATACGAAAATGTGTTTGCATAATAAAATTTATTAGCGATTCAAAATAAATGTTACTTTTAATTATGAATATTAATAAAATATAATTATATACGACATTTCATGTTTATAATATTTTTTTTAATGATTTCTAATCTATACCAAATATCACAACAAGGCCACACATTCAAGTAATAATAAAACAGCGTTTAATCTAAATGTTGAAAAAACCTAGTAAATCTAACTAGTGCAAAAAATGTTTCAAATTGCCAAACGACAATTTACGTAACCATTGCTGGATTGCAAAAGTTTCAGAGCGGTAGCGTGAAATCATATAGCGCAACACGAAACTTGACGCTAGTCGTATTCTTTTCGATCGTGACTAGTTTTAGCGCCAACTTGTCTGCGCCGATTACAGTACAGTCGCAAAAGTAACAAATGTACATTAATAACGTTCTAGCATGGTAGGCGTACAATACTAATTTGATTGGTATCTGAGTCGCTGGAGGCAGTTTTTTACTTTGGATTATACTTAAGTGAAAATTAGAATTTAAATCGCCAATTATATTGAACATCATTTGTTTCTCACTTGAAAGGCCCGAAATGATAAATTGCCTTGTTTTGGAACACATTTTCAACGATTTGGAATAAACAACATATTAAAAAACGGGTTATCTGTCAATTAAGGCTTAAAGACGTGTAAAATATTAATAAAGTAATTGCTTTTTTTATATATTTTTTTAAAAAAAACTGTTAAACAATTTTAAACATCGACGTATAATCATATACAAATTAATGTCCTACTTATCAGAAACTGAAATAATAAAAAAAAGTATATTTTAGATGTATAATTATTTCTCTGCAAAAAATAATAATTATTTAAAATTAATAATTAGAACAAAAATAGCATAAATTCATTAAAAATCACATTATAATTTTTGTAATAAAATTTTCAGACAGAAAATTATTATTCATAATTTCATATAATTCTAATAAGTTATTGATAATCACAACTAATTCAATACTGATAATCTAATAAAAAATGTGTGATTTAAACTAGGAAAACATTTTGTAAAAATTACACAAAAATTAGGATAAGGAAATAACACTAATAAAAAGCAATTACAAATCGACCAGAACAAACATAACAATGTAGACAAAGAACGCAACAGACAGTTTATATATGCAAATGTAAAAGTAGAAGTAATAAAGTGAAATGGAGCATATAATGTTGAAAAACGAGGGTATTTTGAGAGAATAGACTAATTTCACATCCAATTATCATTTTTATGATTCCATATTATTATTAATAACAGCAATAATAATATATTTTTTTTATTAACATCACTAAAAATAATTTTAAATATAAAAACAATTTAAATAATGCCAAATATTTCTTTGTCCGGTCTTATGTTGCGTCACAAAATGAAATGAATTTATATTACATAATATAACGAAACAAACGCATTGTTTTAATATGAGAATTAATTATTATATTTTATTATTCACTTTTATAAAGCACATAAAAGATTACAAGAAAATATTACTATGCTTAAGGTTATTGTTTAAAAGTTTATATATAAAAGAATACAAATATATTTAAAATTACACACACACACACACACACATGTGCATATATATATATATATATATATATATATATATATATATATAATGATAATTAATGAAATTTAAATTTTATCTATATTTTGCTTTGTTTTTCATTTCATTTTACGAAATATTGCGAAAAATATTAATTAAAATCAAGGTCTGTTACTAATCGATTCTTTTTCAAATAACATTATCTATAAAGAAAGTAATCCATATTTGTTTAATATTTATTACAATGTTATTTCGTTCTTTATTAATAGAATAGACCTTCGAAGATTATTAGATATTTATTTTAAACAAATATAGATAATCAATAAAGAAAATATACTTTTATTTATTTATTTATTTTTTTGATACTGAAAGTAATTTTAAATACAAAGGAGTTTATTGATTCAAAATTACATTAAGAATTGATCATATAATTAAAAATGTTGAGCTAGTTAAACAAGAAACTGTGAAACGAAAAATGGGGTATACAATTCATTAATTTTTAACAATACAAATCACAATAGAATATGAAAATATTATTTTAAATTAAAATTATTCTTTTAAAAAATAATCATTAAAATTTGTAAAAACACGACACTCGAAAGGTTATGTCTAATTAGAGAAAATGTCGTATAATTGAATATCAAATTAGAACGATTATTAGATTACTCATGCACTTAATTGTATTTAGATGTTTAAATTAAAAATTGATATTGTTTAATCATTACCTTTTTCCTCCTTTAGCACTGTCATCGTCATCTCCTGGTATTCCTCCAGTACCAGAATCCTATAACAAAAAAAAAAATAATTAAATACAAAACCAAATCAAACAATACCGGTCTGTCATTAAATCGTTTCAAGACGATTCATTCATCAGAAAACTATTTGATCATCGTTTAATGCTATTCTTAGAATAGCAGTTCAATTCTAAAAACGATTGAGTTACGAAAAACACATCATACATAAATATAATGGCGAATAAGAAATTAGAAAATACTAAGAAATTCAAAAAGTGACTTTCAAGTTTTAAGAATGAATCGAAATGTAAAAAACATTTACATTCTTAAATAAATTTACACAATTATTTATGACAAACACAATGTATTAATGAACAAATAATAACAGACAATATTTATCTTACTCGTAGATGCAATGTTGGAAAAAAGTGTTTTTAAACGTTTATATTAAGCAGTAAAAAACATAATTTATATATATATATATATATATATATATATATATATATATATATATATATGTAATTCCATTAAATACATTGTAAACATTTTCTAATTATAAATAGCATAGTTTTAATAATTAATGTACGAGTTAAATGTACAAATACATATTATCGTAAATAAAAGGTTAAAGGTAATAACATTAATAATATAATAAATACCTCACGTTTATGTTAATATAATTTTGTTGTTCTTCAGAAAACATATTATTATGTCGCCCTCAATACCTCAATATGAATTAATGGATTCATGTGCACTTATTTTATATGCTATCTAATAAACTTCTATTATTATTATTAAATTTATAACAATTTCTTTTAACTATAAAGCAGTGAAAATAAATTATAAAACTTATATATATATATATATATATATATATATATATATATATATATAAACAGAGACTTATTGTAAAAAAAATATAAACCAATGACTATATACGATATTTAAAATTGCTTAAACAAGATTTCTTTACAAATAAAGCAAACAAAATTCAATCGATTCAACGATGTGAAAAACAGCTTTCTTAGTAATATATGAAAAAGGTGTATTGAAATGAAATTGTATAGAATTTTGAAGGTTACATATTTCGTGAAGTATTTATATTTCAAAAGGAACATCTGTTTACTTTACAAAAGGTGTAGTGAGATCTCTTGTTTGGATTAAATTTCTTAAAGAAGTTGATACAAAAATTAAATAAAAGAGAAAGTGCAATGTAATCCAGAAAAAATATATATTAATACAATGTTTTTAAGGATATTTTATATATAATTTCAACTATATAAATGACAAATTCATATATTAAGATGTTACTTTTTTATACACCATAAAAAAAGTAAAATGAAATTATAAACGGTACATAAAACTTGTAAAAGTGAACGAAATTTATGCTCGAGTTTTTCGATTTGTTTGAAGAAAGCTGATTTACATGTGAATTATTTTTGCTAATGATTTTAAAAGGCTTTACGAGCTAAAAAATTAATTTAAATCAGTTTTGCTTTCACGTAATCATTTTCAATGTTTTTCAATTTTGAATGTTAATAGTAACTTAAAAAAATAATAAAAATATATGACAAACATTTTTCAAAAATTTCAATTGTGAAACAGTCCAATTTGAATTTATACGAAAATAAAATTAAAATAAATTTATAATCAATTATTAAAACGTACAATCGATAATAAATATCAATTTATTAAAACGTATAACAATTAATATAATCTTTATTCATATATTTATTTATTTCATGTTATACTTATTATATTTTCTATATAACATATTTTTTTATTGATAGGATTAATGTATTTAGTTTTTACAGTAATTCTTTAGAAATTATTTTTTACATAAAAATGAAGTTGCAAAAATTTTTACTAGTCATGTTTCTTTTAAATTTCAATAACAGGTAAATATATTATTAAGCTAAAACATTGTGTGTGTGCATATCCATTATTTTTTTAAATTGTAATTTTTTAACTGATATTAAAACTATAATATTTTTTTTAAAAAAAAATTCCTCCAAAAATTTATAACTAATAAACAAAAAATAAATATAATAAGAATTATGATATAGGGTTTTCCAAAAAGAATTTCAGAACTTTGACAGCTGGTGACAGCTATGTTTGAATTTTTTTAAGTTCGTTCTGACATTTAAACTCAGTATAGTTTGGCAAATTATCATGAAACGTTTAACACTTTTACGATGCTTATAAATTGTAAAAACTTCAATAGACTTATTGAAACAAGAGTTTAATGAGTCCATTATTTTACGAAATGACCCATCAATTGGCCACCAAAATCATGTGATCTATAATAAGATTAGATTATTTTCTGTGAGGTTATGTGAAATCTGGTTTATGTTTATAAACCACAAATAACAGAAGAAGAATTAAAAATAAACATTAAACGTGTAATTCATGAAATTGGACCACAATTATGTGAAAGAGTGACTAAAAATTGGACTAAACAAATGCACTATGTCAAGCGAAATCGTGGTAGTCATATGAGTGAAATTGTGTTTCATTATTAATACCATAGAATATACTTAAGAATAAATTAAAAAAACTAATTATTTAAATACTTTTTTTCTTTCCGTTTAAACTTCTGAAGCGTTTATTGGAAAATCCTATATAATACAATTACTAGAGATAATTCGTACTGATGTTGTAGACAAGAAAATAGCGTAGTAAAATAGTAAATAATAAATAACATCCACAGGCAACAGCCTTATATGAATAAATAAAATATCGTAGGCGAACTGTATACATTACGACCTACAAGACATATCGGCGCCGCAAAACAATATTATTTCGAATCATATATATTATATGAAAGCCAAAGAGACACTTTCTCTCCATACATAAAATCATTTTTAATTCGAATATGAATAGATATAACCGACATATACATATTTTTTTACACATACGTTTTGAGACATGACACAGAAAACGCTACAATATTCTTTAATGTGAATGTATATAAGGAGTAATATAATCTAATGCTAACTCAAGTGAAACCAGATATTACTCTGTCTAAAGGTGTATGTATAACATTCACGTATTGAAGGAAGCCACTAAAAGATTACCTTATATGGAAAAAGCATACGTTCAGACATTGAGTACATTTATCTGTATATACGTGTAAACGTAATTTCACGTGTTAACGTGAATAGTTTGTTCGCGTATTACAGCAGCACTTGAATCATTTGACCAAAGTATTTTATTGCTGAATTGTTCTTAAACATCATACAATTTATATCATTGCATTTTGTTTAAATTTATTTAACTGTTCGTAACTGAAAAACATTAATTATAGAACTAAAATTTAATTTAATATTTTTTTTTAAAAAAAAACAATGCAAGCGTAATCAAAAGTACAATAGAGCTATAAAATTATACATACTATTTAAAATAATTGAATGTTCTATTGTAAAATTGTAATCAATATTTTTTTTATATTTCTCAATTGATTATTTATTAAAAAATCTTATTAATTGTTTTTCTGAAATGCTTTATAACTAAATATACTTAAAGTAATTAAAGCTAATTATACACAAATATTACAGATAAAATAAAAATAGTATTATGCATCAATTTTTAGATAATATTGATTATTGCATATCAATTTAATTACATTATAGTAAATATTAATTGTAAATAGTCAAATTAAAATCGTACTATAAAATCAATAACTGATGTTAATATTTAAAATTACATGTCTGTTGGTTAATATAAAAATATTAGAAATAGATCTTTTTAATAGAAAGTTGCTATACATAATTTTTAATTTAAATATATTTTTCTGATATAGAAAAGTGATCGAAAGATTAATGACTTATTTTAAATGAATATACTCAATATATTTATAATTGAAAAAATAAAATATCAGACATATAATTAATATGTATACAAAATAAAAACATGAATTTGATTTTATTAAAAACGATTTTATAAAATCATCAATCACAATCAAAATACATGTATCTATTTCTGAAAATAATAGACGAACAAACACGTAGGTGTTCGAACACGTCACTTGACATTATTCCACAAAATACAATATTAATTGATGTTTTGCGTGATATTGATCATAACAGTTACCAACAATTCATAGCTAGACTTTCTGTAACTCGTATTTTATACTGCAGTAAAAATAAAAATTTCGACCAATATTTTTTTTTTAAAAAAAAGAAAACACATTAGACACAATCATTTAATGAGGTCTTAAACCTTCACCAAACATTGACGTTGATTAAATTTTGATATGTTTAAAAGAGAATTCTATCTTACTTGATCAGAAGATAAAAAATTACATACAACTTTTTTCAATGAAAATAATTTGTATTTTGAGTAAGGTTTAAATATAATGATGAAATAAACATAAATTTCACTTTGTAAAATAAGGAATGGAAATAATTCATAATTATAAAAGTATAGAAAGAAGTAAATATTTTTATATAGTTAATTTGTAAATTTCCAAAATATTTCATACAATGAAAAGTGATAATATTTCATTTCAAAACTATAATAAACGTTATATCTTTATAAGAAAGAGCTGCAAACAAAATTACAACCCGCTGGAAATATAAAACGATTATTTAATATCATATTTCATGTTAATACACATCCTGCTTAACGTACAGCCGGAAGAAATCTTACATCAGGTGGTCATACTTGTGTAGGTTAGAAACACTTAATGTTCTACAAAGATTATGATTTATAATTTACAATTATAAGTTTAGTACAAATACCTGCATCTAAAATATTAAATAATAATTTATCAGTGATAAAGATGTACATTTTTTTAAAAAAAAAACAACAAATTTTAATAAAAATAGCTATAACAGAATATACTTTTAAAAAAAATCGTAATAATTTTAAATATTATATATTAAAATTGAAATTTTTCAACATTTATCAATTCTTTTTTAAAAATAAATATTCATTAGCTTTTCTCATTTAGTCTATGTTTATAAATATATAATTATATGTTTGTATTCAAATTAAATATTTAAACAAAGCAAACAAATTATAAATTATTTTATAACCTACATTCGATTTCTTTTTTAAATACATTAATTATTATAAGGCTGACCAATACATTATTAAATCAGTGTAGCAATATCCTGGAAATCAGCAATTAAGTGACAATTTTATTACGAACAGTTATAAATCATATAAAAGTTGATTTTATTCAAATATATTATATATTGAATACTGAATGCAAAAATGAAGCAAAAACTTTTGACAACTCAGCGAAGCATGGAAAATATAATGTTAGGAATTTCTAAACGTGATCGGGAAACCAGTAAATATATACGAGAACAAACAAGAATAGTTGATAGAATAAATAAAATCAATAAAATGGGCACAGACAGGCCATATATCAAGGATAGAAAGAATATATGGACAAAATTCATTATAGAATGGTGACCAAGAAACAAAAAGAGGCCAAGAAAAATCTTATCAAAGATGAAGAGATAAAATTGTGAAGTATAAAAGAGGTGAAGATTCGATAAGATTAGTTACGAATAATCTTAACATTTAAGAAGAACTATTGACACTTGATGAGACTTTCGACATCAATGGGATAATATAAGTTTTTATGATTAATATAATCTATTTATGCATATATGAAATTAATAATTAGTTATAACTAATTTACTCATACAATAATTATCTTTTCATAAAAATAATTTAAAATCATGTAGACAGGTAGTAAGTAAATATGTTCATTTATTAACATACGAATATATTTTAATTTATAAATGATTCAAATTTAATTTTAAAAAATGTTAGATGAAACAAAAATTTCAAAAAAAATAAAATAAAACAATGATAATGATTTATCTAATAACGTTTATAAAATCAGTCAGCATGCAATATTTTAATGTCAATAACATAAAATATTACACATATTACCATCAAACAAGAAGCATATGAAAATCAAATGATAGATGCTAAAAGAATGTCTGTCGATGAGCCAGGAATAATTATAGTCAACTGAATAGTGAACCTCAACACATGGCATAAATTAAAATTGAAAGGCATAGTTTAAACATGAAACCACAAGTTTCCTAGTGCGGTCGTTGTTGAAGAATGGCGTTGTATGTTTTGAACATCAACAAATAAAGTTAAACAGAATCCAGGGATACATTGCTGAAATACGAAGAGATCTTCACTCTACATCAAAAAAATTTAAACAGCTGCAGTTCTTCTGTATTGTCTATTTATGTCATGATACCATACTAATATTATATACTAAGAATAATATATCAGTCAATATACAATGAAAATTAATTACTTTAATGTCAGTTACATACACTTCCTTGTTAGAATATAATTATATATTGTTCTCTATTTATGTCTATCAAATATTGTCTCTATGACATCTTTGAGATTATCATATCCTTCAAACGCAGATTTACTATTCTACATTCTATTATATTTAATATTATCTTGTGAAATTGTGAAATAATATTATATATATATATATATATATATATATATATATATATATATATATATATATATAAATATTTAACCGAATACAGTAAATATATTACGATAATATAAACACAGTCTTATTCAAAATTACACTAACAACAAAAAACAATTAAAAAAGGTCCATATATTTTGAAACAATAAACTGCTATTATTAAAATTTATTGATTGACATTTTAATACCTATTGAAATGATTCGTTAGCGATAAAAAAATACACATTATCAATAACTGCTTATATAGTATTATTATTCTAATTTTATCATCAATCGATGCATTTACCCAATTCTATTTTTAGTAAATGTAGGTAATAAACGTTTTATTTATTTTCAATTTTTCGATAATGAAAATGCATCAAACTTATATGTTAAAATGTTTTATATGTAATATAAATATTTATATATACTTCAAAAATTATCTTTCAATCTACTATAATTGAATTAAACTATTGTAAAATAAAAATGCAATAGTTTATTGTTTCAAAAGAATAAAAAAAATGTGCACGTTTAATATTACCGAAAATAAGTTTGAATGTCATTCTTTCGATAATAACAGAGATTATATCGTATTAAATCCACTACCTTCTATTCGGAAGGTCATCAATTCAATCTCGACTCAAGGCCAATCATGGGATGATCGCGGTTTCTTTTGTTTCTTAGTCTTGAATAATTACAAGATCACTTTTAACATCCCACGAAGAAGAACAGATCATCAAATACTCTAAATCTCTTAAACAGTTGTTGAGCAAAACATAAATACGACTGTTCGAACGAACTATCATTAATTTGTTGAAAAGAGGATCATAACGGATAATCCGATACGTTGTTGACTTGTTTAGTTATGTCTGGGTCGAACAATGACACACTGCACTCTTCATGTTGCGTGCAGAATAAATCTAAAGTGCAATTAAGTGTTATTGTGTTTTAGGAAATAACATTTCGATAAGATTTCAAGAAAATTACAGTTTAATAATTTATGTAAATACTGAGTAATGTTTTATGCATGTTTAAACGAAAACATACGAAATGAAAGATATTAAATCGATTATACATATAGGTCACAAACAAAAATAAAAATCACCTCATTTCCAAGTTTTGTGTGTCAGTGTCTTTATAAAAAAAAAACCGTTATAAATATAAAGTAGCATTTTAAGATATGACATTATCAACATTGTGCAAACACTGTGTAAAAAAATACAATTTAAGTATATTTAAGAAAAATTTTAATCTAAATTATGATAATCAAGGTCATGACGAATAATTAGAATAATAGTATTCTGTTCTAACAAAAAACAAAGAAATTCTAAAACATATTATGCATTTCTCACAAAACAGGTGCTGTCGTTTCAGATTAGGTCATATATGGACACACTATTGTAATGCCGACAATATATAGTATATGGCCAGAAATGTGCTTTTTTGTATTACAAGTCACATCAAGACTAGAAAGCAATCTGTTCAATCATTCAATTGTATCCACAGGAGTAAAGATGAACATATTTATATATTTTTTTATCTTGATAAGTTTTTTGCTTTTCCTTTTTCTGCGATGCTCAATGATATACGATCGAGGCGAAGCAAGGACCACAACGAATTTAATAGTTTTTTGCTTGTAGATTAAATGTAGTGGGATACTGTTGTAAACACTATTATTTACATCAGTTATCATTTGATCATTTATTATGAATCAAGTCTTTTAGTCGTTCATAAATAAAGTAGTATTAAAAATATTAATTTATACATTTTTGAAAAATAATACAAACTATAAAAAATTGAAAAATAATTTCATTGTCGTCTTATTAAATTTACAAAATTAACACTAACATAAAATACAAATTTTAAATTTTTATGATTACAAAATATCTTTATTATATTTTTAATTTGTAATCAGTTAGATATAATTTATTTGTACAGAATAAATTATTAAATAATAATATTGATATATTTATTTACAAATTTTTAACATACACATTTTCGATTGTAAATATTTACAAAGTATAACATAAATTAATATTTAATTATTTAAAACGAGAGTTTAATTTATTATTCAAATATTTTAGGGCATACCGAATACAAATAGAGGTCCATTAAGTATCTAGGACATTTTTTTAAGTAAGACAGAAACGAAGTTATTTCACGAAATATTTATACTTAAATGTTTTTTAATGTTTCTTTACTACCTAAAGAAAAACATTTTTGGTAATATTTTCAAATACGGAATAGTTTGTATAATATCCCACTACAATGAATAGTTCCCTGATCTATAGTAAAAGCTACCGTGATCTCAGGCTGAATCACGAAGAAGGTTTGTTACCAGCTGCACGGTCAACTGATCATTTCTGCAACAGAGCATGTAAAAGATCTCCACACGACGTGAATTATGTGCGGTGCCGACCACCTTCGTTACAATTGTTCTAGTCAACTCCAGTCCGTAGAGAAAATTGTGGACATATACAGACAATCTATGTCGTACGAACTAAGGTACCATTTGGGTAAAGGTGCAGTTTATGACTGTCTGTCTGGTAATAAATAATTTACAGAACGAAGAGAACATGTTTATAATTTTTTTTTGAATCAATATTTCTCAACTGCATATTACATGATATTACATGTGGGTATAGTTTTACCATATTATTTTATTGTACTTTGTTATTTATTACATTTTTTTATTATTTTTTTTATAAGATCTTGAGCAACTATAATAAAATATCTATTATTAAAGATTATCACTAGGCATGAGAAAATTATGTGGAATCAAATGAAATCGAAATTAAAATCTGAAAATTAATTCCCACACATAAAACATTCATCTGATTAGATATACAATAATAACGTTTTTATACAAACATTGATGTTTAAAATACTTATGTGATTGAATTATATATATATATATATATATATATATATATATATATATATATATATATATATAAATATAATAAACATTTTATTGACTACATGCAAAATTACAATAAGGCAAAATTTATTATTCAGATCGTGAGTGATTCATAACCCTACTTTTTGATAGAAAATCAATGTTTATTTACATCAATGATTCACCGATGTTTAATTCTGAACTTTCCTTTTAAGACATGTATTAAGGCAGTTGAAAAAATAAAAATAACAAAGATATTGTGAATAATGTTCTATATGCTGTATTCTATACATGTTTTTAGATATTTCGAAATGAAAATTATTTAGGTCTTATGTACCTATTGTAACAAAAAATAAAACGTTTAAAAAGTAATATAAATATAAATAAATGTGAAGTAAAAGTACAAATAATGAGATACTTGAAAATGAAACATGTGAATTTATTTTTATAGTTTTTGGATTGAAAAAAATTGGGGAAATTTACTTACATTTACAATCGAAAAAAATATATAGATTATTGATTATACACACACACACACACACACACAAATACATATAACTAGATATTTATATCCACGTATATAGACAAATATTTCCATATTAAAAATAATTATTTCACAATAATTATATACTTTTTATTACAGGCACATTATTATTTCAAAAGAGAATTATAAAACTAGTTACACTGAATTATTAACTAATTGTTCTTATTAATTTAAATTTAAGTGTTTTTTTAAAATATAAGAAATATTTTTTGAGGTATTACCACCGAACTATTTATTGTTGAAAAAGTATATTAAGATTTTATTAACTTTAAAATATAAATCATGCAAATTATGAACATAATATACCTACATACAATAAAAAGTATCTATTAAAACAATGAATTTTTGAATTACTACACATACATTTTATGCCTCGTCATACCTAATACATATATTAAAATATTAAAAAAAATAAGATTAATTAATTTTCAGTATATATAAATATTTGAAAACATTTTTTTCTATACATGAAAATGTCTTCTATAAAAGGTTATATATATATATATATGTGTATATAATATTATATCCATTCCAATGTACCTTAGTTGGTATTATCTCGATAAATATTTGAACTAAATAATTTACGAAATTCGCATGACGTTTTGATTCATCACACTTTCAGGATTGATGGGCGACATTTTATACCATTATGTATAAACTTAAATTAGTTATTTCATATTTGTCATGATCAATGTGAATAAAATATTAATTGGATTGATTTAGAATATTAGATATTCACATCCGACACTAATGTCAAGTGCTTTATTCAAAGAAGCTATTGAAATTCAAATAATTAATCATACTTATTTTGATTAATTTCAATTCACATGAAAAACATACCACATAAGTATGTATATGTATGTATATATATATATTTATATATGTATATATATATATATATATATATATATATATATATATATATATATATATATATGGAGAGAGAGAGAGAGAGATGTTGTTTGGGACAATAACTTCAGATTGGTAATCAATGAGTCAATGAACGTATTTTTTAAGTATTTGAATAAAATATACATCTACTTAATTAAGTAAAAAATTATATTAAATGTTATATATGTTCTTAATAAAATTTATTAATGTGTACACACACTTGTACGTATGTATGTATGTATATATATATATATATATATATATATATATATATATATATTTATATGATAGATTTAAAAAAAAAACACTTATAATAATAGAATAAAAATGTATAATCACTTCGAACTTCTCAAATAAAAAACATACACGTAATCAATGAATGAAATAAATGCAGTAACCATAAAATTCGTAGGAATGTACTCATTTATTCTGCTAAACATGAGATGCATTTAATGCAAGCATATTTTAGTAATCATTTAATTTTATACGTCGTGCAAGTATACAGACATTTCTTAATAATGTACACAAAGAAACTACCCACACTGGAAAAATATATTTTACTGTACATTTATTAATTATTAGTTCAACAACCTCTACTTCTGAAAACTGAATAAAACGTATGTAGACATTTAACAATTTTTTCATTTTAATTATGTAATTGCTATATTATCTCTTTTGTAATTTGATCATTTCTAGGTTAGCGTACAATTATCCACGAATTTCAAAGAAATGTTGTGTTGGATAAAGAATAAATATTTTTATTGTTCATGACAAAAATATTTTCTTAATTTTAAGTACAAAATATCAACTAATTAATAATGGAAAGAGAAAACAAATTTATAATTCTTATTATATTTTCATATACACTTCCATTAATTTAAATCAAAAAACATACAAGTAAATTTTAATTTTTAATATTTCAATTACCATTTTTTTAAAGAATTTAATTTATATTTCAATCTGGAAATATAATACAAAATGAAAAAATTAAGATAGTAAGTAAAAAAAAATAATAATTTAACAAAAATAACTTGACTGACATTATTATTGTCAGTACTTATAATAATTTTAATTTTATATGAAAATGAAGTAAAATGAACTAAATAAATAATAAATGATTAATGTCATTTAGATAAATAAACGCGTTTAAATGTAATTAAAAATAAATATACACAGCTGCGAAAGATGTGATAAAGAATACATAATTAACATCACAGAGACATGAACAGCACAAATAATACAAAGTAGGAATGCAAACCGATACCTTTTAAAATTAACGAACAGGTTTTTCGCATTAAAGTAACAGCAAATTTTGTACTCCAGTTGTTGTAGTTTTAAAAGGTAGCATTAAAGTTAAGAGTATATTAACATTAAAAACCTTTTTATAAAGAAACTAACTGAGACGACAACTAAGAAATTTAGGATTTTATCTTAAATCAACAAACTTAAAAAAAATATCGTTTATCGTTATATATTTTTCCTGTATAGATATAAAAATAACTCGTTTAAATAGAAAACTAACTGTATACTAGCAATATCTATGTCAATAAAATCATATACATATATATAGTATAAATAAAAATGACATTTCTTGTTTATTTTATTTGTTTAACGATAAGTAAGAATATTTTTTTATTGAAACAAAGTTGCATTTCACTCTTCATATTAACAATGTCTTTTAACAGGTCAGTAAGTTATAACCGTAATAAAAAATGATTACAGTAAACAATATTAAACACAATATAACTATCATCGCCATCAAAAATTAATATAAAAACCATCAACGTATACTAAAATATACTTTAATCAAATGATTAATCACTAGTATAAAAAAATAAAAATGAAATTAAAAGAATAAATTTCTTTTTATAATTTTGTTACTTTTATTAAAGATCATTAAAAAAAATATATTTGTAAAAGTAATTAATTTTTTAAACACTTATTAAATATAAATTTCGAATAATTTAAAAAAAAATAATTTCAATTGAAAAAAATATAAAAATAATTTCTAATTATTGTTATTAAAAACTGTACATAAGAATGATAATTAAAAAGTATATTTTATAAAAAAAAACATGTTTCGGAAAAAATAACAAAGAAATTAAGTATTAGAAGAGCTTAAAAATGATATCCTTACCGAGTTTTTCGAACAAGCTCCTCCCATTGTATTGAACTAAAAGATTTTTAATTTTAAAAGATTATAAGACACCAAAAGAACATTATTAATATAAGTTAATTATAAACGATCACAATGTACAAAAAGAACATATCCACTGTATAAACTAAAATTAAAAGTCTTTGTTTCTACAAACGATTGTTCGCAAACGCGTGCTGATAGTAATTTAAAAATTATAATTTCACTTGAAAACAAACAATTCTCATTGCTATTTTGTGAAACAACAGTAAAGATTCGTGGGGCAAATCATGATGTACTTTATTCGACTGTACAAAGCAGTACCACTTTAAAAGTACGTTAAGGTAATACGAAATAGGTGACTGAACAATAATTTTCATATCTTTGTTATGTAATCACATATGTGTATACCTACACACATTGAGGAAGAAACTTATGACCTACAATTTAATTTTATTCTCAATTCACGATTAAGAAACTTATTCAAAATTATGCATATATGAATAATTGATGAAAATGGAAAAGAAAAACGTGACTTCATAAACAAAATACATAGTTTACATAGTATTAATTATTTTACATTTTCGTTATTAATATGTGTCAATACATTCGAAATCAACAAATTTTAAAAAAATATTTTTTAAAAATAATAAAAAGTTTTGTCTATAAATCATTTGAAACAATTCGATATTATAACATAATTGAATTTAATATTATTATCTTTTTATTAGAACAAGATTTTTCCTGTAATTTAAAAAATAATGAGTATCGTTTTAGAAGTCAAATTATATAAATATATTAATAACATAGATATTACACAACCTTCCTATAAATACTTTTAATGTAAATAAAATAAATGGATTTGAATTTAAATAACATAAATTTCAAACTAGAAATTCTAAATTAAAATTTCTAAATATAATATTAGTTTTGTAAGAAAATAATTATTTAATATTAGTTTGTAATAATAATTAAAAAATAATAATAATAACTTTAAATTAAGTACAAGTTCATTTTTAAGTATTTATAATTTTTCATTCTAAACCTTCAAGTTAATGACTTACTTAGAGTTATTAATTTCAAGGTTTGAAAATTTTAAGACATAATTACTAATTCAAATATATTATTTGAAACATAACAGTAATTGTATTTAAGAAATTGTAGATATTCGAATTTACATTTTAATTGTCATAATTTATAAAAATTCTTCAATATTTACTGATATATGTAAATGATATCCGTTTTAATCAGATTTATAAAAAAAATGATTCAAATTCTTAATTCAAAAATGAAATTCTATACTGATAAATATCTCAACACATAAATAAAAACAATTAACAAATTTTAAATCGACTCGCAGTAAAAGAAGTATTTCGTACAAAGATTTTTTTTACACAAATAATGTGACCTATTTTAAGTCTTTAACTAACAAACTGTTCACAGTTTATCAATGATCCAGATCACGTATTTCGAAAACAACTGTAAAGTTTATTGCAGCAGTGCTTCCATATGAAACAAATATACAATCACACCAGTCTCTTACGTAATTTTATAATGTACGATACTATTTTTTTTTAATTTGTTCAATGATTATATCAATCTACAATCATCAGCTATTTCTAACACATCATTGTAATTAAGAATACATATCTAGGTGAAACCATAAATAAGTATAGTAATAATACAGGTGCAATTATTTCATATATTGCTTTCACTGGAATTGAATGTTGTTGAAATTTGAACTTTTTATACAGTTTGTCAGAATTTGTACACCAGTTATATATATATAATGTTACAACATTATTATTATGGAATATTGTAACAAACTGTTGACGTACATGCCATTTATTCTTGTGTTTACTGTTATATTAAAAACTATACTAACAGACGTTTCAATGTTGCTAAATAGACTTACATAAACATTTCAAATCGTTTCAAAAGAGCGTTGCACTCCGGTGCATTAAATTTCAAATGAATTATTTTATGTAATAATAATAGATATATTATTAGTACATTTTTGAAAATAATTTCAAAATTATAGTAAAATTAAATCAGTAGATATGATTATACGATAAGATGATACAGATATATAAATGTTTACTAATTAGATAACTATCAAACTTTTATATTCTTAACATAATAAACAAAATGGTATAAACAGAAATTTAGTAACAATTATTTCATTTTTTATATTGCAAGATTACTTTATAATGAAATAATTTTAATTATGTATTTCTTCATTAATAATTTATTATAAAGAAAAACAAAGTAATTGGATATGGAGATAAACTCCGATTTGATAACAAAGAAGAAAATAAGTAACAAATATAATGATAACTTTACAATGAATGAATAGTTTATTAAAACAATATTGACTTCGTAAACATAAAACTTTCTCTAATAATATTGCTTTGTCATACAAATTGTAATATTCTTCAGGAGTTCAAAAGCGGAAAAAGTATGAGGCTAATAAAGTAACACACTTTTTAAGATACGTGAACTTCCGCTAATATCTATATAATAATTCACGTATTTTTACGCGCTCTGTACTTCTTATATATATATATATATATATATATATATATATATATATATATATATATATATACGAATCCGTGTATATGTGTGTGTGAGTACAAGCAAACACGCATAATCATAGATTTATAGGTATAAGTAATTATGCACGTGTTTGCGTGTAAATTTTGTTTAGATAAATAATTACATATATATATATAATCATGGTTTCTCTTATACACAAGAAAAACCTGCTTTTCGATGTATTATACAGACAGAAATATCACATAATAATATAAATACCAATCTTTTAAAAATATGTATAGGTCAATGGTGTCATTGATATTATTATTTGTCATTGAATATATAATAATATGAGAATATATTTTGTTTGAAAGATAATTAAAAACCAATAAGCATTAAACAAATGTATGTTTATGTTTCTTAACACATTATCTAAAATCTTATAAAATATTTAAATTAATTATCTCTTATAAATAGTATTAAGTAAATAAGTAAAAATATATTTATGGATAAAAACAAAGTTAAACGAATATATAAAATAATGAGAAATAACCTGATATCTAATCTTCGGATGATTAATATCTGGACTTTTTCATATATTTTTGGAATTTTAAAACATGACAATTGACAAATAAACCACTGTTTCAGAACTTTCTTTGTTACTGGTTTAATAATCTCTCACTTTTAATAGTTGAATGTATATAGAATATGTTTTATATGGAGAATTCAAAAACGAATACAAATTCTTCTAAATATTTAAACGAATTAAAATAAATAATAACATACCTCTATTACTGAACAATTTAGTAACAAGTTGTGTGGTGTTTAGGTATAAATAATTTGTGAAAGTGGATTAGTCAGTGTTAAACTATAATTACAAATATATGTATAGTAATACTTAAATTATATAATAATTACAAAAATATTAATTAAAAACATATTAATTACAGTTAATTATATTATATATATATATATATATATATAAATTATAAAAATTAAATTTAATAAAAAAATCTCAACAAATTACTGAATAGTCTACATAAAAGTTATAGTTAATAATATATACATTTAAAAGACCTGTTTCAAGAAATTTACGAAGTTGTTTTATTAGAATTTATAATTGCATTTTATTACAGCTCTTGCAGAATTTGACACTTAAAATGAACTTTCTCAAAAATCAATATATTTTATTATTCATATTTTTTATAAGTGTGTCACTGACCTATTAATAATATTCGCAATACAAAATAACATTTATAATATATTTAAATGAATATATATATATATATATATATATATATATATATATATATAAATTTAATTAGAATATAATAATTGTGTTTACCATTTACATCAATAGATAAAACATTTATTTATTTTTTATTAACAGTACAAATAAAATAAATAAGTGTGATAAAATACTATAATATTTTATATTTAAAGAATTACTACAATTAATAAAGAGGAATTAAAAGGGTTTACTTCAAATTATATAAAATATAAAAATATATCTCAATTTGTCCTAAAAGAGGTTTTATGTATGTCTCTCAATATGCTGGATAAAAAAGGACAACAACTTAAAAAATGCTTATAAACACTAGAATAAATGATATTTGTTGATGTAATGGTATTATCAAACATTTACATTTAATGTTTTTTTTAAAAAAAAATAAATAAAATAAAATAACAACTGTTGAACTGAATTTTGATTTTATTTACATGTTTTTGAAAATGTGAAATATCTCATATATATATATATATATATATATATATATAATCTTAAAGTATTATAAAGTGATAAATCAAGTGTACAGTAAAAATCAATAACATAAACCCATTCATGTATGTTTATCCATACAATTGAGCTACACACGCAATCATTGAGAGTCGGTATGAACAAATACAATGTACAGGAAACAGAGGGGGCAAGTAACTACAGGACATGAATGCAGATCACATAGTACTATGTGAATGCAGTAGGAATTATGTTAATCAATATGCAATATATATATATATATATATATATGTATAGTAAATGTATAAACTATTTATTTGACAAACTTTCAATAATTATTTCATCATACTTGCTTTGCTAGGAACCAGCAGGTAAATTATTTAATATCGTGAATTTTAATTATTTCTTAAGAAGTGAGTCAGTTCTTATAAAACAAAAAATCGATAATGAATTTTTATCAGTCTACAAAAGTATTTTGTAATGTTTTTATATACGCCTGCGAACATGTACATATATATATATATATATATATATATATATATATATATATATATATATATATATAATATGTATAAAGACAAAGAGTATATACTTTCACACATGTGACATTAACAGGAAAATTATTTCAGGCAAGTCTCTTTACAGTGAGTTAAATGTCACTCATACACCTACGTGATATATAAAATAGGGGTTGAAATAGATAGTGAACGTACGATCAAAAAGATCCGTATTCTGTGTGAGCGCACATTGCGTAAAAGTGGGAAAGATTGTATGTGGGTGAACGGAAAATGGAAGGGATGCTATATAGGAAGTAGAGTAGAAATGAACAAAGCACAAGGCCACGCGATCGATGTCTTAGCGTAAAAGATTCTTTGTGGTGGGATCCTGACGACGAAATTATTATTCAAGTTTTTTTTTTCTTTAAAACTTTGATATAAAAAATATAGCAGCACCTTTCTGTTATAGCTTAAATAAATACCAAATACATACATACATACATACATACATACATATATATATATATATATATATATATATATATATATATCAATAAAAATATTACTATTCGTGATAAAGTAATATTTCAAATATTTATATGCCTTAGATAAATTATTTTTTAAAAATTTAAACATGTACAATACACAATTCAACACTAAAATACAATATATAAATACTTCGCATAAAGGATACGTTTTTATTCTGAATTAACATGCATAACATGAAACACAGAAAAGTTAAATTTATTATATATGGATGCAAAAGTTAAAAACAATGAGTTTTAACATATATATGTAATATACACAAATATATATGTATATATATATATATATATATATATATATATATATATATGTATGTGTGTGTGTGTATTATTTTTTTAATGCGTATATACAGGTATTAAAAAAAGATCCACTCGCATTCATACACACACAATCTGTAAATTGTGTATTTTTGATAAACGAAATAAAGAAAACAAAAGAATTAATGATTCACAAAAAAAAAATATATAGAAACGCAACCGTATGCAAAATTCTATTTTTGCGTATGCGAATAAAAGCCGAAAGCCGACCGTGACCGACCACTAGTAGAAAATCCGACGCTGACGACGACGCTGTTGTCCGTCGTCGGTTCAAGGCCCCAGTAAAAAGACACGAGCATCGCCTACGCGAGGCATTGAACTTACAAACACAATGCAGCATCCCGTGTGAAACAATACATTACAAGAACTACCACCGCAGTAGTAATTCACAACGCTCTTACCCCCAACGAAAATCTTAACTATAATAATATTTAATTCTCCCCAGATGCTAATCAGTGTTTGGCTTGATTAACGTTAAGAAAGAGTAATTGCATTGTTAAGCTGTATATGTAATTTTATGTCTACTATCTTACTTGGTTTATTTATTTATAACATTATATGCTGAAATGTGTAAGGAGGTAAAGGCGACAAATGTAAACTCATTAATAAAATTTCATAATTAGCAGCGTTAAAATAATTGAAATTTTTTATATTTTTTTTCAGTTCTCTTTAAATTATTTTCTAAATTAAATATAAAAATAGAAATAAAATTACCACTTCCTTTAATAAGTAAGCTTTTATAGAATCAAACCCATTATAAATTTATTATTTCATTCCGTTATTATAGTTATTTATTCTCAAAGAAAAAAAACATGTTTTTCGAAAAATAACATTTATATATATATATATATATATATATATATATATATATATATATATCTATATATATATATATATATATATATAGAGAGAGAGAGAGAGAGAGAGAGATAGAGAGAGAGGTATAAGGAGGTGTACAGAAGAACATGTGTATTGCTTCTTTTTAATAAAACACAAATCTAAGTGTTATATTTGGATGACCCTATATACGAGGGTAGTCCCATAAGTACCCGGCCTGACCTAGAGATGGCGGTAGTTGTTTGAAAAATATCACTGTATTAGAAAGTACACAATCTATAAAGCATATGTTTCGAGTTTGAGGACGCCACGTTGTTTAGTATTTGTTTGGCAGCCATCAATAGTGGACGTTTTCAGTGAATTTGTGAAAATGGAGAAAATTGGTCATCGTTACGTGATACAATACTTTTATTTGAAAGGCCTCAGCCCAACCAATATAAAAGCTGAACTGGATTCTACTCTAAGTGAGTCTGCTCCTTCGTTTACAACAGTGAAATATTGGGTAGCAGAGTTTAAACGAGACCGTACGAGCTACCAAGACGAGCATCGCAGTAGTCGACCAAATGAGGTGACGACTCCAGAAATGGTGAAGAAAATCTACAAAGCGGTACTGGATGATCGTCGACTGAAAGTGCGCGAGCTAGCAGACATAGTAGGCATTTCAAAAAGTGCTGTACATCGCATATTATCTGAAAATTTGGACATGAGAAAGCCGTCTACAAGATGGGTGCCGCGTTTGCTCACACTCGAGCAAAAACAGTGTCGTGAAGGTGTTTCAATTGAGTGTTTAGCGAAGTTTCACAGCAACAAAGCAGAATTTTTGCGCCGTTTCATAACCATGGATGAAACATGGGCCATCACTTCACACCCGAGACAAAAGAACAATCAAAACAATGGACTGAAAAGGGAGAACCGGCTCCAAAGAAGGCGAAGACCGTTTCATCTGCAGGCAAGGTCATGGCGTCGGTTTTTTGAGATGCGCGTGGGATAATTTTCATTGACTATCTTGAAAAAGGAAAAACTATCAACGGCGAGTATTATACGAACTTATTGCAACGTTTGAGCGAAGAAATCAAGCAAAAACGGCCGCATTTGGCTAAGAAGAAAGTGTTGTTTCATCAAGACAATGCACCAGCTCACAAATTCGTTATTGCAATGGCCAAAATTAATGAATTAAAGTTTGAATTGCTACCTCATGCACCCTATTCGCCAGATTTAGCCCCCTCGGATTATTTTCTGTTCCCAAACTTGAAAAAATGGCTCAGTGGTCAAAGATTTCCCAACGATGAAGAAGTGATGTCGACAGTTAATGGGTATTTTGAGGAGCAAGACATTTCTTATTATAAAAAGGGTATCAAACTTATTGAACATCGCTAGGAAAAGTGTATAGAGCTGAAAGGAGATTATGTTGAAAAATAAATATATTTTTTTCCAAAATTTTTGTGTTTTCTTTGTTGGGTCGGGTACTTCTAGGACCACCCTCGTACAATATATTAATTTTAAGAATAACATTGTAAAAAGACGTTTATAGACATTTACAACAGTATTAAAGTAATTTTATTTTAAATTTACAAAATACATCATTCTAACATTTTAATCTTCAAGAATTTCAATTTTACGTGATAGCAATTTAATATGTCATTAATTATGTAATTATTCTATATACTAACAATTATCATTTCATAATACTATAATTAAATATTATTATGTC
This sequence comes from Neoneuromus ignobilis, assembly GCA_029203775.1. Taxonomy (NCBI): domain Eukaryota; kingdom Metazoa; phylum Arthropoda; class Insecta; order Megaloptera; family Corydalidae; genus Neoneuromus; species Neoneuromus ignobilis. The sequence continues at coordinate 13,177,596 of CP092090.1, forward strand.
CCTACTTAAAGAACGTTTACAAATGGCGGATGTATTATAAATATATATATATATATATATATATATATATATATATATATAAACACTTCATTAGATTAATTACATATCTGAAGTACAAGACAACACGTGGAAATTATGGTCACGCCAAAGAACATAGTAACTAAAATAAAATTAATTTACAGTTATTGGTTCGTTACGAGCATAAAACCAATTTATTTATAGTTTTATTACAACTTCGCACAATTTGAATATTTTTTTTTGATATAACGAAGTATTTATCTAGTTGAACACCTTATGCTATAAATGATAAATATGTCATATAAAATAATATTCCTACAGGAATACACCCACGTATAAAACAAGATTCATTACACATACTATTTCACACGACGCCTACACATGAGGGTAAAACATGAAAATTGGATCGATGTACACTCCAATGACGTAAGGGATGGTTTACGTCAGAGTTAATGGCCATGGCCTACTAAAACGTTAAGTCTGCAGTAGATAGGATTATTTCAGTCGATGAACATTTAAGGGTTGCTATAAGCAAGACGATATACAATTATATAGTTTATAGATAATATATAAATGAGCGTGCATGTGTAGTATGTACGTACGCTTATATATATATAAATAATCTATTTGATGTTTTACTCATTGTATGTAATAAATCATATTCAAGCTATACTTCCACTATATTCATTCATTTAAATAAATTACTTCATTGAATTAAACAAATAGTAATTTCTTTAAATAAATAATAAAAAAAAATATTTATAAAAATGAAACATCATACTAATATTTTATATTTGAATATATTTTTATTCAAAATTAAATATTTCTTTTGAAATTTTATCACCTTATAAAATTACAAGTTTAAAACATAAGAATTGAATTTAAAACCTTTTTTTACTAATTTTACAATGCCTTTATTAAAAGCCTTGCATTAAAAAATATTTCATCGTAAATTAATAAAACTCCTAACTGATGTTTTTAGTAAGATCGTTTTTTAGAAAAATTTAGAAAAAGGTATCACTGCATAAAGATTCGAATAAAAGACTTTAGCTTATTGAGCAACTGCAACTTATCAAGTATACGCCCAAATCGACAATTTATCATGTACTTGTATGTTATCATGTAACGGTAATCGAAAAAAAATGAAAACTGTTATTTCAATACAAAGCCGAACTGGTTATATAAGAAATATAAGAGTCAAAATTTGATTATTTACAATTTCCCAAGTGGAGGGGGGAGTAACCATTTACAATAAAAAATGTATACTTTGTAAATAAGTATTTTTCAAGTATACAAAAAAATTTTTTGGAATAAAAAAACTGTCCAATAGCAAATGAATAAATGATATTAATATTATTTTTAAAGAAAATAATTAAATTTTTATTTAAAATGTAATTACTTTATATATTTATGAATACTTACTAATTGAATTAATTTTAAAATATTTTTTTTCAAATCTGAAAACAGTTCGATGAAAGTATAAGAAGTTAATCCTGCATACGATGTCATTGTCTTTTTATTATCAAATTTGCGTCGTCATAAGTCGCGTAGTGAATTCAGCAAAGCGTATCTTTCTTATTATTAATACAGTAATTTTATTCAGGAAGTAGTCAACGTAAATTATTACTAAGAAACCATATATATACACACCCCTCGTAACAAATTTTAATATAACTAAAAATGATATAAGCGCAACTTTAAATTTACATAGTGTATTAATAGATATTATTAATCTGATTTTATTATATGTCCATATATAATACTTAGAAATATTATAATGATTTTGAAAATTAAAGAAGTATTTGAAAAGTAACACTGATATAAATTTACATTGTAACTTACTAAATAGACAGATATTTTTAATTTAAAATTAGTTTTTGATATTTCAGTTTATAAACTTGCTAACAATTAAAATAGGTTCTAAAAAAAAACTAAACCTTTTTACACACATTATTATAATTCGTTTCCAGCTACACTTTTAAAATAAAATGATTTTTTAAAAAGTAACCGCAACTATTGTACGAAATGAACAATTTTAAATTGGATTACCTTTTTTAATATTATATTATATTAATAATAAAATTAGTAATTTATATTGGATTAGGTAGTTATAAGTTAATCATTTTTTATAAAAAATAATATAGGGGAAAAAATAGAAAATATCGACTAATATAAAAAATTACAAAAACTGCAAATTCGCAAAACATAAATATAATTATTAAGATGATATAATAAAAAAATGATAGCATATCTTCTAAAAAATATTTATTTAAAATATATATCAACATTTTACAACTGGTACGAATATTCAGTTCATCAATATGTTAAAAGTTTCCAGTTTTCGAAAAAAAATATTGTTAGTAGTTAGAAGCTTTTAAATCAGTAATAAAAAGGAAAAGGACTAGAAAAGGGAAATTTTAAATGTAATTTTAGATTACTTTATTTCTAACTTTCAGTCAGTATCGTAGAGGGTCAAAAACCTTGAACGACCATGCGATAATGCGGATTCCTGGCGTCGTGACGTTCGAAGACTTGGAGCATTTTTCAATATAACGTAATCATTATTAAGATAGTACTTCTTACTAATTGAGCATAATTATATATATATATATATATATATATATATATATATATATATATAAACTTGATATTTAACAGAAAAATGTCACACACATTAATTTTAATGAGAGCTATTACAGAATGTTACGCAAAATATAAAAGTTTATGAGTGTAACATCTGTATGAATAACAAAAAAATTCAATCAAAATTAATTATGCGTATAACATCTTGCTGTCTCTGTACATAACTTGTGTTAGCTATAAGTTAAGAAAAAACAAAATTGCTATAAGTCTAAAAAACGTTAAATTTCAAATAAATAACAGACTGAGATGTTTCAAAACATCTATATATTTTTCATATATTTCAATCAATTTCTTTGTGTAAGATACATAAGTGTATCTACCTGTAATTCATTGCTAGATAAAAATTCCTTTCAAATTCTCCCAATTTGAAAAACATAACAGCTCCCTCTATTACTTTATTTTTATTATTTTAATAGCACAATAAAAATTATTAAAAAAATGTTTAAAATTGTTATTACTGAGGATATAATATTACTGTATAAGAATTGTAAAAAAATAAATTTATCATTTTCTTTGGATAAAATGAAAATAGTTACTTTAATTAATATAAATTCTATATCTTATATTAAAATATAATAATATTTTCAATTGAAATACGTGAAAATAATATCATTTATCTAATTATAGAAAAGTATAATCCATAATTATATAAAGTATTTTATAATGTAGTTTCCATAAATGATTATATTAGTGAATTTAAAAGAAAACAGATATTTTTGTTAAAAATAAATATTTTTTCATATAAGATTTTAAAATTAAGTAATAAATTTTACTTACAAAAATTTCATATTATTTATTATAAATCTGTCTGTAATCAATTTTTGCTATAATAGTTCGACAAACGTACTCTGTTTTTAAATTAATATCATGTTGAATGCTTTATATTTTCATAAGTCTTATATAAATGTATTTGGAAGAATTTATAGTTTTTTATGTGACTTCAGTGGTGTTAGAAATAATATTATTTAAGTATTCGAAGTAGTAACTATTAAGTACAACTATTAGAAGAACCAACAATTGATATTTCAATTCAGATGATTTTTTTAAAAAAGGTCTTAAAAAGGTCCTAATCCGTTACAAATAAAGGAGTATTAAAATGTCTAAAATTAACTTGCAAAACAACAATGCAAGTTATTTCAATACATCTAAACATTTTTGTTATTATTCTCCAGTAACAATCCAAAAAATATGAACAATAAAAAAGCCCTGTTTTACAAATTAACCGAAAACTATCTAAACAACGAAATTTTGTCATATTTACTTTATTCATAGATCTTTTTACCACAAGATCACACACTTTCCCAAATAAGATATTTCAAATTCAAAGGGCTGTAATTGAAGATTTTAGGGAATTTATTATTTTTTTAGATATGGAACTTTATTACAATTTATTATTCTATTAGAATAAAACGATTGAAAACGGGGAATCGTATTTTAACACATTTTATTGTATTGAAAAGAGGGTGTTTCAATTTCCACCTGCCACAAAGGTAATACATGATAGAAAAAATATGTTATTTCAATATCTAAATTACTAATTATACTACAAGACCATTATAAATGGTTCTAAATAAATGTTTAAAAGATTTTCTCGTTGCAGAGTAATATAGGGTCATCTAAATGTGACGCCTAGATTTGTGTTTTATTAAAAAGAAACAATACACATGTTTCCCTATACATCATCATATACACATGTTTCTTTTTAATAAAACACAAATCTAGGCGTCACATTTGGATGACCCTATATTTATTTAATGACATTGTTTTCAATTTATCTATTTAACTTCATGTATATTAAAAAATATGTAACAGATTAATTTTTAGATATTTTATATAATAGGTAAATACTTTTTTTATAAAATAATTAAATAAAAGGCAATTATATCATTTTAATTACCAAGTAGGAGAGCCACGGATAATATTGTTTGAATGTAAAAAAAGTAAGTGAACGATTTGTATTTCTGGTATATATATATATACACATTTGTTATATATCATAAATTACATTATTATTTATAAAGATAATGATTATTCAATGAAAAACGATTTAAAAACATACTATAAATTACATAAAATCAAACTGATTCTGACTGACAAGATACCAGTTAAAGCATCAATGAGATATTTATTTTACTAGCTGTTCTTTTGATTTGAAAGAAATACAAATGCCTGTTACTACGAAACCGGTTAAACGTCTATTATGTTCTTTTACATCAAATACTGGTGCAGCTGTACACTTTAATATCTACGGTTGTATCTCTTCCTCATTTCAGAGGTTTTTTTTAATGCCGACCTCAAGTCGGCTTATATCGTATCTTTGTACAATTCAATCAAATAATAGCCTTATTTATGAAATTAATTGTCTTATCTAATTAAGCGATTATAATTGTATTAAAAATAATTATAAAAACTTTGCTCCTTCTTAAGATAAATTATGAATTATAAAATATACGTAAAATTACTTACTTTAATGTTAAACATAGCACGGATTTTACCATTCTGTTGCCGAATTTTAAACGGTGGTCTTTTATCAGAAGATTCTACTATTCCCCAAGAAGTGATAGTTCCTTTTGTAATCACATTATGTACGGAACTTGAACCAGTTCCTGGTGTAAAACTAGCACCACTTGGGGTAGTTTGCGAACTACCTCCTTGTCCACCACCAGCAGCGCATAATATACTGTTCCAAGGAGATGGAGGACTTGGAGCACTAGGTGGAGGTAATATATACAACATGATAAACTAACACACTAATCACTGCCCACAAAAATTTATTTAATAAATTTCATGTTTACACGGTTCACAAACACCTAACAATTGTAAACATTTATGTTACAAATAAAAATAAATTAACTTAAAAAACAAACTAACGAATAGACATAGTTCTTTTATTACCGAAAGTCAAACACTGACAACATAGGATTTGCCTGTTGGTATTGTAGTGTAGTACTAAAGACCTCCCTCTCTTTACTTCTCTATTCACTACATGCGCGGACGACGCAGCTGGCAATGCCTAAAATTCTTGCCCTACCATTAAACCGTTAGCATCTGAGCGCAACTCACGATGTAATATACACAGGTCAAAACAAATCTGACAACCTTCGTGGTAAACACAATAAACAGAATAGAGTAAATATGATATCATTTTTTTAAGGGTTGATAAACTGACAGGTGGTTGCATCGAAATAATTCACACATTAATTATACAATAAAATATCCTATCTACAAAGAAAATATTTGATATATATATATATATATATATATATAAAAATACGAAAAAATGCTATTTATAATCATTATATTCAACAATACAATGCATGCTCAAAACATCTATTTGAATGAAACAGTACTGAATTGAATTATTTACACACACATACATGAATGATTCACTTACCGAGCTCTGAGGCGAACTAGCAACGCTTGGAGACCTTTGCACTGTCACTAATGCCATTGTTTTGTCGTAGTCACTATTTTACAATAGTTGTTTAAATAAATTGTCAATTTCATGTCAATCGACACTATTTTTTTTTATAAAGAAAACACACATACAAACATATATGTCACGCACATTCATTGACAGCCATATTCAATACCCCAGATGAGATTGTAAAAAGGTCTGATATCACGTTTATCCAATTTCACACGTACGGACATCTAGTATCGTAACTGCAAACGTACGTCTGTGTGACACATGCTAATATTTGAATACATAACCACATTTCAATTATGTTAACTGCGGAATTTCTTTTGCAAAATGTCTAAAATTTTTACTCCAACAAACCAAATACGTTTGACAAATGTTGCTGTTGTGCGCATGAAAAAAGGTGGAAAAAGATTTGAAATTGCTTGCTACAAAAATAAAGTGGTCTCATGGAGAAATAATGTGTGAGTTACTCAAGTTATATATACATAACACATTCAATAATATAATACAATATAATAATGTACATATATACACATTTTATACATATGTATATATATATATATATATATATATATATATATATATATATATATATATATATATATATATATATATATATATATATATAATATGCATGTGTGTGTGTACATATATGTACATATATCATGTAGTTATTAATTTGAGATAAAAACTTACTATTTATATAGATTGTTGTACTTAAAAAAATTACAATTTATTTTTCTTTAATATTTTCTAAATTAATTTATATATATATAAAATTTGTTTCAGACAAAAATTAAAATTGTGTTCTAACTATTATTAACATCAAAATATAAGAAAAGTATTTTATATTGTAACTATAATTTATTAAAAATTTTAGAGAAAAAGATATAGATGAAGTACTACAAACACATTCAATTTTTACAAATGTGTCAAAAGGGCAAGTTGCGAAAAAAGAAGATTTAATTAAAGCTTTTGGAAAGGATGATGTTACTGAAATATGTAAGGAAATATTATCTAAGGGCGAACTACAAGTTTCAGAACGGGAAAGACATTCTCAACTGGAGTCTGTTTTTAAAGATATAGCAACTATAGTGTCTGATAAATGTGTAAATCCTGAAACAAAAAGACCGTATCCAGTTTCAATGATAGAAAAAGCAATGAAAGATATCCATTTTTCAATCAAACCTAACAGGAATGCTAAACAACAAGCACTAGATGTTATAACTCAGTTGAAAAATAGTATACCTATTGAAAGAGCCCAGATGAGATTAAAAATAGTCTTAACAGGGAGAGATTCACGCAAAATAAAGGAAAAATTGGAAAAGACAATATGTTTAATAGAGAATGAGAACTGGGAGGGTCATCAGTTAAGTCTCATATGTTTAATAGATCCGGGTCATTACAGAGAAGTCGATGATATAATTAGAAACGAAACAAAAGGCAACGGAACACTAGAATTACTTAATATAAAAGAAGTAACAGAAGGAGACGAAATCCTTGAATAAATATTTATTGACTTTCAGTAACTTTTTTATGAAGTATTTCATACATTTTTACTGAATTGAATATATACATATTATTTACATGTCTAATTACTACAAAAACAACCTATAATAAATATTACTGTTTAACATCAAATATAATTTTATTTATTTCTCCTTATTGTCTGGTTTTGGGACATAAACTGATTCTGTCCTCTTATCATATTTTGCTGCCATCCTTGCTACAGTTAATAAAAAATCAGATAGTCTATTTAAATAGACTTGTGTTTCTTTATCTAGTATTTTTTGCCTTACTAAAGGAACAACACTCCTTTCAGTTTTTCTACAAACTGATCTAGCAATATGTAATGATGCACTTGCTTTTCCACCACCCTTAAATGTTTTCAAAAGTAAGGCCGGTGTTTTTTTAAAAAAGAAAACAATACTTACAGGCATAATAAATTGTCCTACTGGCGGTAACTGCGTAGAATACTCTTGAATCCATTCTTCTAATTCTTTTGTAAGGTGTGCACCAACAAAAGAAGCTGGTTTTTCATTGTTACATTTTGAAATTGAGTTATTCAAATCAATCAATATAGTCTGTATTCTTTTTAACTTATCAACATACTCATGTTCAGCATCTTGAGCAAATTCTTTTACTAATCTAAAATATTAATAATATAAATATTGAAAAAAAGCATAAATCTTATTTAAAATACCCTAAATATGATAATAACTCCTCAGTTGATCCAATGGCATTAAATATGTCATGATCTTTATTAAGAGTGGCACCTGCATCAGTAGTTGAGGTTCCGTGATCTCCCTTTTTTGAAATAAACTCAACTGCAGTTTTATTGTTGGAAACTGAAGGTCTGTAAAAGAATATTCTTTTAATTTTGGATACATTTTGAAGCATTTAACGAATACTTACCCATTACTTAAAGATCGAAATAATGTGCACAGGAATGTCGTATTTCCCAAACTCGTTATTCTACTTAAAACCATTTTAAGTTTTATTGATGCAAAATATATAAATATGAAAACGTCAACAATAAAACTTATTTATTTAGAAACTGTCATCGTTTTCATAAGCGAGATTTCATTTTTATCGACATTGCACACACGTGAAATAATGACTTTTTAATGTACTTTTAACCAACAAGGCAAATACTGTAATTAAAATGATAATATTCAGAATTAATAATTTTGATATCTAATGAGATAATTTTTATTTCACATTTGAAGACAGTTATTGACTTTTAATATACGAGAGCAATTTTAAATTTAACTTATTCTACACCTTCATGCCAGTATTTCTAACAAGACTGTAAATTTGATTAAAACCTAACTTCTTAGTAGTAACAATAATTGAGTAAATTTTGATAGCAATTGAAAATGTTCATATTTATTGTTATATAATGACTATAGAACTTTTAATTAGCATTCTTTCAATTATTCGTTACTACTTGTATACATTATAGAAATAAATAAAATAATCCCATTTTTTGTATATTTTTATCGAATATTATATTTTCATACTACATTTTATTTTTTTATTAGACTCTACACATACTAATGCGTGTTAATCTATCGTATATACCGTAGACATGTTTTATAAGCGTGTACTTTAAACTTTCAAATCTTGAATTATACCTAACCAGAAATATTTTTGTGCTATATGTTAATTTAATAAATAATTAATTAATATAAAAAGTATGTTAATTTTAATACATGAAATTAATAGATAGTCTAATAAAAAATGTTTGTTTGTAATAAATTATCTAAAAAATATTTTTCGTTTTTACAATACGGAAAAGTTAATTTTAGCAGTAAACAAATGCAAAGACGAGTAGTGATTACAGGTTTAGGAGTCGTATCTCCCATTGGTTACAATGTACAAACAGCTTGGAGTAAAATAATACAAGGTAAATGTGGTATTGTTAAACTCGGAAATGACTATGAGAAATTACCCTGTAAAGTGGCAGCTATAATAGATAGGAATGATTTTGAATTGAAGAAAAAAATTTCTTCGGGGGAACTTCGAACAATGTCACTTGCAACAGCTTATTCTGTCATATCAACCCAAGAAGCCTTACAAAATGCTAACTGGAATCCTCAAACCGATGAAGATAAAGAAAGAACCGGTGTATCCATAGGTATGGGAATGGTTGATCTCACAGATGTTTGTGAAACAAATAGGGCATTGCAAATTGGTTATAATAAAGTGAATCCATTTTTTGTAACAAGGATTCTGCCCAACATGGCTGCCGGGCAAATAAGTATAAAGTATGGTTTTCGTGGTCCAAATCATGCTGTTTCTACAGCTTGCGCTACTGGATGTCATGCTATAGGTGATGGTTTTCGTTTTATAAAATACGGCGATGCTGATGTAATGATTTGTGGTGGAGCAGAAGCGTGTATTAGTCCTTTATCAATAGCAGCATTTTGTAGGTTACGAGCTTTAAGTACATCTTTTAATGATTCGCCAGAATCTGCATCAAGACCTTTTGATAAAGATAGGGATGGTTTTGTTATGGGAGAAGGTGCTGCAATTTTAATACTTGAAGAACTAAACCATGCTTTGGCCAGAAATGCTTATATATATGCAGAAGTTAGAGGATATGGAATGTCTGGAGATGGTTCACATATAACAGCTCCTAAAGAAGATGGTTCAGGAGCAGTTTTAAGTATGCACAGAGCTTTAGAAGAGGCTGGATTAGATGCCAGTGCTATAAGTTATGTGAATGCTCATGCAACTTCTACACCATTAGGAGATACAATTGAATTAAAAGCTATAGAAGAATTATGTAAAAAACATAGTTCTAGAGTATTTGTATCATCAACTAAAGGTGCTCATGGACATTTATTAGGTGCTGCTGGTGCAATAGAAACTGTGTTTGCCATAAAAGCAATTGAAGAAGGTATTTTACCACCAACAATAAATGCACATAATATATCAGTGGACACTAAACTAAATATTGTAGCATTAAATAAAAAAGAATTTGTTTCTGTTGATAGGGTTACACTTAAAAATGCTTTTGGTTTTGGTGGTACAAATGCCACATTGTGTTTATCAAAGTTTTTGAAATAAAAATACAATTTTTCTGAAATTATACATTTTAATATTCTCACAGATAGTTACAGTTTAACCATTATTATGGACATTTATACTGCTGTTCATATATAACAAATTTTTTTAATAAAATTCAGTTTTGCTGCAACAAAGTTTCATATACAAAACAATTTTAAGATTAACAATTTAACCCCATGGAATGCAACAAGAATCAAAACTATCTATAAAAATGAATGTCAGTATCACTTTAAAAGCTTGTACTTATCATAAATGGTACATAGTACAGAACAAAATTTTGATAGTTTGCTTTAATTTGATTATGTGGGGTGAAATTAACTTAAAGTTTCTTACACTGTATTTATATGTTATAAATTCATATCCAAACCAATATTTCCATTGCATAAACAATTTCAATTACATTAATCCCATTCCATAAATGTATCCTGAACCTGCAGCTGATAAACAGTAATCTAATCAGAAGAAATTTTTGTCGGTACAAGTACACGAGGATGTGTTAATGGGACTCTTACACACAATTGAGCAAATCTAGATTTCAGTTTTTGACGTAACTCTTGTCTTTTCTCATCTAAGTGACAAATTTTAGATTTAAATTCTAAAACTTCCTCTGCAGGAATGTAACTTTCTTCACCATCTTCATCTGATGAGCAAGAGTCAAGCATTTGTTCTAATGTTAACATTGAATTTCCAGATGAGCTAAAAATATTTGAAGTAGAATGGTCACAGTCAAGAAATGTAGAATGATTAGAGTCTATATGACAATCTCCCTCATGATTACAAAAACCCTCAGAACAGGCCACTTCTGAACCCTCTGGAGAACTTGGTAAGCTTGAAGAGCCAGAAGCAGTATCACAGCAACCATTATTGTTTTCTGATGAATAACCACAGTCCTGAGAATGTTCACTGGAAGACCAACCTTCATTAAGTCTCACTGAACGTTTTTTCACAGTTTTCCTGTTCAGTACCACTCCTGATATTTCTTCTTTTTCACACTGACATGACTGACAAGAAGATAGAGAAATGTCTACCTTTGTGCATATATTGTTATTACATTTTTCTTCAACTGAGCATCCATTATCACTGGTATTTCTTACTACACACTTTTGATTGTGTAATGGTTTTTTAAATATTTTTTCAGGAGCAATACAATTACCATTCAATGTTACTTTATCTTTTACTATGATGTTCTTGTTTTTAACAATTTTAGTACAACCTGAACACGAATTAACATTCACATCTTTATTAACTTTCACTTCATGTTTTTTTGGAGAAACAGGTTTGATAGCAGTGCACACACAACTATTATCAAGTGTTTTGCTACAACTGTCATTTATTTCTAAATGACACTCGTCACAATTTTCCTTCTCATCTATTTCAGCTCTACGCTCCTTCTTTCGTTTTCGTTTTAACTTTTTCTGTTCCTTACGCTGCAATTTTAATTGTTCTTCACGTGCTAGTTCTTCAAATAAAAGTTCTAGTTGTGAAACACCGCGTTTGACTTCCACTGCAGTTTCAAAACTACGACATAAACAATCCACCGCTACTGCAGCTAACACTTGACAAGTACATTCTTCTTCACGTAACCGCATATAAATTCTATGTAGTCTTTCATACACACATATACCCAAACAAGTTAAAACTTCTTCTTGAGCAATTTCTAATGTTTTAGCATGTCGTTCTCTCCGACTGTAAAAAGTTTTTTAATGATAAATAAGCCACAATAAATTTTAAATATGAAATAAAAAATTGTTCACATACCTTCCCATAATTTCTGGTTCAGCCCGAACGATAAGATTAGCAATGTACTCAGTCTTAGTTTGTAAATGTAAATGTTTATCAGGTAAGCATCGTTTAATACCTGAATAAAGCGCTGCTACATAACCTTTTTCTTTACATGGATCTTTTTCCTCAACGAGTAAAGTATACGCACGGAGAACTTTGGTACGACATTCTCCACAAAATCGATGTTTACGTAAATAGTTTTCCAATGTTGCATGTAAAGTTGTTGCTTCAATTAGAACAACTTCTTCTTTACACTGTTGTCGCATACACTCCCATACATCTCTCCAAGCAGGTGTTACCGGTCTTGGTCTTTGTGAATCTAATGAATGTAATAGGCAACGTTGACTTTTTTTTGATCGTGGTTGACTATCAACTAGATTTTGAAGACGGGTACTATGACCATGAAATAATGTGCATAACATATTTGGTGACTGAATTTTATCTTCCCTTATGGTAAGTGTGCCATCAGAATTAAACACAATAGGATCCAACGTAGGATGACCAGATGTCATAAGTTGAAAAAAAAGTCTTTCAACACTAAAATTAAAAAATATATATATAATATGTTGAAATACAGAGAATATTTGTTTTTAAAAATCAAAACTTAATTATTTCCAATATATATATTTATCAAATATAATTTCATATCGAATCACTTTCTACTTTTTACATTTAAATAAGTTTTAAGCACATTAAAAATATGTTTGCAAAAGAGATCAGATTTTGTTGTTGTTTTAATTCAAAAATTTGATATTCAATTTAAAACACAATGCATTTTTTATCTTCTAGATTGCAGTCCTTATTGAACCAAGTTATGTCTGAATAAATAAAATGTTCTTTATTGTAACAGCATTGAACAAATTTAAACATTGATTTTAATGTTTCTTTCTTATGTAAGAGTTCCAATTGGTTTCCAAAGCAATCACATTTTAATTAATAATAATAATAAAATGTTAACACAAATAATTCGCAATGAATAAACATATCTTATAGTTTTCAATATTTTGATGTAAATAGTTTGACACTGCCTTTTACAGTCATTTAAATTTAATTCAGAACACACATTAACCCGAACTTATGTCAGAAAGCATATATATATATATATATATTCTATATCTATTAAAATATCTCTGCTTCTAATAAATAATTTTCATAGTATAACATATAAAATTTAAATTCAAATTTTCAAAATTTTTTCAAAGTAGAATAAAAATATAATTTATAATATTGACTTTTTGAATTAATAATCAGTATCAAATAATATCATAACTTTTCTGTTATTCTTTATTTATATTGTTCCATATGTGAGTCATTTGACAATTTATTATTCTTAAATTTCTGAACTTTCATTTATGTAACAGTCTTCTGACCTTAATATCTGCATTAATGATTTATTATTGAACTTCATAGTACTTACATAAAACACAATTATTGTTATATTACCAAAAGATGTAATCTTCCAAATTCTTTTTAAAAATTTATTTCCATACCAGTTTCATATTCCATTTTTAATATGCTCGAGAATACTTTCAGTACATTTTCTTTTCCAGATCTTTCAAATTCAGACATTGTACAATTCTTTTAAAAAAATGTTTCTAAAATGAAAGTGATTTATCGATATGCTCTTTTGCTACATTAAATGATTTAAAATGACTGATTTTTAATGTATATAATAATTTCTTCTTATGCCTTTTAATAATTAAAAATGCACTTAAAGTATATAGAGAATTTTATTATCTTCTTGTTTATATATTTATCAGTTTAGAAACTATTTTTGATAAGTATGAACAATACAAATACATAAATGATACAAAATTATTATTTTTTTAATAAATAAAAATATATAAAATAAACAAAAATAAGGATATCATATTTAATTTTATAGAACTTTAATAAAAAACAAAACAAATTTAATAATTAATAACATACATATATATAAATACATATATAAATATATATATATATATATATATATATATATATATATATATATATATATATATATATATATATATATATATGTAAACAAACTAGTAACAAAATGTTATTTCAAATATAAATATTTAAGAAATGAGAAAACTTCAATTTTTTTATAAATATACAGAATTTAATAAGTTATTAATCTGAAATTAAATATAACTATTGACTGCAAAAACTTACAATTACTAATCATCAGTAAATAATAAATTCAATAAAAGAATTGCAAACGTACTGTATTTTATCGAATACATACCTTCGTCTACATCCAACACATGGAACAGCTTGATCCAAAACACTCTGAATATCAACCAGGCTAACTTCCAATGCTTTTTTCAATTCTAAATGTGATAAAGAAAATACTTTTGCACTGAATTCTTCTAATTCTTTACCACGAATATTTGTATTATCACATACAAGACCCATTGAATTAAAATCCATTACCATCTAAAATTAAGAAAAGAAAATAATTTAAAACATTACACTAGTTGTAAAGTATGTCACTAAATTATTTCCATAAATAGTAAGTAACAAAATTCCAAATTGAAATAAATAAGAATTTGAGGTCAATGATGTAAGGTTAGGTAAATAAAAAATATTTTGAATTGCGTTTTAATTAAAATAAGATAAAACAGATATGTTTTAAAGTTCAACAAATTAAATTCTTTTTATTTCACAATTTAAAACTCACCGTTAGATTTTCATCTATGATTAGAGGTAACTGTCTTCTTACAAGAGCCCTTTCATTTCTATATACGTCTACTAACTTCGCCATTCTGCTTCCACGAGCAAAAATACAAGTAACGTGAAGTCAATTTATATATATTTTGCCTGTTTTTTAGCACTTTAAACACAGTAAAATTAAAGAAATTTTCTTTCGACGTGTTCTTGACTACCATTTGCAATAATGACTTCCGCCATCAGTAGGGCTGTCGTGTGACGGGCTGATTATTAGCAATATTGTTTTCTTCTTCTTGTTATATCTTATTACGACTATATTTGAACAGACATTTACGTTTGAAATTATTTCAAAAAAACTAAATTTTAAGTATGTGTATTGTGAATACATTGTACACATTTAAAATATTTGAATTGATTATTTATATATATATATATATATATATATATATATATATATAAATATAAATAAATACATACATATATATATATATATATACATATTTATATATATATATATATATATATATATATATATATATGTACACATACATATATTTATATAAATCAACATGCATACATTCATTCATACATATATATTTACATTAATTGTATTTGTAAAAAAACATAAACAGCTTCTGTTTGATTATTTCTGTAATAAATTAAAAATAGATATAAAAATAATGTGTTCTTAATAAGAAAAGTAGTTTTATTATTTTAATTTTAATTATAATTACATTATAAATGTAAATAACAATAAAATAATATTAAAATAATATATTAATAAAATTAACTTTTCTTTAAAATATTAACATAATTCATCTCATAATCACGGGTATATCAAATAAGTCACTAATTCCTTCATTATCACGAAGATTAAAAGAAAAATCTTTATCATTAGGCGGAGGACTGAGCGGTGTTAAGAAACCACATTCTGAAAAATTAAAATTAATATTTAGATACTTTCATTATAAAACAATTCTTTTATGAACGATATTTGTGTTCTTGACAAATATGCTTACTTTGCTGAGATAAAATTTCTTCTATTAGATGACTATCAAAGAGAGTTGTTACATCTAGTGTTTCTGTAGGAATATCACTAAACACAATTCCTGCTTCAATCAATTCTTCTTCATCTTCTTCACGTACTAAATCTTCAGTTATTTCTGTTGATTTTGTCTGTTTTCTTCGTCGTTTAGGTGGATTTTCAGTACACTGTTCAACAGTATCACTTACATCAGGTACAATAGATTTTTCAATCTACAAGAAAATATTTATAAATAAGAATTTAAAAGCATTCTTTAAAAAAGTAAAAAAATATTTAAGTAAAATTACCTCTTCAACAGAATTTCTGTATAATTCTGGGAGAACTAAACTAGTAAATATTGGTCCTGTAGGTGATTTAAGGCGTAATTTATATTTAAAATGTTCATTCTAAAATTTGTTAAATGTTAGAAATTGTTAATTTACTATTTGAAACATATACTCCATAAATTTATTCTACATAAATACAAAATGCTTATAAAATAAATCTTTTATTATTGAATATAAAAGTGAAAAAATATATGCTTACATCCAGTGCAGGTACTTCAATATCAGTTCCTAAAGGAGCTTGAAATGCTAACGTGATTCGATCATTATACACATTTGCAAGGTCTTTGTCTGTTATATAAAATAATTTTTTATTATGAACATCTTCAATAACATTTTTTATACTTTGCTGTATCCAACACTTGTGCTGATCTAACATTTGTTCATGTTCTTCAAGTTTATTAATTTCTTTTTTTAAATGTGCTAGTTTTTCACCTAATTCTTGTGTATTACAATTTGGCCCAGCACCCCTTAAAATGTTTTATAATTTTAATATCATTAATTACATTATTAATATTTTAACAGCTTGTATTACATATTATTCTTATAAAAATATTAAAATCTTTAAGGAGAGAAGAGGAATAAGTAATTTGTATTTCATATACTGAAGTTTATAAATAACAGCCGATTATTTATTAGAATATTTATGTACATTGAACTAAAAGGGAAATAAATAAATATACCAATACGGTATAATAAGAATTCATTGGGAACAATACAGTATATTCAATCGTTTTAATAATAAAATTATACCTCCACTGTATACTATTTTTGTTTTTCTTTTCAATTAAACCAATTCCTTCTAGAACGTTGGTTATATCGTAAATACGTCTTTTTTGCCGTACTGCTAAAATATCTGCAGCCTTAAATATAATGAATTATTATAATTGTATAATAGGTTAAGAAATACAATTTATACTTACAACTTTTAAATCAAGTACACCATCTTTAGCTTTTTGTAACAAGGATACAAATCGAGTAGTTAATAAACCTAATGATTTTTCGAAACGACTTTGTTGATTATCAGCCATTTCAATATTCTTTAATACCGTTGTCAGAATTTAAACTTCGCACTTCCAATCACCATTATCGTTCTTACGATAAAAAGAACTATTTCGACTTGAATATGACCTGTGCTAGACTAGAAATGTTTAATAAGTACATGTGTTTCAAAATAATAAAATTGTTTAAATTAAAACAGACATATTTTTAATAATGAATTGTTAAAGGTTAAATAGTATATATATATATATATATATATATATACATATATATATATATATATATATATATATATATATATATATATATATATATGTATATATATATATATATACACACACACACACACACTTATATTTGGCGCCTTTTTTTCCAAATTTATTAAAGAAAGTCTATCTTAAATTAAAAAATACCTATTATTAGAAAAACATTATATCTATAATCTTTTTAAGTCTTGAGAAAATTACCTACACTTTTTTAGTATTTTAATAATATCAAACTGCGTATTGTACAGCATGTTTCTCACATGTATATTAAAGTATCTACTACTAAAAAATAATATAGTGTAATATATAAAATTAAAGTTAAAATTTTCACAGTAGAATAAAAAATGTAATGCATATTATTTTCAATTTAGATTTCGAAAAAAAATATGTACAACGTGACAATCAGGTAAGTAAGAGAGACGTGAGAACGTCTATACTTTTAAATAATAAGAATATGCATTTCTTAACGGTTTTATAAGCTAAAAGATTATGCAAAATGTACTGATAAATGTGTTCTAGATAGTAGAGTGAAATATTCGATTTCTTATCATTAAACATACTAACTATCTTATACTATTTTTAAGTAATAGTTTTCATTGATTTTAAATTTACAAAAAAAAAAAATCGATTCTAAGAACTGTCTTCCGTGAATTAAATATGACTAGATACAGAGACGGATCCAGTGGGAGATAATTTTTTCTTAATATTTCTTTTTTTATATTTTAAATATAAAAATGACATTAATTCCTAATTTTTTAAAAAAATAAAATAACATATATATATATATATATATATATATCGTATCTGGACAATTAATCGCCTATACATATGCTGTGTCGTGTTTCACTAATTTGAAATTACTTTATTAGGAAACATATTTTTTATTGTATATTATGTAATTCTCAGGATTTAAAAAAGTAAAAAATTAAAAATTGACCAAAAACAAACATTTCGTGTGAAGGATAGCATTGTATTTTTATGGAATTGATCGACAGTCACCATAGCATAATTTGGAATTTTTTAAAGCGTTGAAATTAGAATAAAGCAAAAACGAAATTATCTTTGAACAGCATTTAGCTTACCAGCAATCATCAGCTGGAAACAAAAATATAAAAATTGTGCAGCTGATATTTAAGCAATAGTAAATTAATTTAACGAATTGTGAATAATTATTACAATTTTAATTTTTGATTTTTAACTTGATTTAAATCTTGAAAATCATATAATGTACAATAAAATGTATTTGTTTTCCAATAAAGTAATTTCAAATTAGTGAAGTACGATTATTTGTGCAAATAATTAATTTCGTCCGTGATCAATTTTTAAGCGATTAATTGTCATAGAGTTAGTGTAAGTTTAAAAATAAATGTATTATTACAAGTAATAAATTAGATGTTATAAAAATGCGATCTTTTATATTTTTGTAAATTTCAATTTATTTCTTTGTTTATATAAGGTTGTATAATATGAAATGTCGAATTATTATATCGGAAATAAAATAAAAATTCAACATTTCATATTACATGGTCTAATATATATATATATATATATATATATATATATATATATATATATATATATATATATATATATATATATATATATATATATATAGTATGAGTATGTACGTTTGCATAATGGCAAAAATTAAAATTATGAAAATTATTTTTGTTACACCTATGCATTGTCGCTATAAAATATGAAATAATAGAACGTTAATATAAATTGTGAGCAATGAATAAATTTCAAGGATAACTAACGGAAAGGGCAAGACATTAGAAAGCAATTTGTATAGTGCATTATTTTTAATAATGAATATAATTTATTATAGTTGTATTTCATTTCTACTGAGATACGTTAAAATCTTCACACGTGTATAAAATTATATATTGATTTTAATAAAAAATTGTGATGAAAGAAATACAATTTTATAGATTTGAAAACCTAAGATAAAAATTGCACACATTTAATGATTATTAAATTGATGAAGAGTAAATATTTAGGAAATAAATACAAACTAAATGTATATAAATAAAAAAGGAATTATAAGTTATTAAAATATTACAGATTAGGATTTGAATATGACTTTTTTAACTGTTTCTTTAATTATTTGTTTTCGAATTGTATATTATTTTATCTTACTTGAAATATTTTTAAAAGATAAATATTTAATAATAAATTCAATAATATAATTATATAAAGATAGCGTAAAATAGGATAAAAATACAATATAATCAAATAGCTAAACAAAATACTATTATATTTCAATATTATAGTAAATTTTATATGACTAAACTTTTATTGGAATGTTAATAAAAAATATAAAATTATCATTAAACATATGCATTTTATTTTAAATATATGCTATTGGAGATTATATATTTGCGTTGTTTTTTATTTTTTTCAATAAGATGGGAAAAATAATAAAATACAATAAGTTTTGCTACATTGCCATTTTTTAGTTTTTGTTTTCAAATAATAAAAATATATTTTTTATTAATTTGTTCTCTTTTAAAACACATTCAAACACACACCACCATGTGTACATTTACACACACACACACATACATATATATATATATATATATATATATATATATATATATATATATATATATATACACACACACAATATAGGTAAATATCTTAAATAATTATATATATGTACATACATTTCGAAAATCGCCATTTATGGTTTGATGAAGGTGACTTCTGCATTTGTAAAATAGAGACGCTGTATTATTGAAGTTGTACTGAAAATTATTGAAGTAATACCAATTTATTTCCATATTTCTTTTACAATAATGATACATTTGATCATTATAATCTATGAAGTAAACATATTTACAGATAAAAATTGTTTGACAACTAGTGAAATTAGTTCGAGAAAAACAAACAATGTATGAAAGGAAAACAACATGTACTTTTTTATTACACACTTACATCACACTGTTAATACATTGTTAATACATTGTTGTAAACAGTGTAATGTACAAATATAATATGCGTGTGTAAATGTTTTATGAATATTTTCGACAAAAATATTCATTCGAAAAGTGAAGTTTTATATTTATTACAAAAATTTGAGCTTATTGCAGGTGATCCCGAAATTATTACTAATACTAAGCTGCTAAAATGATGAAACGTAAATAGTCCTCATTTCAAACAGAGATCGAATTAATTATATATATGCGTTATAAATGTCATTTGAATAATAAAATTTACAAAACTTAAAATATGATGAAATAAATCACAGTTGGGCTACATTTGTGTATAACGATCAAGCGTTCTTATTAAAATATTTGACATTTACGTAGGGCGTAATAGTCCCTTATAATTGTATAAATTATTTTACTATTATTTACATATAATGTACACATACTGTAACTATAATTATTAATTTTATGAACTTGGCATTTGTCATCATTATGTAACATGTTTTATCACATAAATAAATAATTAACGAATTAAAAAAAAATAATAAATAATGTTTAAATATATACAATGCTCAATCACGTTTAACAAATTATCAAATATACGATTAACTACACAATTTTTACCCTTAACATTTCCAGTTATTTACAATGTTATCGTTTTACATAAAATTCGATGAACTAAATATTTGGTTTTTGTACAAATCTTGTTGTAATGATTAAATTGGAGTTGGTAGTACCGTGAAGTCCTGTAGTGCGGACTTAACGGTTTCGTAGAGAGGACGATTCTCATCGCTGCAATACCCGTCTGGGGTGCACAGCGTCTGCAGTTTGCTGAGGTAGCTGTCAAAATTCTCATGGCCAAGCTTCTCGGGCGCAGTTCCACCACCAGGCAGTCGTACATGCTCCAAGAGAGTAATGACATTGTTGCGAAGACTCTCATAGTACTCGTTCAGATTGTTGTTGCGTTGTGACAGAACTTGTGTCTCCTATACACAAGTTTTGAACATTCAAAGAACATTGTTTTGGAACATTCAGACGCACGTTGCATGAATACGAAGATTCACTTTAACTCGTGGATGTTTTTTTTACCTTATCGCCGTGATTAAGTTGAGTTTCCATGGCTGTGATGTCGGATTTCAAACGCAGCATCTGTGACTCCACTCGCGCATTTTCTCGTTGCAGCTCTGTGATTTCAGCCTCCAAAGTAAGAAGATCCTCACCACCAGGATTAGTCGAAGAACTCTCCATGCCTGTGAATATTTTATTTTGTAATTTAAGTTTTCTTTGCGTGGATTTCTTTTCTAATCTTAGATTTAAGTACGAATAGGTCAATGTTAAGTGCTTTAAAAATATCTGCTTTGAATGAAATTGTTTGTAACAAATAGACTGATAGAATTAAGAAGTGAAATGAAAAGAGTTGACATGAATAACTGAGTGTGCCAACAAACATTTATCTAAATAAACGATAATTTATAATTAAACAGTGCTATTTTACAATTGAATGAGTTTTTTTTCGTTTAATACAGATATTAATCAGCTTCCTTACCTTTAAAAGTAATCGTATTTACATTCTTCAAAGGTCATTGACACGAAAGGAGCTGATCATTATCCAGACATGAAATAAAATTCCAATTCAGAACAATTTTAAAACATTGGCACAAACAGTCATTTCAAAACATCAACTATTAAAAAAAATCAATAACATTTAAGTATATCTTATATAACATAGAATATATCCAAGGACCATTCACATTTCATATTTGCATCATTTGTTATTTTATTTAACAAACAGTATATGTTATCCCTTTGAATATCAGACGAAGACATTATATCGTAAATCTTGATGTTTGGTCCTAGGAACTTTAAATTAACTTTGAAAGTGAATTAACGATTACTCACCTGTGTAACTTTTTGGATAGAATGACATGTCATCGGGATATTTGTTCTTCTTAATGGTTTGCCCGGCAACAGGACATCCGGAGAGTGAACGGTGCGTTAAAAAAGATCCATTCACATGACCTGTTCCATCACAACCGGGCGTTGGACAATTGACACCTTCAAATTTCATTGCTGTTGCTGCTGCGACTGCAGCTTTATGTTGTTCTACAGTTCCACCACTTTCTAATACTCGCATTTTATTTCTGTTGGCGATGGGACATCCGGAAGCACTACAGGACATTGGGACGAAAATAATGGATTTGTCAACAAAGTTTCAATTTTATTATAAAACTAGGAATAAATGAACATTATTTGAAAAACATACCTTCTATGTGAGAGAAATTTGCCAGTGGCATGGCCAGAACCATCGCAGCCCGGAATTGGGCATCTGTGTAAGCGTGAAAATAAAAAGAGTGGTAGGGATTGTTAGAGGAGTATGGTAACTTGCCATGATTAAAACGTAAATTTATTTTTTAAACATTCAACTCAAGGCAACTTTTAAGACGGAATTCATTTCGAAGTAGAACATTAAATAAAAACAGATTTGCGCGTAACAGATTAAATATAGATGGTTTTCTAAATATAAACAAAATATACCGAACAAAATTCTTAGTTGTATAAAATAATCGTTTTCAAAATAATTATTATAGATTATTTCGTCAGATAAGTTTTTTATACAGGAAAATTTATAATACAAATAAAAAATCACCTTAATGGTTCTGAATCTTGACCATCTCGAGGTTTACTCTTCGGTTTATTTGCTCGCGGACATCCAGATAAACTGCGATGTGACGAGTAATTACCAGTAACGTGACCAGAACCATCACAACCCGGCGTAGGACATTTTAATTCTTGTGAATGTGCTTGAATTTGTGCCCGATCTGCTCGTGGACAACCTGATAAACTGTTGACAAATCAAAATAATCGATTTTAATTAAATAATAAATTATTTGAATTTATAAACATATATTCTAACAAGGATAAACAAGCACACATCAACACAACAGCCAGAAGGCAAGGACCTGACCCCAGTGTTTGCACAACTTATTTGCCAATCAATAATGACATAACTTTTAGTCACTTTGTTTAAAAACAGGTTGGAACATGTTAGGAAATTACAAGAACTAGATGTTTGTATCATTTAATTTTAAAGACAAGAAAATGATTAAAATAAGAGTTGTAATAATCCATCGAATATTTCCATTTTTAGGGGGTAGGTCAAACAAAAATGTTCTCGGAATGTAAAGAAAACGAAAACGGAAAAAGCTACAAGTCGCATAACAGGCAATTATTATTATTATTTCAATGAAAAATGTACACCGAACTCCTTTCTAAGGGAGTAAAGAAGGGAATAAGTGACATAATAGCAAGCTATGACTACACTGACGGATCATCATAGGAAAACAATTCCTAATGAATGAATATGTGCTTGCCTTCTGTGGGTTGCGTAGTTTCCTGACACATGACCCATGCCATCGCAGCTCACGGTGGGGCACTGAATCAGCTCCTTACCGTCTCTGCCTCGAGGAGCTGGCCGCGCAAAAGAGAACGACTGTAGTCGTACACTAGTACTGCCCAACAAGCAAAGCCAACCAATCAATCAATCACTCAATCATTAAACGAAATTTACAACAAAGAGACAAAATGTTTTAGTTTCCATTATAAATATATGGAAAAATGATTTAAATTCAATTTCGTTTCCTTTTTTTTTTTAAAAAAAAATATAACAAAAATATATAAGTGAAATATAAATTTTAAGACAAGAAAATATGTCTGTTTTTTCATTATGAATAATTTTATTTTTGCAATTAATATGTATTACAAATATTGGCGGTAATTTTCAATAACGTACGTATATGACTTATTTTCTAACAAAAGTTTACACATATAATATATTTACATAAATTATAAAGTCCGAATAATTAATAGATTTGATATGAGAATAAACATTTTAATTTTTTAACATTTATGTGTATTATACAATTTATATATACTCGTATGTGTATATATATACACTTTGTAATAAAAACATATATGTAATATAAATTAAAAAAAATGTTTTTATATACTACTGATTCATCATTTATATATATATATATATATATATATATATATATATATATATATATATATGTACATATATATATATATATATATTAGTACAAATTCCAAATAGTATATATTATACGTGTTTTTGTCATTGTATATAAATATATATTTAGCATTACCTACTTTTTCTTTGTCATAAATCCACGTTAGTTTTAAACATTTTATAAATAACTTTTATAAATAAAAATAATATTAAATTCATTCATTTCGTTTTAGTCACCTGAACACTATATATTGTTAATGACAGTATAACTAAATGTACATTTCTGATAAGAATATTTAAATATGATAAGGCTGTACAATGATAAGTTATGCGGGTATTATTATTATTGTTACTTTGTAAATATGTATATACATAAATGATGCATAAATTTATGTACATATATATATATATATATATATATATATATATATATATATATATATATATACACACTTAACCACAAATTTATATATATATATATATATATATATATATATATATATATATAAATTTTATCATATTTTGTTTTTTATTATTTCTACTGTACAGTGAATAGAAAAAATAATGGAAATACTAGCAAATTATTAGTCAGTATGAAATTTCATTTTTTAATTAATCTCTCTCTCTCTCTCTCTCTCTCTCTCTCTCTATATATATATATATATATATATATATATATATATATATATATATATATATATATGATTGTGGTTGGAATTTTGTTGAAAGTTACACCCAATTCATTCCATCATGCGTTAGCAGTCAAGTCAAGTAAATTTTGGTCAAAAAAGAACGCACGTTAATTTGATGACCGCGCTTGAAAAGAATCGCGAGTTAGCTGGTTGACCGTGTGTTAGCGGGCAGGGTAAGTAAGTTGGGTCAAAAAGGGTCGTGTGCCAGTAAATTGACCTTGTTTTAGAGAGTAGGTCAGATTGGTAGCGGCTGATATGGGTCACTTGGTAGTCAGTCGACCGTGGGTAGGATAGATATGCCGCGGCTAAAAATGATCGCTTGGGAGTTAGCTGGTTGCACGGTGAAGGATAAGTCAAGTAGACTGTGGCGGAAAAGGGTTGCACGAGTTGCATGTTAGTTAGTTGACTATTCATCATTGGGTAGGTAAGGTAGACTGCAGTTTGAAATGGTTATTTGTACTACGTCAGCCAATGATTCATGCATATATGGATAGGTCAGGTAGACCTAAATTAAAAATGATCGCACATTTATATAAGCTCATTTTTAATTTTATTAGTTTTGGTCTTACAGATGAGTTTTATTTTATTTACTTGTATTGCTTTTTTGATATTTTTTTTTATTAAATTTTGATATAATTTAATATTGCTTTTGATTTTAATAATTGTATTTTGAATTTGGCTTTTAGAAAATAACAATAATGTCATTCTTAATATAAGCTACATTTTATAACAAACATAACATTTTTATATACTCCTTGTAATAATTTTAATTTTTCTAAATGAACATTTAAAGAAATATTTTTTTTTAAAAAAATATGTAAATACATGTGTAATTCGCAATATTGATGCATAGTTTGTGATTTTAAATCTATTATCAATATTTTTAATTTTTCGGTAAGAATTTTAATTATATATATATATATATATATATATATATATATATATATATATATATATATATATATAGTTGATTGGTGGCGTAGTTGTATCACCGCCTGTCATGAGGAAGATTGTGTTCGATCCTTGATCAGAAAAATGGAGCACGAGAAGTTCTTAGCAGAGGTGAAGGGAATTTTTCTAAGGGAGTAAACACTGAATGAAGAATTTTTACTAACTCGTCTTATCAGCGTGGTAAGTATGATTAAGTATTCTTGAATGCAATTTATAGATTGGAAGATAGTAAAAAATAGTAAGCAAGTAAATGTATGTCTAAGCCATTCAGTTTCATTTGGGTCACCTATATATATATATATATATATATATATATATATATATATATATATATATATATATATATATATATATATATATATATATATAAGAATAACGAATACATTTTATATATGATGAAATTAAGTAAATAAATGTGGTTTATTTTTTTTAAAGATAAAATGTTATGATAATATGTTAACTGCAGTGTATATAAAGATAATTTCTGTGAAATAAAATCGTTATTTATTTTTTGATAATATAATATCAGTGTTAGAAATTTGAATATTGACATATGTGACTGTACTAAATTAGAAAGATAATAAGTTTTTACTAAAATATGATAATACGTAATTATAAAAAAGAATTATAAATGAATATTGGAAATTAATATAAAATTATACGTATTTTCCAACGAGTAATCAAGCATATAATTTATTAATACGATAGTTATTATTACTGACGGAATTTTTTTTAATCGATTAGTGAATTAGAATTTATGATTGAATATTTTCATGACATTATATAGAAAGATATTGTAAGAAGTACTTTTTACGAGATAATATTTTAAAATACTTTAGTGAAATATTAAAAAATATATATTTTCCTAAGAACTAGTTGTATAATGTGTTTATATATAATAATATTTTATGCAAAATAAATTAAATTAAGTAATAAACTAAAATGTGCTATTAAAAGCATATAAGGTCTTTCTGCGAATTCTAATATCTGGTCATATGTTGAATTCTCAACTAGCTAACATTGTAAGTATGAGTATAAGAGAGGAGATGGATGAACAATGTCGACTGTAGACAGGATATAGTAGGCAGGTTGTTGGTTTGATGCTGCCTGCAATTAGGCTAACGTTGGCATTTTCACTGCGAAGAGTAATTACTTTAATTAAGAAAATGGGCTTTCAAGGTGTGTGGCGGTGGTAACGGCGCCCCCTGATGCGATGTGTGAGCTAGCGTCACCGGCGTTAGATGTATATACGTAACTAAAATGGCTGGGCGATACGAGAACCGAATTGGATTAGTATAAGCTAATGTGCATCCCCTTACTTACGAATTTCTGTGAAATATTTTGTTTAACGGTTGTCACTTTGACTTTAGGTATTTAGAACACTCTATTCAGAAAAAGCTATATTACCAAGCTGTTTTTTTTTTTCATTATAGAATTGAACAAAGACGATATATAACAAATATAATTTGAAAATATAAACAAAAGTAAAAACATCATCAAGAATTTTATAATTATAATATATAGATGAAAATTATTTATTTTAATGTTGAGAATAATTAGATATTTCTATTACTTCTTAAAAAAATAAATGAAATTGTTAGGAGTGATTTATAATTGACTATAAACTAGAAAGTAAATAGATATAATTTAATATATCTTTTATTTTTCTAAACGAAAGAAATTTGATAATATACCAATTTTATATAAGCTATATTTTTAAAATAAAGATTATTTGATAATACACTAATCTGATAATAAACTATAAAATTTATTTATTTTTTTAAAAATCCATTTTTGATATTAAGATTATTTGAAGTTTTAATATACATCATTTTTTTAAAAAATATTTAGAAAACCAGTATATAAGAAATAATATAAAAAATGATTTTAAAATTACGTTAAACATGGCTGTTGATTACAACTTAAAATAAATTTAATTCAAATGAATTTTTGGTACTTTATTTTAATCTTTGTTTTTAAACTATATAATATTTATTTTAGATACTTTAATTTTTAATATATAAATTTTTTTGATTTGTTAATTTTGTAAGTTATTGCCCAATAAAAGTGTAATTTGAAGTTAATTCATTTGATTGTTAAATATAAATCATATTTTTTTTTAATAAATAAAAATACAATTACTTAATATTATTAATGTTAAATTATCAGTAAGGTAAAATGTGTTATTCAAAAAATTATAAAAAATGACGATACAGGAAATTATTGGGAATAAAAATATAAAAGTATAATTAAATATTAAACGTATGATAAAAAAACAAAAATGAATAATAATAATAAAAACTTATTAAAAAATGTATCAAAAAAAGTATTAAGCTTACCTGCCATCTTTATTAGCACCGCCACTGTTCTTATCATGTTGTGATAATGAATGCTGAGGCGGAGGCATACTGTAACATGGGCTAGGTGAATACCCGCCAGCTCCAGGACCAGGATAACCAGTAGTTACTGGACCTGGATATGCACCACCTGCACTAGCACTACCACCACATGAATATCCTGCTGCAGGATATGACGTGTAAGGATTTGTAGGATAATCGCTTGGGACAGCACTCATGCCGTATCCTGGATGAGGACTAACCGGTGCATATCCACCTGTAATAGAAGATTATAATTAAAATTTGTTTTATTTGTGTATATCGATAATATCGAATACTTAACAGCAGTGTTTTAAAGAGATATGAAATTAAATGTCAAAATGAAACGTCAAATTATCAGGAAAATAATTTTATCTAGTGAATATTAGATAGTGGATAGCGTTTCAAAATCTACCAATACGTACTGAATAATATAAAGATTATTTTGAATATAAATTTAATTTTTGTTTAGTATTTAGTTTAAATTTTCGTATGAAATTAAATATTTAATATGCACTTATTTAAAGTATTAAATTGTATGATAACAATAATACATTATGGATTTTTTGATAACGTTTTATAATAAATTTATTAATATATATATATATATATATATATATAGTTCAGAATTTTTCTTTTTCTCTCTATATATAATATTTTTAACAATATTTATATTTTTTTTAGGAAGGAAATATTTTTTATCTAATTTTTTATTAAATAAATATTATACATTTAAAAAATATATTCTTATATTATTACGAAGTTATATGATTTTTTATTTTTGGAAACAAGATTACGCTAATCAATAATTTGATTATATAAAGCAGTGATTGCTAAACGTTTTCAAGTGAAAATAAAAATAGAGTTTTATTTTTGGAATGAAAAGAACATTTTCATGCAAATATACAACATTTTAAATTGTGTTAAGTAATTAATTGTGAATTTATATATCTGAAGATATTTTTATATAATGAGGCAAATAAAAACATAAATTATAGTAGTTATAAGTGATAAAATATATAATATCTAGAGATGAAAGTGACAAAAATATTAAAAAAAATTAACACATTATTGATAGTAAATGAGTATTATTTCTTAATAAAAATTTCAAATGACTAAATGTTGAAAAATTGAATTTAATGTTATCTTAATATTTTTTTCAGTTTTACAGCTTTATAGTTAGAATAAGAATGTACTTTTTAAAAAAATATATTTTCATGTATTATGAAAAAAAAATAAATTTTATGAATTCATGTGACTGAATATAATTTCGTTTTCATTTTATAAAATTATGAGGTACGATTTTATTGAATTTATGGTGAGGTATTTAAATGAAATTATTAATAAGATATTACTTTCTCTATACTTATTAAGGGTTTTATTTATTTATTAAGGAATTAGTTTATTTTATATTTTTATTATCATTGTAAAATTGTAACAACTCTTAGATTTTAATTATAAAACATTGATTAATCGACTACTTAAGAAAGTTTATTAATATATACAAATTTTAATTGTACAATTTTAATGCCTATGTAGTTATTTGATATAAAGCTTATAATAGTATAATAATACATTTCGCTGAAATAGTTTCGGGTTTCTATGAATTTTTTCACATATTTTTATTCGCAAAACGAATTTATTTTTAGAAAAAATTCAATTGAAATAAAATATCAACACGTTCTATTTACGACAACGTATAAATATTAGATGAAATAATTCAACACGTTGACATATTGTGGCACTTGTACTCATAAGTTACAAGCTGACGTTATGTACCACCATCAAACAAAAGAACAGCAACGATGCCCTCGGGGCTGTCACATTCATTCGTTCGACTCAAACCCTTAACATCACCCGATGCTTTATATTCCTACATACGTTTACTTCAATGCTTCATACGACCATATTCGGCCAATATGTAACGTATCTTGTTTGTATTATGTAAAAATACACACGTTGCCAGCTACATATATATATATATATATATATATATATATATATATATATATATATATATATATATATATATATATATATATATATATATATATATATATGTATGATGTATGTATGTATATATGCGGATACTGTGACTACGATAGCAATGAGTAACGGTATACATACACCTATTCAACTGTGTGTGCATTGTTAATTATCAATATTTTATTTCTGGCCTCCATACGGCATACCTATCAGTAACATTTCATTGTTTTAGCATGAACACTTGGGAATTCATATGTAACGTACTTCTGCGTTCATTAAATTTGAAATTGCCGTACTAAATACATTAACCAGAGCAAAAATCATTGTGTAAAATTTTAAACTTCGATTGTTCAATATTGTGGCCTTATATAAATTTTGTTTGCTTTCATATTAAAAAAAGATATTGTTTGTTCTTTTAATGTATTTCATTTCCGCCTTTTTAAATATAATTACTTTTTTTTGGAAATTTAAACTTTTAGCAACTCTCTTTTGATCAATTGCTTCACGTTGGAAATATTAATTATTATTTCAATTTTTAAAACGTATTTATTGATTAATAAACACAGTACCTCTTCTGACCATACATATATATATATATATATATATATATATATATATATATATATATATATATATATATATATATATATGTTTCGATAATCGGATGTAGAGTTGACTAATAGTTAGATTAATGAAAATGTTCAATCACACGAACGATAATAGAGAGACATGAAAAGAAAATCTATATATATATATATATATATATATATATATATATATATATATATAAATTCAATAATGTTATCAATATAGTCATACATATGTTCATTAACATTGCCATACACATTATCAGTGAGTATGACCACTAATATTTGACGTAAGATCTAGTATCAATTACGATCAAATTACTATTTTAATTGACAGTTATTATTTTAAAAATTGACTAACTCATATTTATTATTATTCATATTCCATGTCGTATTGCATACATATATATATATATATATATATATATATATATATATATATATATATATATATAGCAATGTTTGATAAGTATACGAAATTTATTTATTGTTTAATTTAATTAATTATTTAATTTAATTAAATTTTTCAATTTAGTTTTTATTTTTTTGCCATACTTATCAAATGATCCTCGCATATATATATATATATATATATATATATATATATATATATATATATATATATATATATATATATATATATATATATATATATATATATTACTTCTGAATAAAAATATTTTATAAAATTTAGCTAACCGATTTTTTAAAATTTATAATTTCGTTAAAAAAACAAACTAATTATTTATTTTCATAAATAGTTTCCAAAAATAGAATTTTTAATAATAATTTAATTTTTAATATTATTAATTACTATAGTAATATTTTTGATAATCAAGCCATTTTACAATTATTCCAATATAGGACGATTATAATTAACAATGAAATATGTATTTCTTATTTTTATAGAAATACGTATTATTTATAATATATATATATATATATATATATATATATATATATATATATATATATATATTTGAATATTTGGATAATATTTTGTAATATCGAAATAGCATTTTTTTTGAAAAGTAAATTAGTTATAGTATTAATCAGGATTGTGAAGT
Organism: Neoneuromus ignobilis; assembly: GCA_029203775.1. Lineage (NCBI taxonomy): Eukaryota > Metazoa > Arthropoda > Insecta > Megaloptera > Corydalidae > Neoneuromus > Neoneuromus ignobilis. Next base: position 13,209,956 of record CP092090.1, read on the forward strand.
TATAAAATTAGTACGTATGAAGTCAAAGGATTAGTTGTCTAATTTTATCAAAGTTTATTATTAACTAATGACCAGTTTATTTAAATGTCAAAAATTTACCTACAATAGATCTAATGTGTTAGTTTTGGACATTAATGTTATTTGATTTCTCTCTAATAACGTAGTTGACTGATAAATTTGACTTTCATTTATGGGAATATATTTCGTCATAGAGAAATGATACAGGAGTATTAAAAAAATCACTTCTCTCTCTCTCTGTATAGATAATATTATAATATTTAATTATTATTTCATAAATAATAAATATTAGTATAATAAATTATTTAATAAATTAATTAAATTCCAATATCCTAAGGTTTATTGAGTTTTTAATAATAACTCATTGTTTATATTTTTATTAATAATACTTTTTGAATATGATCACATAGGCATATGTTGAAAATAATTTTTGAAGATGATAACAAATTATTACCTTGGATATGCGTTTGCAAAATACAATAGTAAACAATAAATTTTTATTGAAAACTATTACATATTCTAGAGATGTAAAAATGAACTGTAAAATTAATTAATTTGTGAATAAATTACAGTTAAAAGTTTATACTTGAATAAACTATTTATGAAAAATAAATAATTAGTTTATTTTCTTAATGACATTATAAAGATTATTGTAAATAATTAGTTATCTAAATTGTATAAAATATATATATTAAGAAATAATATATATAATTCAATAACTTAACTTTGAACATTTAGCAGAAATATGAGTATAAATATATTTTTTTACGAAATGACAGTAAAATTCACAAAAATACAGAATTAAAAATAATCCTTAAATACATTTGTGTATATATTATTTTATAAAAATGTTTAATATATTTCTATTTTGTAAAAAAGTTTGTTTAATATATCATTTTATTTCGTTTTATAACATATATATATATATATATATATATATATATATATATATATATATATATAGGGTAGCCCAAATGAGAAGCAAGGATGTAAATCGAGATTAAAGATTATATCATTCAGTCTCATTTGGGAAATCCTGTATATAAAGATTTCGTTATAAAAGTTAATTTTATTTTAGAAATAATGTAAGTTTTAAAAATACTTGATAATTCGTATTTTACGATAAAATAATAAAAAAAAACATAGCCTATAAGAAAATATTTAAAAAAAATAAAACTCAATTAAATAAATGTCGTGATAATGATAATGAAATTAAAAACCGAAGAGTAAAATGTTTTAAAATCAACACATTAAACTCAAATAAAACACATAATTCAATTAGAGCTTTATCACATGCGAATAAACGTAACAACAAAACATTAAAATGATTGCATTAATTGATGAAGTACAATTAACGTACGAGTAACATGAATAATAAGTACGTACATTGATGCGATGCGCGTATCATTTTACTTGCACTACGGGCATTTTGGTGGTTCCTCTTTGCGTACTCTTTCCTCATCTACCAGCATTTATCTTTCATACATATTTCACTCGAAATATAAGCATGGCATTTATGTATATGACGAGAAAAATATTTCAATTTTTTATACACAAAGTACACGGGGGTTATAAAAGAGTGTTGATACAATGGTACATGGTGTCATATATGAAAAATGTTTGTATAAACAGCGCTATTTAGCGTTTTAAGCTGTCTTTTGAAATGTCATGCAGTATTGCAGATTTAAAAACACTATTTTTATTTATTTTGTTATTTTGTTTTTATTTATTCACAAGATGAGAAATGTTTTGGTGAATGTTATTCGGCGTACTTGTCGAGTTCGTTGTATGTTTTTAATACTATTCAAATATTGAATTAATTACGAGATGTTTCTTAAGAAAAATATCTTAATGAGATTTTCTAAACAGTTTATGTTCAGAAAACAATACATATTTTATGAAATCATTGTTTATAATTTCATTACACACATACACTCCTATTTGTGGATATATATATATATATATATATATATATATATATATATATATATATATATAATTTAATGATATTTATGTTATAATACTGATAGCATCCTGTTTTCAAGTTTATTATTACGAAAGTCATTGCAAAATAAGTGACAAGAAAAAATGAATATAATAAATTTTATATTTTTGTAGTTTTATAGTAGGTAAAGTGTATGTATGTATGTATGTATGTATATATATATATATATATGTATGTGTGTGTGTGTGCATATATATTAAAATATAAATTAAAAAAATATCGAACGATATAATAGTATAAAATTAAATATTAAATACTGGTTGAAACCTATAGTAGTTATAAAAATGTTTTTTAATAAAATAATGTATTTGTTTATGACAGCAACAAAAGTTTAATTAGTTTTCAAAAGTATTTCTAGTTAGAGATATTGTCAGTTTTTAATATATGATATTGAAAATAGCATGAATATAATATATCGACTTACCAGACTAATAACAAAGATCAATTGTGAACTAACGTTTCTATTCTTATACTTTATCCATGTTTTTGTCACTTTTAAGAATACTTATAACACAAAATCAAGTCTAATAAACTAAAAACAATTGCATTATGACATAAACATAGTTTGGCAGATCACAATATCTTCTGGATAAAATAAATGATATTATGTTATAAAAAAAATAATAAATAAATTATTGTATTACGTTTCTTTGCTTCATCAAGTTTAAACAACTGGCGTTGTATTAAAGAAAAAGAATTAATATATTATTTGTTATTAACTAATTAATGCTAAATATCAATATAAATTAATAATATAATAACCATTATTTTGTTAGAATATTTTATAAAAAAAAATAACTTACCTGTGGCGTCTCTATATGCATCCATATAATGAGAACCGCCGCTATCTGGTGTGGATTCTCGACTATAACCAGCACCAGGCGGTGGACCAATTACAGGTCCTGCAAATGTTGCTACAGGCCTGACACCACTGAAATTAACTGGTTCATTTGCTGTTGAAAAATCTACAGGTTCTGTCTGTTCTTCGATTGATCGAGGACCAATAAAACCTGGTCCTACAGATACTTGTTCGCCTGATCCATTCTGATAATGGGGACTCGCAGCATCACTGAAAAAGAAATTAATTAATATAAACATACGTATTCTAATTATGTTTATTTATTATTAAATTATTTATATATTAATGGATTTATATAAAAATTAAAATATTTATGATATATATATATATATATATATATATATATATATATAAATGTTAAAGGTAAATTATAAATTATTTACATGCTTTGTGTTATGATCAAAAAATATAAAAACATATATCATTTTTTTATTTGGTTTTCAATGTATATATTTTAAATAGATTTTTATATTATAAAATACATTGGTAAAGTATCTTTATCCATACGAGTATAATTAAAAACATTAGAAAAATGGAAAAACCAAAAAAATGTATACATTCAATATAGATTCTCCTCACAATACATATAAACTCGAACAGGAAAAAACTTCTTAATCCCATACAGAAAAAATAAAATAAAATCGCATTATTCATAACACTAAGTATAGCGAATTTAAAACAGGAGTATAAAAATCACGTTATGGTTTTTTAATGTAAAACACGTATACATAGGAATACACATACATGAGACAAAACGTGGGTTGGATTTCTCGAACTTAACGATATAGAACATTGGGGAGTACGGCGGATAGAATTTAACGTTTCTTTTTTCCCCTATTCCAATGTTTGAGCAACGATTCCGGTACAATCGCGGAAACCTGCTGCTTGTTCGACCCTTCAATGTTGAATTTTCCCCAAGTTAATACCCATATTATTCGGTTTAAGGGAAATAGCTGGGTCGAGACTCGGCGACAACTCATAACATCTGTGTGTAGAGACGTGGTTCGAGAAACGAATGAAAAATAAAGTAAATAAATAAAATAAGGAACTGCGAAAGCGTGAAAAATGAAATTCAAAATATTTTTATTCGTATTATGTTATTATTCTACTACGTGAGAGCTGGGTTTATGATAAAATTAATGTAAAATTGGTTGGTTATGTCTATGTGTTGTTTTAAAATTAAAATTGAGTGATTAAAATAAATGAACATAATTGAGTATATAAGCGTTTTTACATGTATATATATATATATATATATATATATATATATATATATATATATATATATATATATACATGTATGTGTGAGGATGTTCTATTAATAATAAATTAATTATTTCTAATTATAATGTATTTTAATTAGAACATATAATTATATATATATATATACTCATTTACTAATTACATATTTCAAAAATATTTTAATTATTAAAATACCTATTTAGTACATAGTACTTAAATCAATATTTAAAATATTAAAATGACAACGAATGTATTAGACAAAATGTAAGAAAAAGTTAAATGAATTAGTTGCCATCATTTTCAGGAAAGTTTGTGGCAGTTTAATTATAAGAATGTTTCACTAATACCAATGAATTATAGAGTTTTCTTAAATTGATATATAATTAATGATGACAAAAGGGTAAGATGTATTTAAACGACAAACAAAACGATTTTAGAACGTTTTCAAACAAAAAAATGATTACACTTTTTTGTTTCATATTTTCATTACGATTTATTAGTCTTCTTCGATTATTATTTATTTTTACATTATGATTAAAGTAGTTTTATTTTACATATTTTTAAATTTTTGAAATATATAATTTTTTTTCATTGAAAGTTTAAAGAATGTGAAGGTTTTTAAAAATAAAATGAATAAGAAATAAAATGTAAAAAAGATAAAAATAATTTTTAAATTTCAAAATTAACTTCACAATTTTTATATAATATTGTTTAAATTTATTTCGTTTATATATATATATATATATATATATATATATATATATATATATATAATGTCTGTAATTTGTAACTATTATATAACCTTTCATGAAAACCAACAAGAAAGATATGTGTGATTGATCGAAGGTATAGCGTTCAGAAGGTACATAATTTATCAAGCGCCAGTCACTTAGCACTTACCTGTGAGGTAGTCTGTTGACGCTGAGGTCCAAAGTTTGACCCTGAGGGCTTGGAACTTGGGGACTAGTCGTCAAATGCGGACTGGCTGCTGCTTGGGGACTTCCTCCAACCCTCTGTCCACCGTAGTGAGGCGATCCGTATGCCGCCTACGTGATATCGGTAGACACATTAGTTATTTACGAAAAGGAGAAATCGCCGCTATTAAATTTGAAAACATACTTGCGGACTCGTAGAAGTGACACTCGATGTTGATAGATCCATCACTGTGCCACCCGGCGATGTAGGTGGGCCGCCTTTCATTTGCGCAGCTGCTTGTGCGGCCGCTACACACTTCACTGATAAATTAATCGCTGAAAACCCCGCAGGAATACCACCCGTAGAAGGGTCGTACTGATATATTGGTCTGTGTACAAATATATCAAACATACAAGTTAAATTTATGACATTTTTCTCAATTAAAATAATTGCGGTTGATTTAATTTTCATTTACCTCGGATAAAGTGGTGCGGTGTTTGGTTCGGAATCTGTTTGTTCAGTTTTCATCATACCGGCGGCTGCGGCTGCTGCCGCTGCCGTTGCAACAGCCATTTGATGTTGTTGTGCAGCTGCAGCTTCTTGTTGATACCTTTGTTCTTGTTGTTCTTCTAAAGAACCATACGGGTACATACTCTGAGGAGGAACTCTTTGCGAAGGATGTAATTGTTGTTGTTGAAGCGCATTGCAACCTTGAATAACAGCCGATGCTGACACATTCGCTGTAGAGGCATCGTATCTTTCAAATGCAGTTGTAGTTCCTGGATCATAAGGTCTGTGACTTGCAGAGTTTACATCGTAAGTACGTGCAGTCATATCTGTTGAATATGTAACGACTGGTCGAGCAATAGTAGTGCCCATTCCATTTCCCATATCGCCGTAAGGACGTACAGCCGTAATATCAGATCTAGGTTGATACATTTCGTCTGATGTTGTGGAGAGCATAGGTGATTGATGATATGGAGATCTTTGAGGCATTTGATGTGTCATTGTTCTAGAATCATCGACCATTACATAGGCATTCGGAGGTGGTGGCGGAGGTTGATGTGGATTATGAATTGGCGGTAGAGGGACATTAGGATGATGTGTAGGATGATGAAGGTGATGTCCGGATAATGATCTCGATCCCATCGTATCCATACTCGACATTGACGACGAATTTGAGTCTTGATTTAAATACGAATCGTATGTCTGTCTCATAGGTCCACTAGAAAGTGGAGTATTTGCTCGACATGGCGTTGCAACTGCTTCTGTTTTAGGAACAAGAAGTTGCTCGCTTCTGGTAGGCGTTACACTACAGCAACTAGATGTTGTGGTTACTTCAGTTTTAGGAATAATTTTATTAGCTCCATTTCCTTTATGATCTTCTGGAGTTTTTGGATTCATCGTGTTAGATGCCATCTTTTGTTGATAATACGGGTCGTATTCCATTTTAGTTTCAGGGAACTTCTGAGAGTTATCCGAATGTGGATCTTGACTAGTACTCGAACTACTACTACCGTAACCTATCAAATATGTTGGTTTCACATCCATTGTTAACGAACTCGTATTCGACATTGATACTTGTTTGGATTCAAAGTTAGATGTATTATATTCTGATTGACAACTCCCGACTGAAAATATGTCAGTTAATATGTTAGTCAATTATCAAGATACAATTTTTGTCAATTGAAATTTTAACTAAGCCGCAAAGTTTATGCAGTATACTGTTTGTTATGAATATGCATTTAATAAAAAGTTATGAAAATGCCACAATAAAAAATGCATATAATTGCAAACTGAACAATAAACAAGAAATAGCGTGTGTTGGATTTTTTTGATGTTATTATATACAAAATTCGAAAGAGGTGGTTATGTGTACGTTTGTGTTCGTGTGTATGTGGCCGGAATTAAAATATTAGTACATTGGGCTAGGCGACAGGATAAAAGCTAGAAAGGTATCGTAGATGAGGAGCACCGAAGGAATCGGATATCATGGCACTCACCGGAACTGGTAGTCACCGCGGCCGCAGATGTCGGCGGACTCCTGATGCGGTGCTGCAGGTGCGCGTGGTACTTGTGTTCGCGCGCGGCCTGCTTATTGGCCGCGGCGATGGGACACCCGGACAGACTGCGGTGCGTATTGCGATTGGAGCTAACATGACCACGGCCATTGCAACCGGGGGTCGGACATTTCAAGATAGTTTCATGCATCGCCAGGACTGATGAAGTGATGGTGGACAAATTGACATGACAACAGAATCAATCAGTCATTATTGAGTATAGACAACACACTTTGCAGTGTGACACTCGATTTATTCGACGATTTCGTAATAATAATTTCTAACACGAGACACAAATAATACGCAAACCAATCAAAAACAGAGAGCGGGTAGAGAGAAACAAATAACAAAACAAAAAACGGTGAGTATGTTCGGAGGGTTTTGTAATGGAAACGTTGAGGTTCAATTACTTATTTATGTTGTAACAAAAATTTGGTAACGGTGATTCTTTTATACAGGCGGATGTTTAAAATTTTGGATTCAAAAGTTTCGGGAATATATCTGGACGGAAGGCAGATATATTATTTATGCTCGTTGTTATCATTGTAGTTACCTTAAAATTATCGTTGCATATACTCAATGTTGACAGCACGACTGCACGATTCTGGTGCATGCCTATATGTGTGGATGATGGACAGTTGCGGTACAGGTAAAAAAGAAAGAAAACAAAAAAGTAATGTTACTACAATATCTATGCCAAATACATAATTATAACGAGAAAAAAAAACAGTAATTTAGAACAAAAAACTGAAAGAAATAAACAGCTCTCTACCCCGCAAAATGAATAAGCGTGAATAAAAACAATTATGATCACATTTTGGGAAAACTGCAAATGCACAAATCAAATTAGAATCAAAGCCAAAAGCTATAAAAATAAGCTGCAGCGGGATAACATCAGCGTTTGTGCTGGATTATATTACACTTACTAAATCATTAAACTTACTTTCTGGTGTTACTTTGTCTTTACGAGGACATCCCGATAAACTAAAAGAATCGCTCGTTTAGTACATCAAATCGATGATAAATACAAATGAAAATTGAAAATGAAAGAAAAATAAACAAATACCTGCGATGATGTGAATAAAGTCCAGTGACGTGACCTTGTCCAGTACAACCTGGAGTAGGACATTTACTTCCCTCTGTAAAGGAGAAATAATTAATATATCCTACATGTGAAAATAATAGAATATATGATACATCGTTACATTTTAGAAATAATTATTAGAATTGTATAATTTTTACAACATTTCAATGCATTTGACTTATTTTTCAGCTTTATATAACATTTAATTGATATTATTAATTTATTTTTAATAAATGCTAAATGTAGCACATTTTAATTATTTACAACTTATAAATTTATAACAATATATATATATATATATATATATATATATATATATATATATATAATGTTTTTTTCCTACATTTTAACGATTCCTGTCATTTTCTATCAATATCAGAATATAATCATTTCAAATATGCCATTAGTCAAACGATATCTTAATTTACGTCACAAAGTACATTTATTCGGTTTAATGGCACTGCATAAAATAGAGACGTTTGTACAGTGTGACGTGTGAAAGGCATGAAATGATAAAGTGAACACTTGTAGATTTTAGTCAAGTCATTTCACACAAGCAAATACATTTTCGTTTCCTCAATGGTCGAATTCTTAACAAACGATAGATCGTCATGTTTATCTTTCTTCCACAGTCGGGGAAAATACTATTTGAAATAACAGTCATTATATTTACATATATACATTCTAGAAAAAATAAAATTGTTTCATTTTTTAACATTCAATGCTTTTGTTCGATTAAAAGAAAATATAAAATCTATGCATAAAAAAACTGTAGAATATAATTACAAAAATTGTATTATTATATATAATACATTTTTTTATAACAAATAAGTTTTATTTTATTAATAAGAAATAATGTTTTAATTTTATATATTTACATTATTATTACATTCAAAGGTACTTTATCACATTACACTAATAACCTGTTCATAAAACTGATCACCATGTTCTTCATTAATTGTTAACGAAATCATTAATAATTTCTTAAATTACTCTTAGGAATACAAACCATTAACATAGAGTTTCATTAATCTTTCATTAAAATGAATAGAATACTGCCCTGTTTCACCTTGTGACCAATTTAGTAAAATGTGACCTATTTTAAAGGATTTGATCTTTTGACCAATTGATGCCTTATTTAGTTTATTGAATATATATATATATATATATATATATATATATATATATATATATATATATATATATATATATATATATATATATATATATATACATGTGTATATTGAAACTATTAATATTTTCATTTAATATTATTGATTTTAAAATGTAAAATGGTTTATATTATTAAAATATAAATATAAATAAAAATTATTAATTAATTAGATAACATTTTTTTTTATTTCAGGAGAAATATATATCGAAATTTATAAATTAATTAATTATTTGATCTCGAGTAAAATATAGAATTTTAATAAAAAAATTGATTATACTAAATTATTTCAAAACCAAATGAAATTATTTATAGGAAATTATTTTTTTAATGATTAAAAACAAAAATGGTTATTCAGTAACTTGCAATATAATTTACTTAAAGAAGTAAATCATTAGCTAGTTATATATATATATATATATATATATATATATATATTTATTTCTAAAATCTATATTATGTGATAGAAAAAATATGCTTTAGTTAAGTATTTTTTTATGATTAAATAGATATTATATTGATTTCTATTTCATTGTATTCTATATTTATCATCGGATTGTGTTTATTGAAAAAATGAAACATACATAAATAATTAAATACACGATATACTATTTTCTATTAATTAGAAATTTGTTAGTATATGAACGTGTTGAGAATCAGAGAACCACCGGACCGTCGCTACAGAACAAATGACCGTCCGTGAAAGGCTCCAGGGCTTTTCATGGTCTCACAACAGAATCCGGGGAGATTAGAGTTTGGTCGCGGCGTGGCGAACAAAAGGCGACTATGACGTCTATAACGCCCAATGTACCTATACGTATACTTTATCATTATAACGTGAGTGTGTCTACAAACCTCATACCTATAGTATGTTTCTACCGTATGTCTCTGTTCAAGTCTCAAGTTTTTTACGTGGATATGAAGTAGAAGGTTTTCAATACGATCGAACCGAGGTACAACTTTCTCCTTTACTATTTACTGCTATTACGGAATTGAACTCAGTAATTTCAGAAACCGTTCGTAATTTAAAGGTAAAAAACGATTTTTATATTAAACACTAGCAGAACATTAACTAATTTTATTACTATGAATTTTTTGATATATATATATATATATATATATATATATATATATA